>VDFB02281492.1:688994577-689594577 GCA_007258455.2 Sequoia sempervirens
AGGGTTAGGGTTATAATCATGAATATGTTTATCATCATGAATAGGGATTACAGTTAGGGTAAGGGTTATGGTTATAGTTATGGTTATGGTTAGGCTTAGGGTTATCATCACAAATAGGATTATCACCACGAATAGGATTATTGTTAGGGTTAGGATTAGGGTTAGATTTATCATCACGGATAGGATCAGGGTTAGGGTTATGGTTAGAGTTAGGGTTATGGTTATCATCACTAATAGGTTTATCATTACAAATAGGGATTACGATTAGGGTTAGGGGTATGATTATAGTTATGGTTATCATCACTAATAGGTTCATCATCACGAATAGGGATCACTATTATAATTCTAAACCTAACCTTTAAAATTAAACCCTAATCCCTTATCCTAATCTAATTAAACCCTCACCCTAATCCTAACCATAACCCCATCCCTAAACCTAATTCTAATCCTAACCTAATTAAACCCTAACCCTAATCCTAACCCTAACCCTAACCCTAACCTAATTAAATCATGACCTTAATCCTAACCTAATTAAACCCTCCTCTTAACCCTAACCCTAACCCTAATCTAACCCTAACCCTAATACTAATCCCAACCTAATTAAACCCTAATCCTAACCCTAACCCTAACCCTAACCCTAACCCTAATCCTAATCCTAACCCTAACCCTAAACCCTAATCCCAATCCTAACCTAATTAAACCCTAATCCTACCCCTAACCCTAATCCTAACCCTAACCCTATTCCTAATCCTAACCTTAATCCTAACCATAATCCTAATTAACAAACCTAACCCTAACCCTAACCCTAATCCTAACCCTAACCTAATTAAACCCTAAATATAATCTTAATCCTAACCTAATTAAACCCTAACCCTAATCCTAACACTAATCCTAAACCTAACCCTAACCCTAACCTAATTAAACCCTAACCCTAACCCTAACCCTAATCCTAACCTAATTAAACCCTAACCCTAATCCTAACCCTAACCCTAACCCTAATCCTAACCCTATTCCTAACCCTATTCCTAACCCTAAGCCTAAGCCTAAGCCTAAGCCTAACCCTAACATAACTAAACCCTAACCCTAATCATTATCCTAACCCTAACCCTAAACCTAATCCTAATCCTAACCTAATTAAACTCTAACCTTAACCCTAACCCTAACCTTAAACCTAATCCTAATGCTTACCTAGAAAAACTCTAACCCTAACCCTAACCCTAATGTGAATTAAACTATAACCCTAAACCTAATCCTAATCCTAGCCTAATTAAACCCTAACCCTAATCCTCTTCTTCATCCTAATCCTAACCCTAATCTTAACCCTAAACCTAATCTTAATTAATAAACCTAACCCTAACCCTAACCCTAATCCTAACCCTAAACCTAACCCTGACCCTAACCCTAACCTAATTAAACCCTAATTCTAATCCTAACCATAATCCTAAACCTAACCCTAACCCTAACCCTAACCTTAGACCTAATCCTAATCCTAACCTAATTAATCCCTAACCATAAACCTAAATGTAATTCTAACCTAACCCTAACCCTAACCCTAACCCTGACCCTAACCCTAACCCTAATCCTAAACCTAAACAAAATTAATAAACCTAACCCTAACCATACCCATAACCTTGTCATTAGTTTCCTGATTCAATCTATAATCCTAACCCTAACCCTACCCCTAAATCATAATCCTATCCCTAATCCTAACCCTAAACCTAATCCTAAACCTAACACTAACCCCAATCGTAATCCTAACCCTAATTCTAATCCTAACCCTAACCCTAATCCTAACCCTAACCCTAATTAAACCCTAACCGTAACCATAATCCTAATCCTATTCTAATTAAATCATAACCCTAACCCTAAACCTAGCCCTAAACCTAACCCTAACCCTAACCCTAACCCTAACCCTAACCCTAATCTTAACCCTAAACCTAACCCTAACCCTAATCGTAATCTTGACCCTAACCCTAACCCTAATCCTAACCCTAACCCTAATTAAACCCTAACCCCAACCCTGATTCTAATCATATTCTAATTAAAGCCTAACCCTAATCCTAATCCTGACCCTAACCCTAATCCTAACCGTAACCCTAAACAAAAGTAATAAACCTAACCCTAATCCTAATTCTAACCCTAACCCTAACCCTAACCTTAACCCTAACCTAACCCTAATCCTACCGTAACCCTAATCCTAACCCTAATCCTAATAGTAACCATAACCCTAATCCTAACCCTAATCCTAATCCTAACTCTAACCCTAACCTCATTAAACCCTAACGCTAATCCTAACCCTAGCCCTAATTCAATTAAATGCTAACCCTAACCGTAACCCTAATCCTAATCCTAACCTAATTAAACCCTGACCCTAATCCTAACCCTACCCTTAACCCAAACCATAATCCTAACCCTAACCCTAATCCTAACCCTAACCCTAATCATAACCCTAACCCTAACCCTAATCCTAACACTAATTGTAACCTTGACCCTAATCTTAACTGTAATCATAACCCTAATCATAACCTTAATCATATGAACTATCATATTATAATATATTAATTATTATAATAGTTTTATAATAATATATATAAATGAAAAATAATTTATTTAAGATATTACATGTTGCGCCACGATTGCTACTAGCATATATATATATATATATATATATATATATACAATTTTAATAATAATATATATAAAATACGCAGAGAGATATCCTTCTCGAGGCGCCTATTTAATTTTTATAATAAAAATTTGATTAAAAAATAGGTGAGAAGGATATCTCTTGGCATATTTTATATATATTATTATTAAAATAATATATATATATATATAGTTTCATTGGCAAACAAAAAAGACAATAACTGATAACTAGAGAACATAATCAGCCAAAAAACCAACCATTCTATACAATTACAAGAGCTGTCCAACAACATAAAGACATGATTACAATAGCCGTATAACATCAAATCACGAGAACTTTATCAAATATATTCTTTAATTTTGAAAAACGTCAAAAGGTTTGTCGGCAGGTTCCCAGCATTAATAGCAGCCCATAGACTCATTTAGTATTCCCTTATATATATCCATGTCTGTCCATTTTGCTTTCTATTGTTTAGGTTAAACTCGAAACCGCGGCATTGGTGAAGCTGCCTCATAAGAGGATATAGAAGCCGCGTGTGGGGAACAATTTCCTGAGGTAGTCCAGCGAGACAGCAGAAGCAAAGCAGAATGGTTGATCAAAATATGGACCGGGAGAACTATGGTGGAGATGATCAAGATGAAGTGAAACCATGTCCTTACAAGACGAGAAGAAAGCAAGTCAAGCCAGTGAGGAGTTCACTGGGAAATTTGTTTTCTACTACACCATCACTCGAAGAAAAGTCAAGCTCTGCAAGTAAGGTAACCCAATGCAGTTTGGGTACAAATTTACAAGAATCGTTATCTAAAATACAGAAATGGAGGAAATCCCAGCATGATGATGGTATGGACAACTTTGAAATCTCTTCAGCAAGAGATCAATCAGAAACCATTTCTGATTCACTTACTGAAAGTGAAGTGGGTATGGAGGAATCTTTTGCCGCCACACCTCTCTACCCCAAAAATTTCACATGTACAAAATGTGGGAGAGGTTTTTCTTCAGGAAAAGCACTAGGCCCACATTTTAGAAGATGTGTCATCAAAGGAGATAAAATTTGGTCATGCTCATTGCGCGCTACGGTGTGCCCTAGCATGCAATCTCTAGGGGGTCACAAGAAAGCCTGCCGAAGAAATCATGTCTGATGGAGGATGCCAAAAGTAAGCCTTTCTCACAACTTTATTTTTCATTTTTCATACATTGGATTTAGGTTAACTAAGAAACCAACAAGACTGTGAACTAAAAGTTGCTACCGTTTTATGTTTAGAAACTGGAGATAGATGCCGATTCTTTGTTTGAAATAGTTAGAAGGATTCTTTGTGTTTATCAGTCCGCAGATTAGGTAAAAGGGAGTTGTCTGTAAAATGTTTTCCTCAACCAGTTAACCATGCCGCTAGGGTTAAATAAGGCATATGGGATACATCGCTTCGAAGCCTTTTGAAGCCTTTGCAAAGGTTTAGAGGGAGCCAGTTTTCCAGCAGCCATATAATCCATATCATTTCAGGACCACGAGCAACAGAACTCAGGACCGCATCGCCAGGAGAAAAAGCAGCTAGGCTCGGCACAGTGAGAAAGAGGCAAAAGTGTTATCGAGAATGATACCATCCCAATTACACATGCATGGCATATTTTGAAATAGCTTGTATTACATGCATGCGATATTTTGAAATAGCTTGTATCTTGGTTGCAAAGTAAGTGTGTTTGATCTGGAGTAGTATTGTGATGGGTAGTCTTCCCTGAAAGTCAATATTTCACCTTTTTTAGCATTATCTAAGTGCAATGAGTGGTGAGTGGTCCATTCATTATCATGTGAGATGAGTTCTTGTAAACCAGTACTCATTGAACACTCGTCAATGAGCATTTAATTTGTATTAAGATAAATATGTGTCCAATAAATATTTGTTTTAAGATTAATATGTGTGAAATAAATTATTTAGTTTTCTTGTTTGGTATTTAATTTTCCTACCATGGCTCTAGATGATTATTTGAAAATGTATTTTATAATAGATGTAGGCTATGAAGTTTCTATGGTTATTGAGTAATTAAAAACCATATAGATTTTAAAATAAAAATTATATACTTTATAAATATAAATTAGTAAGTAATAATTGAAAATAATTATTTATTTTAAAGTTTTAATTATTTATTTTTGAATTGTTTGAATAATATTTGTGTTTATATGTATTTTTTCTTATATTCAATGTTTCTTATCAAATTCCTTGCACAATATATCCTGAGAACTTTTCAATGAAATAAGATTTTATAATATTGTGTAAATAAAGGATGACTAAAATTATATAATAATCATTAGAGTGTTATATCAAAAACACGTGGAATTCATTGTATTTTATATATAACAATAATTTTAAGTTCTCTTCAAATGGATTAGATTTCGGATGTTAGTATAAGTCTTCAATATTTTTTAATAGTGTCATAATAGAGGTGCTTGGAAATAAATCTCATAATTTTTAACATCATTAGTTAACTTTAATCAAATTCTATGAGAACAAAATATATTATAACAAAATTTGATAAAAATGAAATATCAGTCATTGCTCTTGTGATGTCATAATAATGAAAAACAAGAAATCTATCACTCTTGTTATCAATCATATTATAGTAAAATTTGATAAAAATTAAATATCAATCATTGTTCTTGTGATACCATAATTGTAAAAAATAAGAAATCTATCACTCTCGCTGTGAAAGCTAAACTTCACACAAAAATGCAATACTCTAACCAGAATTACAATGAACAACAATACTTTATTATAAGTCGAATAGTACAAGATTTCATAACTTCACAACAAAATAATCATTTCAATTGAGAATTAAATCTTATTATTATTAATTCATCTCACACTTGTACATTTGTGCTATCTGGTTTGCTCTGTTGTATCTTCCCCCCTCCCATTTTTCTCCACACTACAATGCAATTGTTCTACGCTCTCAGCACCTCCCAATGCCATTCACAGCCATCACACATGCCTTTTCCTCTGTACAATGACTTCTTCGATTTTCTTGCTTACTCCCTCTCTCCCAAGTGCGGCCAGGTAATGGGAAACAATTCAAAAAAAATTATTTGTTTTCCATTTGGGGGTCTTCACCCTCCATCTTTCAACTCTAAGCCCCCATCTATTTCCCCAATCCTACGTATCAAGAAGGAACACAAACTCAAATATTACTTTCCTTCTATAATCTCTATCCACTTGTTTAACACTCACGCGGTCCATCATAACACTAAGGGTTTTCAAGGAAATCAATACTTAATTTTTTCTTTGTCTTCATGTATGAACCACACCTCTCCAGCTTCCCCTCCTTCTTTGCGCAACTGCCAAGGGAAGGAACCATCTGCGAAGTTGTTTTTTTCCCTTTTTAGTCTTCCCCTACCTTCACGTCATCCCTCAGCACTCTAAAGATGGGTGTTACCTTCTCCACTTGAAACTATGCGACCTTTCATATTCCTCAATATTTCTTTACAAAATTGAATAGCTCAAAAATCTTAAATGATACTTCCATTTATTTTTATTCCCTCTTAGAACTTCATTAACTTTCCATATCCATCCATAGTCTATTAAGTTTCTCTATTCAACATTTTATTTCATTTCACATCTCGTCCTTCTTATCAGGCATGACTTTATCTCCCTTCTCATCGTTTATGAAATCAACATAATTTTTTCGGGATGAAAATTAAATTTAAATTATAAAATTCTAATATGACATTTTCTCTATCAATCACAACAATGTCACCCAATCTCTACTAAAATTGATTATTGAATTTCAGATTAAATTGGACTCAGGAAAAATGCACAATGAACATAATTCAGACAAAAACTATAAGAAACAAACTCAAATGATTTTTTATGTCACATGATTAAAATTATATTTATATTTTACTTTTCTCTTGTGTTTATATTGAAATAATACTATTTACTTTATCTATTTAAGTTATTTTATTTATTTAAGATATTTTATTTATTTAAGAAAACATCAAGAGAAATTTGGGAGGCCACTTAAGAATTCTAAACATTTTGGGTGCACATTCGTCCTCTTTTGGTTCAATCTAAGGTACAAGAGAAACCAAGGTAAATATTCATTTGTTGTATTTGGATACTTTTTAATATTTATTTTTATTTGTACATGTTGAAAAAATATAGTTTACATAAAACCTACTCTTTTTTTAGAAAAATATTTATATTTGTTAACATAGTTTAGTTACTTAAGAAAATAAATTAAATAATTTTATTAGTTAGTTTTTATTTCTTTAGTGCATTGTGACCACTTACCCGTTTTGAACAATCTTAGCCATGGGAACACTATAAATGCACCTTTTATTTACTTTCATTACTGGAGAAGTGTATTATTGAAGGTGTGTATCCACCCTTCTATTAATTGTTAATTATGGCCTCATATAAGTTTAGCTTGAATCTAACCCTAGTGATAAAAAATTACTATGAAAGGTCTAATGTAGAAAATTAAAACAGGTCTTAAATAATAAGTCCCTAAAAAATAGCCAAAACTTAACAATTTGGTAGAGGCCTTCTAACCCTACTCCTAAGAATCCTAGTCAAGACAAGAAAGGGAAAAATTATGGGTATTGGATATGTGCCAACTATGGATATTAATCCCTATTCTTATAGAAAAATAAAGGCCTTTATTGTTGAAGAGGATGAGGATGAATTACTAAGAACAATATTGTGAGTCCACAAAATAAGAAAGTGGTTCAAAACCATAAAGATATGAACTTAATTGGTAACTTTGAGTAGTTGGGGAAGAGAGCCATACATATTTTTGATTGAGATGAAAAAGGTTTTGACGATGATAGATCTGAGTAGAAAGGGAAATAGCATTTGAGTGAAAGGAGATATTCTATGCTTTCAAAGACCTCTATTGCTCAAAATTTAATTGATAGAAATGGAAAGAAGCTGAAATTTGATAAATATAAAGAGTCTAATGTTTAGGATGATGATTTTTTTAGGGATGATTTGTCTCAAGATGAGAAGTCCAAGAAGAGAATAATGATAATTGTGAGGATCAAGAAGAGGACGGGGAGGAGAAAGAAGAAGATGAGGAAGGTCACCTTGATGTTGATGAGAAAGAAGGAAATGAAGAAGATGATGAATAGGAAGTGGAGGAGGAGAAGATAGCTATAGGGGAAGGTAATATTGATTTTTTAGCCTATAATGGGATGAATGATAATGACTCTTAGAAAGATATTCAAGACGATAAAAGTTCAAAAGAGTTTGAGAGAATCAAATGATAAAACAACCTAGTGGCATATGACTCAATTGATTTCCTAAGTGTTGAATTTTTTCTGCTAAAAAGTAAATGGAAACGATTGATAAAAAAAATGTAAGATATAAAATATGTAAGAATAGTAGAAGTAAATGGAAAAATACCTTACTTCTCATCAACAATCTTCAAGATAGAGTAAAAAATATTGAAACTACCATTTCTATAATTGTTCACATTACTAATAGAATAATTAGGAAACCTATGATGGAACTATTATAAGGTTGTCAAAGATTAAGAAGAAAAAATGAAAGAATGCAAGAGAACATGATCTAAATGTTTCTAAAAAAGAGAAGAAGTTTGAGACCTCAAAAGATAACACTATTTGTGAGGATTATTTGGAATTTATATCTCAATATTAAAATTATATTTTATAAATAGTTTTCTTCCTGTAGCTTTGTAGTTTTATTTTTTGTTGGCTATTTTAGTGTTGGGGTGCATGCCAGTCATGTTTTTCCTTTTTTTTTCTATTGAATTTTATGTTTTAATTCTTTGATATTATCTTGTATCTGGTTTAGGACCCTTTGAATCCTTAACATATTTAAAAAAGAGCTATAATACTAAACATAAATAAATAATGATAAAATAATTAAAGTAGAAAAACTTTTTGGAATCCTTATGACATACCTTAATCCTATCCCCACCTTTCCATTGAACCTCCCAAATTCTTATCTCTACCTATCTCTTACATTCCCATTTGACCACTCTATAATTTTCTTACTTTTTCAAGACTCTTGACTTGTGCACCCATTATAAATCCATTATACTTCTTCTTGCACCCCTTGAAATTTCTTAACCCTTTGTATGCCCTTGTGATACCACCCAACTATTTTTCCCTTGTTCACTCCACTACTATCTCTCCTTTATTCTTGTGTAGTTCCAAACACTATTGCATGATCAAGCTTACATTTTCTCTGTATACCACTATCATAAAAATTATTATGTTTAAATAATATATTAAGTGTTAAAATACTTATTGAATCATTTGATCCTTATATAAGTACATCCTTAATTATTGTAAGTAAAAATAGAGAATATAAACAAAAATAATAATATGGATGGCATTTTTATTTGATGCATTTTTATTTTTGATAAAGGGAAAAATGGGTTTTACAGGGACCTAAAACCACCAAGTTTACAACAAAAGAGAAAGGATAAAAAGTCCAATAGAAAAAAATATGGTACTCAAAAGGAAAAATTTGGAAAAAGCAGTAGCCACCCGCAACAGACCAGGAGGGTCAAACAAAAAACCAACCAAAAAGCCAGCAAAAAGACTAACCACAACTAACCCAAAGTCTTCAGAACCAACCCAGTTTCAACCTCCAGGTTTTGCATATCCTAAACACCCCTCTTGAAGGTTTGAATCATTTGTGGCATAGGAGGAGCCTTCCTCTTCAAATTAGCCCTGTTCCTCTTAGAAATACCAACATCCTCATCTTGGTTTTTATCATTGACCTCTTCCAGATCAACCACCAAAGACCCTTGTTGAGCTTTGTCCAATTTTTCCATCATGGAATTGATTATGATGGCATTGTGTCTTTCCATCCTATTGTTCTACTCGACTATAGTTTTAACAGTATTTTTCATTTTTCCCAGCTCAATTTCAACCCTTCTATTCATACCTGCTTGGTTCTTGGTTTCTTTACTAGCACCATGATCTTTTCGCTCCACCTCATTCTCGCCAAGCACAGTAACCTTGACACCCATTTCTTTCAGTTTACTTTGAAGGGCCTATTTTTTAATTTTTAGCTCATTGATTTCATGAAAGATCCATTTCAAAATTTTGAAATGGTCAGCAAAATTGTTCTTGGCTAAACCAAAGACATCCATAGAGGGTTCCCTATCAAGTTTGAAGCAAGTTTTAGCTGAGTCAAGGGTAACAGGGGAACCAATTCTAGCATCTCTGTCCAATGATGGGGCAACAAAGGATGAAGTATTGCTAGCACTAGAGTCCTTAGACTCAGGAGAGTCTTCAGAGTATGACACAAGGTTTTTACTTGGTAGATTCTTACCAACATTTCTGGTTTTAATGGTAGAACTTCCTGGCTCAGATGTGGAGCAAGCTTTCATAGAATTAAGGCTTTTCTTACAAATTTGGACATAGGAAGGACTAAGGACCATCCTAACCAAGCTCAAATTAGAAAAGTTCCCCAAGCAGATGGGTTTAGTATCATCCTCCACAAAATCAGGAAGGGCAACCAAATTAGAAGGGGTAGGAATTTTTTGGAAATGTTCAACAATTAACCTAATCAAACTAGTATGCAAAATAGGATTTTTTTTGGGTTTTTCTTATGATCAACTAGACTTTTTCTCAAAGAACAAAGAAGATAGTAGGGAAAAGAAACCCTATCCTTGTAGCATAAATAGTTGAGCAGGGTAAAGTGGAAACCGTAGACCTTGGGGAAGCGACCATCCACAGTAATCTACTCCATGATGACACGAATAACTTTCCTTTAGAGAGTTTTTATAGTGTCGACTTCGAAGTAGCTATTAGAAATTTTCACCAATTTCATTCTTTCCTTCTCTTTCTTCAAAAATATGATGACAACTTCATCAGAGAAAACCCTGTCCCAGAAAATTTTGTGTCCATCAGTGGACATTCTAGTCACTTCATCTATAAGGTTTTGATCGAGCTCCACTTTCCTACCAGAAAGGGTAAGTTCCCCATTATTCCAATTCTTCTAAAAATGCTCAGTGGCCTCCTGATTCAAACCATGGAGTTTTTCCAGAAAAGGTAGTAAATCCCCACTTTTTACATCGTTCCACTCTTTAGGATTTCTAGTATGAGTTTCAAAGCTATCCAACTCAACTCTTTTCCTATCTCCGTCCATTTTGGCAAGCACAGTGGGGAAGGCAGCGATGAAATATTTACTTGAAATGGTCCTGCCAAATCTAAGAGCCCACAAAGCATGCCAGGAAAATTTACAGTTTAAGGAACAAAGGTTGGTGCCATACAATTTGATGATTGTGATGTAATTACCCCATCCTATCACAAATAATGAGGAGACACGCTTTTTTCCCATGTGACACATCATATTTCAGTAAGGCCCAAACATTAACACTTAATTCTCTAATATTTAGCCAAGTGCACTGTCCTTTGCTCTTGACCCCTTCATTTGCAAAAAAACCACCACAACATTGGCTTCTCTATAGGTGTGTGAAATCTTTATATTATCAAACTTGGCTAAAGTCGATATAGCATCATCAATCCAAGACTTTATAGTCCACGAGGGGTGGACCTACCTAAAAGGCAATCAATAATATTTTTGGAATCCCCTTCAAAATAAATGTTTTTAAAATTTAGTCTATGGGCCAAAATTAAAATATGGAAAGCTCCAATAGCCTCAGCCAGGTGATTGGCTTGAGAACCACGAGGGGTGGTAGTCACACCTAGAAAGTTGCCAAAGGAATCCCTTATTACTCCACCACAACCCGCCGCCCCAGGATTACCTTTAGCCGCTCCATTAAAATTGGCTTTGACCCATCCATTAGGCGAAAGAGACCAGCAAACACCCTCTCTGTTGTTCTTAGCTTGTTTAGGAACACTAGGAAAATAAAGACTTATATACCATTTGTTAGCAACCATAAGATCATAGGATGAGTGAGCCACTTTCTCAGAATTGCTAACCTTCTGGGATATAGCTTTGACATTTTCTTTCAAAAATTTGATTATTGTAACAAAAACAATATCCACTGGTGCTTATTTATCTTTGTAAATTCTATTGTTTCGTTCTTTCCAGAGACCCCAAGCAATGTGAGGGAAATTGAAATCCCACACTTTTGCCAAAGAATAGGATTGTGAGTGAGGGCTTTCCATTGAGAGAAGAAATCTTCAATAGACAAGGGAAAAACATAAGAAAGTTGCCAGAAACTTATGATTTTTTCCCAAATCAAGGCAGCAAAAGGATAGTGAAGAAACAGATGGCTCACTGACTCTGCCTCCATCTTGCGAAGAAAACATCTATTAGGTATTTGAAAACCACACTTGCAGAGGTTATCAACCGTGAGAACCTTATTTTGGAGAAGGATCCAGAAAAAGATGTTGATTTTAGGGACCAGATGTTTGAGCCAAGCCTTCGACCAGAAGGGGGGAGAAGCCTGGAAATAAGTAAGCCTAGAAAAAGTAGACAAACCAAAATAATTTCCTAAAGGATCATCATACCAAATAAGACAATCTTTCGTCTGATGAGGGCAGAGTCTGACAGCCAGCAAAGAAGACTGAATAGGAGCAAGGTCCTGATTGATAAGGCACAGATCCACCCATTTTCCATCCACAGGATAGTCTTTCACATATTATCCAAAAAGATCTTTGTAATTCTTAGCCAATCCACTAAAGGAGTCAATTTTTATAAGGAGCTCATGAAATAACCATCTATCCTCCCATAATCTAGTTTGGTTTCCACTTTGAACCTACCAACCCACTCCAGATTCTATAACTTTTCTTCCATTAGTCAAATTATTCCAATAGGTTGAGCCTCTGGGAAGAAGATGGGAATCCTTCAAAATTATAAAGGATCTATTACCCTCCAAATATTTTCTTGCAAGGATATCAGTCCATTCCCTAGAGGATGAAAATATTCTCCAAATTTGTTTAGCTAGAAGAATCTTGTTAACCATTCTAATTTTTATAAGACCCAAACCTCTGGCCTTTTTTGGTCTACACACTAGATCCCATCCAATAAGAGGCAGTCTTTTTTTTTCTTCAACACCCAACAAAAGAAACATTTCTTGAATCTTTTCAATAGTGTTCGCAAACTTAGCCAAGATTTTGAAGAGGCTCAGAGCATAAATCAGCAAATTCTAAAGTGTATCTTTGAGGAGTTGAAGTTTTCCCACTTGGCTTAATAGAGCTCCTTTCCAGCTGATAAGTTTCTTACTAAACCTCTCCACCAATGAAATCCAAAAGGATTCTGGGGGTTTAATGCTTAAGGGTAAACAAAGATAAGTGGCAGGCAAGGACTTCACCCTACAACCAAGGATTCTGGCAATTTTATTATGTATATGAATAGGAATGTTGAAGAAAAAAAGAGAGCATTTTTGTTTATTAATCATTTGTCCTGAAACCCTCCCTTACTCATCCAGTAGAGATTTCAAGGTTTTTCCTTCTGAGATAGAAGATTTTCCTAAGAGAATATTATCATCAACAAATTATTGATGAGAACAAATCATATTTCTTTAGGACAGTTTGAGATCAAGAAGGGATCTATTATCAATCAACCTTTTTAAATTTTTACCAAGATTTTTAGCCATAATAGTGAATAAAATAGGAGAAATTGGATCTCCTTGTCTTAGACCTCTGGTGCTTTGGAATAAAGTCATAGGAGAGCCATTAACCATGATAGAAATAGAAGTTGTAGACACGAGCTATTCCACCTTTTGAAGAACCCTATTGCAAAACTAGAACACCTTTAAAATTTTCAACAAGAATTTCTAGTCAACTCTATCATAGGCTTTTGAGATATCAAGCTTTAACAAAAAAACTTTAGTCTTAGATTCAATCAAGGAATGGATATTCCCATGCACTATGACAATAGAATCCAAGATCTGTCAACTAGGAACAAATCCATTCTGTTGAGGTGAAGTTAGAGTGGGAAAGAGAATTAAAAGTCTAGATATAAAAACCTTCAAGATGATTTTATAGATCAAATTGTAGAGGCTTATGGGTCTGAAAGGCTCAAAGTTCACTTCTCCAGGATTCTTAGGGATAAGAACTAGAAAAGTAGCATTGAAATATTTTAGGAGACTTCTGGATAAAAAAAAATCTTTAACAACATTCACCACATCTTCTCCAAAATTCTCCTAGAACCGTTGTAAGAAAAACATAGGGAACCCATCAGGACCCAGAGCTTTACTCCCTTCAAAGGAGAAAACAACCATCTTCACTTCCTCATTGGTAGGAATAGCAGATAGCATAGAGTTATTTTCTTGATTGTCACATTGGGTATAGCCTCTATTAAATTATCCTGATCATTTTGGTTATTTTCATCATTCTCAGAAAGAATATTTTTAAAGAATAAAAAAAAATGCTTTCTGATATTCTCTTCCTCTTCATACCTAGTACCATCCACTTCAATTTGAGAAATTATGGTGATAGCCCTATGTTTTGAGGCCTACAAATGAAAGTATCTAGCATTTTTATCACCTACAGATAACTATAAAGCTCTAGATCTTTGTCTCAATAAATCCTTCTCTTTTCCAATGATATCATGCAACTTAATAAGGATCTCATTCTCTTTTTCCTTAATATCATTCAAATATCCTTCCTTCTGGATTTTGTTTCGAATCTCTCCTAGATCCATCTGAAGATCATATTTAATCTTGAAAATGTTCCCAAAGGACTCTTTTTTCCATTTTTTAATGTTGAATTTAACTTCCCTTAATTTTTTAGCCACCCTAATCATAGTTGTACTAGAGATACTTATATTCCACCATTTCCTTAGTTATTCTTTAAAAGAAGGATGAGAAAGCACATTTTTTCAACTCTGAATGGGATATTTTTCTTCTTCTTTAAAGGCTCCACAAAAAAACTAATAGGGGAGTGACCAAATCCAATCCTAGAGAGGGCTTTAAGAGAAAAATAGTAGTTAAAGAACCATTGATTAGAGATTAAAGATCTATCTAATTTAACCTAGATAAGACGCGTACCCTTTCTATGATTGGACGAAGTGTAGGAAGCTCCTTGCTAATCCAAATCAATCAACGCTTGGTTGTTGATGAAGCTTTGAATATCCTCTTTACTCTCTGCATTTATCTGGGAACCTACAAATTTCTCTTCATTCAATAAGGAAGTATTAAATTCTCCCATGATAACCCAAGACTCTCTATCAAAAATCCTCCTAAAGGCAGCCAGCTCCATCCAAAAGGATTTTCTAAGACCTTTTCCATTGGGGGCATAGATATTTGATTAGATCCAGCTGAAATTATCCATAATATGGGTGAATCTAGTAGCAATATGGTTAGTTCTTTCCAAAATCAAATCGTCTTTGATTATATGACTATTCCGAAAAGTAACAATACCTCCAAAGCACCATTCAAGTTGTTTCCATGTGAAATACAATGCTGAAATAGTTTCATCTTTTCCACTTATTTCCTTAAACATTTTAGTTTCCTGAATAAGAAGAATATTAGGCTTGTGATCTCTAACAAAATTGTGGAGAACATCCTGCTTGTGGGGATTATTAAGTCCCCTGATATTCCAAGACATGATCTTCATGAGTTACCAAGGGAGTTGAGGTACTCTAGGATGGTTTTTGAGAACCATCCACAATATCCTGAAAAATATTATGCTCTCTTGTCCATTTAATAGACTTTTTCCCTCAAGAACTCTTTGTTGCTCCATAGTCTTCCTTTGCTTTTGATATGGTTGAAATGCCACATGGGGTTTTCCATTATTTTTTTTTCTTTTTCTTAGATAAAACCTCTTCTTTTTCAATCTCTTCTTGATGATCCACCCCTTTACTAGATCCCTATTCCTTATCAATAAGAATTCTTTGCTCCCAGGGTAATGTCTCCATGATGCCATTTAGATGAAAGGTTGAAAAGTTGCTAAAAAGTTTAGTAGAATGGTCCTGATTATCAAAGGAGTCCTTACCAAGTTCCAAGGAATTATAATCCATAAAATGATCAACACAAAAAGGATGAAAGCCTTCAGAGGAAGGGAGAAGAAGAGGGATGTATAGCTCCAAAGACAACCCCTAATAGGAATATTTTCAACTAGACTCAGCTCTTGGGATAAGGAGCTAACATCTCGACTTTGCATAATAGCACCATCCATTTGATCCTTATTTGCTTCTCTATCCTTAGTTGCTAAGTTATTCTCAAGATCCTTACATCGGAGTTCCTGTGGAACCTCACCATTATTACCAAAATCACCATCAGCCTTATTAGAAGTGCTTTGAACATTAGACTCTTTATTCTCAAGGCTTTCTCCTCTGATTTCTTTTTCCATACAGATTCTAAAGAACTAGTTGGTTTCTCTTCCTGTTTGGTGGCATTTAACAGACATTTCTTAGCCCTATGCCCAGATTTTCAAAATTTGAAACAAGCAAAAGGGATAGTTTCAAACTTTATGTCCTGTGACTAGGAAACCAGCTTCGATTGAATCTCAATTGAAGAGGGTAGGTTAACATTCTGAGAGACTCGTATGCATATTCTAGCAAATACCAATATTTTTCTAGCTGCAGTCATAGAATCAATAGAAAGGAGCTCTCCAAAGGAGGTCGCAATGCCATAAAAGACATCCTCATTCCAATATTGATATCATAATACCATAAAAGACATCCTCATTCCAATTTTTGATTCATGTTTGTTGATATCATTTATCTAAATTATTTTGTCATCACTAATTTCATATATATAAGAATCCTAAATTAGAATAAATTTATCATTGAAAATAGGAATGAATTTGATCAGGTGACTATTTTGACTCTATATTTTTTATCTATTTTTCTACTTTTTATCATTTACTTGATATTTATCATCACATAAATAAATGTAGCTTTGTTGTAGCACAAGTTGAATTTAGAAAAATGATAATGTTATGCACACTTTTCTAGTTTTTTTTTTCTATTATTTCAAATGACATATGCATTATAATTTTCCTTTGGTTAGCTTCAATAAAGGGTTGCACATAATTTGTAAGTCATCCAACTAATTCTTAAAATAAGGTTATTTTCCCACATGAATGTGATGCTATGAGTTGCTATTTGTAAAACTCCCTATGTTATTATGACTTCTCATTAGGAAGACATTTCACAAAATTTGTAATATGAATGACCTATCTATTTAATTTTTCCACCTCAATGTGGTGCTATGAGGATAATAAAAAAATTAAGTATCTCTCTTATTTTACAATATTTATATGGGTAAAATATATATTTTCTTGTGGGTTCATTCCAAGTGACCTACCAAATCCATTTCATAGTCTATCTTTAAGATATTTTTTTACTAATCTATGTTTGTTCAAGTATATTTTTAGTTTATTATTTCTCCTTATCGTAAATGGATCTTGGTGACCATAAAGTGAGTTTATTTGCACTTTAGACTAATTTTCTTACCTAATTTTTTCTCATTTTCTCCCTTATCCAAATAATTTACTTCTCCTTTAGGTTAGAAATAATCTACTAAGGTTTTCTATACTTTCTCATAATCTATATAGGTTTTACCTAAGTAAAAATTATCTATAAGGGTGGAAATAATTGAATGAGTATATTAGCTCCAATAGCTAAGAATTATACAACCTCTAGACATATCAATAAGATCCAACATACTCATTTGTATATCAAAAGACACAATATAATATTTTTATCTTAACTTCTTTTAAATTAAATTCATAATTTTTGATACAAATTAAGCTTCTAACCGTAGAATGTTATCCACTTGATACTTCAAGGATAAATTAATGGTTTATTGGTGTGGTCTAATCCCTCATAGTTAATTCTCAAAAAATTTAATCTCACATTATTGTGACATAGATTTTAGGAACCCAAAATGCTAGGTTGTCTTCCTAGGGTTTTCCACCTAGAAAGAGAGAGATCAAGGGTTCTAAAATTCTTATGCGCATTCAAATTAGGATGTATTCATTGTTTTTTAATTTAAATTAACTTAAATAAATTCAATTGATTGATTTAAATGATTTAAAATGGATGGAAAAGTGCAATTAAACTATGTTTGAAAACACACTGTGATATGCAAACAACTATGAAATATGAAGAAATTGAAAGAAATATTCAAAACAAAAGGTACAGGGTAAAATATGAGTGCACCTGGATGTTGTGTGAGTTTTTTAGAGTATCTGGAATGCCGATAAAATTTTCTAATTTTTCATAGTGGGTCTCACTAGCCAAGGGTGGCGAATCATTCCTCCTACTATTGAAAAAGTGTTGAGAACTAATTTCTGACAGTCAGGATTTAATTTCTCACAAAATACAGATTTTTAGATTTCAAGTGGGACTCATTCTCTAAGGGTGGAAAATAATTCCTCTCGAATATTTCTAGAAAATTGGGAGGCTACACTACTACACCAGATCTGGCAATGTTTAAATGTTAGCTTGTCAGGATCAATTCTGTAGAAAATGGATATAAAAAATTCAAAATGCTTGAAAGATGATGAGTTGACTTGAATAGCCTAGTTGAATTGAATTCCACTTTTCAACACCTTTAAACCTATTAAATATACAAAACAAAGTTGCAAATAGACATGCACAAAATGAGAAAAATGTTGGAGGGTTAGTGAATAGGGGTTTGCTTTGGTCAAACCCCACTTTGGTCATCAAACCTAATAGAAATGAATCAAATATAAAGGAAATGATAAATTAATAACATGAAAGTATTACAAACTTACCAAATCCTTGAACATGCAAATCTAAAGTGATATCAATGGCTACTGTAAAGTGCTTGAAAAGTTCTTGAATTGATGATCCAAAATGCTTGATTGCTTGAAGATTGAATGCTTGAATGAGGAGATTGCTTGAATGTTTTAGGAGAGTGAATACTTGAGTGAATAATTTTTATTTATTTTTTTATTTTTTTTTTAAAAGGAAGGGGTAAAAAATTTATTTAATCAAAATTAGAGTACAAAGCAAAGGCCAGAGGCCCACAAAATCAAGACCACCACCAGAAAAACCAACCACCCCATTACATATTCCTATCTTCCACTAATAATCTCTCTAAGGTCTCATGATAATCAGAAGGTAACTCCTCCCATCCACTAATATCCCAGCTATCCACATTCTCAGAGGCCCACTTCACTAGACAATCAGCCACTCTGCTCCATTCTCTAGGGATGTGACAAAAGGAGACAGAAACCAAGGAACTACAAAGACTCAAAATTTGTCTGGCAATAGAGGCTAATTGCCAACTAACATCATCCAATCTCTTGTTGTTTAGCATATCCACCACAATCTGAGAATCAGACTCACAAATGATCCTCCTCCAGCCTAAAGAGCAGCCATGCTCAATAGCAATCTTAATAGCAAGGGCCTCCATCAGATTATTAGATTGTTGACCCTTGTAAATAGAAAAGAAAAAAACTGCACCACCATCATTACCTCTACCAATACCCCCGACCCCAGCATGACCAGGGTTTCCACAGGAAGAACCATCAGTATTAATCTTAAGAACCCCCTCAGGGGGAGGTGACCACCTCCCATCACGACAGACTCGTTGCCTGGCATGACGGGGTCTTCTCCTAGCAATGTTTCCCCTTTGATTATCCCCCAGGTTCAAATTCTGCACAATAGCAAGATCACCCTGATCAATATTTTCAGTCATATCACACTTAGCAGAAATAGTCTCCTGAAGCCTGCTAATTATCTTCTTCCACAATTGAAAACTTCCCAATTTGGAACCACAAAAAACTCTACGGTTCCTCTCCAACCAAAGGTTCCAAAGAATCAAAATAGGCCCAATAGACCAAGCCACCTGCAAGAAAGAAGTCTTAGCGGGAGACCTGCCAAGACATTCCCAAAAATCAATTAGGGAGGTAGCATGAATACAGCCATGATGCCAAGCCTCCCACCATCTATGCCATATCTCTTTAGAAAAAAGGCAAAGAAAGAACAAGTGAGAGGTACATTCCTCACTGTGTGAACAAAGGAAGTAGATAGACGAACCCTGAAAGCCGTGCTTGCATAGATTATCCCAAGTGAGGCACTTCTTCTGAGCAACCAACCATAAGAAAAAATTACATTTGGGCCAAGAAAAGTTGTCCCAAACCTTCTTCCACCAATGCACCTCAGTGGGACCATGTAAGTTCTTGTCAAGCATAGCATAGCCTTGAGCAACTAAAAATTTTCCTTTTGGGCTTGGACTCCAAGCCAAAACATCCCTCTCATTAAGGGAGCTACAGAGCCTGCCCTCCAAAACTCTAATAAGAACAATACGATCCTCATCTGAACCACCCATGGGCCACTCCTGTTGGTCCTTCCAACAAGCCACCATCGCCTGACCAATTCACTTGACTATTTTAAAATGCTCCACCTTAATCCAACCCACCTCAGAAAAAATATGGCACAAAGGCCAAAGCTGAGGGAAACTAGAAAGAATGGGAGGGTGGCCATCCCAAGAGTCCTGCAAAAATAGCGCATAAGAGCCTCTATTACAAATCTAGAAGAGACCCTCCTTAATCAACTGAGTGCCCTTCTTAAGGGTATCCCAAATACAAGAACCTTTACCCAACAAAGCAAGCCGCGACACATCAAGGCTATTAGCACCAGGAAGATACTTGTGAGCAAGAATCCTGGCCTAGTCATGATCCTGATTGTTGCACCACCTCTAGTATAGCTTGGCAGCCAAGGCCGTGACAACAAGATCCATAGACCCAAGACTAAGGCCCCCAGAATGCTTTGGCCTACAGACACACTCCCACTTGACTAAACTCCACTTTGAGGAGAGAAGGTTGCCAGACCAAAGAAATTGCTGAGACAGAGCATCAAACTCCCTCACAAAGGTGGAAGGGGGAACTTGCACACAACACCTATAAATGGGGAGAGATTGCACCACAGTCTTTAGGAGAACCACTCTCCCAACAGAAGATAACCATCTAAAAGTCCAATGACTAACCTTACTCTGAAATTTTTCCAAAATTCCCTGCTAGTAATCTCTACATTGAGATCCCAAAGCCAAAGGGATCCCAAGGTACATCAAGGGAAGAGAACCAATCTAAAATCTAAGGATCCTAGCAATCCTACTTTGAATAAGTCGAGGGGTATTAAAGAAATAAATGGATGATTTGTCATCATTAATGCACTGACCTGAAGCTTTCAAATATATGTCTAAGGCACTCCTGAAGTTCACTGCCTCACTAATTCGAACCCTGCCCATCAAAGCAGTATCATCCACAAACTGAAGATGAGAGTAGGAAGGAAGAGAATTGTTCCAGCTCCAACCTTGGATAAGACCCTGCCTCACTTGAGATTTAATGAATCTTCCTAGACCCTCTGCCATAATAATGAATAAATAAGGAGATAAAGGATCCCCTTGCCAAAGTCGCCGAGAAGAAATAAACAAATCTGAAGGCTCCCCATTAATGAGAACAGAGAAGGAAGATGAGGTCACACAACTAAGAACCCAATTCACCCACTCCACATCGAAGCCAAAAGCCAAGATAATTTTCTGTAAGAACTCCCATCTCACCTGATCATAAGCTTTAGCCATGTCAAGTTTCATAAACATAGCCTTCTCCTTAGAGTTAGCCATAGAATGAATAGCCTCCATAGCAATCACAACACCGTCTAGAATTTGTCTTCCTTCAACAAAACCCCCCTGCTTAGGAGAAATCAGAGAGCCAAGGAGTGGTTTGAGTCTCTCCGCAATCAATTTGGTGATGATCTTGTAAACAACATTACAAAGTGCAATAGGTCTAAATTGAGCCAGCTGATTAGCCCCCTCCTTCTTAGGAATGAGAGCCAAGAAAGTAGAATTCATGGCCTTGAGCATCTTTTTTTTCTTGTGAGATTCTTGAACCACCGCGAGGAGATCAAACTTTATTATTTCCCAGAACTCTTGGAAGAACTCAATAGGAAACCTATCTGGGCCGGGAGCCTTACCTTTTTTCATGTTAAACACCACTTTCTCCAATTCAGGTAACAATATAGGACATAAGAGAGCCCCATTCATCTCAGCAGAGACCAGGTGGGGAATACAATCCAAGATGGCCCTCTCCTCATTCCTAGATGCAAGATCCTCTCTAGAAAAAAGGTTTGAAAAATAATTGACCGTAGCCTTGGACATATCAACATGAGAAGAGAGATGAGCCCCTTTAGGGGAAACCAAAGAAGAGATAGAGTTCCCCTGCCTTCGAGCCTTAACCGAATTATGAAAGAATGCAGTGTTCCTATCCCCTTCCTGAAGCCAATCAACATGAGATTTTTGCTTCCAAAAGATCTCCTCCCGAAGCTCCCACTCTTCTAAACCATTAAGAGCCAAGGACTTAGCTAAACTTAGATCAGAGGTCAGCCCTTGGTCTCGAATCATACGAGTGATGTTATCCAACTTAGACTGAGCAGCCATCTTCTGAGCATGGAGGTTCCCAAAACATTGGTTATTCCATCTCTTAAGCCTGTACTTCACATGTTGAAGCCTCTTACAAAAAGTAAACATGGTCATCCCATGCTTAGGCATCCCCTCATACCACCAATCCAACATAAGATCATGCAAAGACTGATCTCTTAACCACATTAACTAAAATTTGAAAGAAGGGTTTTTGGTGACCCCATACGTGGTGATAGAGAGCTTGATAGGCCAATGGTCTGAGCCTCTCCAATCCATAATTTCTAAACTAGTGATCAACCTACTATGCATCCAATAGCAGGAAACCAAAAATCTATTGAGTCTTTCCGAGATAGCTTCAACACCACACCTCCTATTATTCCATGTGAAGACACCATTGGAAGGCTTCACATCAATGAGATTCAGGGAACCAACCATATCCCTGAGAAGATCTATAGAGGGGTCCAACTTGGCTAACCCTCCACGTTTCTCATCCAGGCCAGTGACAGCATTAAAATCACCAGCCATAATCCATGGAAGAAACGGGTCTAGGGCATGAATGAAATTGATGTGAGCCCAAAGATTTGACTTACCAGAAAGATTAGTAGGAGCATAAATATTAGATAAGAGGCACCTTTCTCCAGTCACAAGACAAGAGGCTACCAGAGAGATAGAAGATCGACTAGAAATCCACCATAACAGGAGCACTTTCCTTGGATTCCAGAAGCAAGCCAACCCCCCCGAATTGTTCAACGCCCCCACCCCCTGCCAATTGCCCTGGGGCTAGATGTGTGAAGCACAATTAGCCAAACCATCCATTGTAAGCTTTGTTTCCTGAATAAAAACCACATCGGGAGACTGAGATTCAATTAATCTGTGAACAGCCTTTTGTCTAGGGATGTTGTTCAACCCCCTAACATTCCATGATAAAACAATCATTAATGGGGGAGGGAGAAGTGGGAATCAATGGGTTTCACAGACCTAGACTCAACCAAAGTATCCCCAATAATCTTGACCTTCTCTTGATCAGTCTTCCTGCCACCCCTTAATGGTTTATCAAGAGGCCCCTTTTTGAAGGATTTCTGGTGTAAGCCTAAAACAGGAGGAGCTTTGTTACCCTTCACATTGTCTAAGGCCCCCTTAGGTGCAGGGGGGTCAGGAACCATCACAACAGCTCCCTTCGGAGCCTGTGACCCCTGGAGATCCCTGATATCCTAAACTTGAGAAGGTAGATCCTGAGCAATCTGATCAACTAGAGGGTCCCTTGGAGATACACTCTAATCCTCCTTTTCATCCTCATCCTGACCTTCATGCATACCCTTAGCCCCAAAAGAGAGCTCAACTGGAATACCTTCATCCTGGGCCAAATCTTCTAGAACATCAAATCTATTAAAAGTTCCATCATTGTGACTATCCAACCAAGTCCTCTTCTTACCCTTGCCTTTGTTACGAGACGTAACCTGAGTAAAGCCCTCATTATCTATAGGTTCATTAGGCACAGGATCCTTCCCCTTGTCCCCCTTAGAAGGTCTAGAGGTAGCCAAGGGGAAGGGTTTAAACCTGGGACATTTGTGGTGCAAGTGACCATATTCATGACAAATTTGGCATCTAAAAGGGAGGGTCTCATAATCTAGCTGTTGGATCCAAGAAGAAGATCCCATGCGGATTTCCATAGAGTCTGGTAATGGATTATTTAAATCAACTTCTACACAAATACGAGCAAAAGAAATTACCTTACGATCTTGAGTTTGTGTAGCCGATCCCATAGGTTTTCCAAGAAGCACTGAAATTGAATGAAGAATATCTTCCCTCCAAAATTCCAAAGGGAGCCTTGGCAAATGAACCCACATAGGTACCCACGAGGGGATCTCTTCAACAGAGTTGAAACCCATGTGCCAAGGCTTGATGAAAAGCCCCACCTGGTTAAAGAAATAAGGGCCTCCTTCAAAAGCCCTATTCCTATCCGACATGCAAGAAAAGATGACCAGAAAATAGTTATTAGCTGCCAAAAATCTCCATATCACCTTCAGGATTCCAAACCCGACGAGCCCAGAGTACAACTAGTAGAGAAAGACGAAGGCCCAAAATTTGCAAATAAGGGCATTACCCAGTATAACATCTTGAAACTTGCTCAGGTTGAATAAAAAACAGGTCGATCCTTAGATCTTTCCAAGCATCCGTTTACTTTTTTAATTCAAAACGTCCCTTTTGAGGAAGAGACTCTTTCTCTATATAAGGGTTTACCCATCAGATCTTCACCATTGGCATGTGATGAAGAGAGCTCTCTAAGTAAAATCTTGAAAGAAATTTTGAAATATTTTGAATTTAAAGCCAAGGAGGACTCATTCACCACCCTCAATGAATGAGTCCCGCATGGGACCCAAAACCAAGTGTCACAAATAATGTTCTTAATGTTGTTTGTTAAGATAGGATCCAAAAATATTGTTAATATAAGAATATGAGGGCATAAAGAGACAAAATAAAGCATGAGAAGGGTGTAAATAGTGAAAATATGCCTAGAAAAGTGTGAAATCTTGTTACAAGACTTTACAACACTTTGAAATAGGGCTTGTTAATGAATGGAAAGGAAATTTTTAGGTGAATTGCATTATATAGAGTCTAAAAGAATGTAGAAATGTCTTACAAAAATTCACAACACCTTCACAAGATGTCTTTCCTTGAGTTTTAGCACCAAAATAAGCATGTTCAAGCCAAGACACATCATAAAATTAAAGAAACATAATTCCAACACTATGAAACAAGACCTACAAGACAATGATAATGACAAGGGTTCATTTTTCGATGGCACATTTAGCCCCCACTATAGTGAGAGAAACTTGCTTCCTCACACTAAAGTAGCCATCAACATCAAGAAGAGGGTTCGAATGCACTTACGTTAGAAATAAGGAATACAAAAAACAAGGAGGATGATCAAAGATTGTTTAAAAATGTGACAAAGATTTTACGAAACCGAAATGCTAGGCTCTCTTCCTAGGGTTTTCCACCTAGAAAGAGAGATATTAGGGGTTCTAAAATGCTTATGCACATAAAAATTAGGATTTATGAAATGCTTTATAATGTAAATCAACTTAAATAAATGCAATTGACTGATTAAAATGATTTAAAATGGATGCAAAAGTGCAATTTAAACTATGTTTGAAAATACACTGTGATATGCAAACAATTATGAAATATGAAGAAATTGAAAGAAATATGGAGAACAAAAGGTGCAAGCTCAAATATTAGTGCACCTAGATGTTGTGTGAGCATTCTAAAGTGTCTGGAATGCTGATGAATTTTTTTGATTTTTCGTAGGGCGACTCATTCACCAAGGGTGGAAAATCAGTCCTCCTACTGTTGAAAAAGTGTCACGAACTAATTTTTGATAGCGGGGAGTTGATTTCTAACAAAATAAAAAAAAATCATATTTCAAGTGGGACTTATTCACCAAGGGTGGTGAATCATTCCTCCCCAATATTTTTTGGAAAATTAGGAGGCAACATTGCTACACCAGATTTGGCAATGCCTAAATGTTAGGTTGTCGAGACCAATTCTATAGGAAACAAACAAAAAACACTCAAAATGATTGAAAATATGATGAGTTGACTTGAAGAGCCTAGTTGACATGAATTCCACTTTTCAATACATTTAAACCTATTAAATATACAAAACAAAGATGCAAATACACATGCAAAAAGGGGAGAAATGTTGGAGGGTTAGTGAATAGGGGTTTTCCTTTGTCAAACAATTCCACTTTGGTAACCAAACCCAATAAAAATGAATGAAATGTAAAGGAAATGATAAATGGATAACATGCAAGTATTACAAACTTACCAAATCCTTGAACATGCAAATATGAAGTGATGTCAATGGCTACTCCAAAGTGCTTGAATTGATGATGCAAAATGCTTGATTGCTTGAAGACTAAATGTTTGAATGAGGAGATTACTTGAATGTGTTAGGATATTGAATACTTGAGTGAATAATTATAAAATGAGGTTAAATCACATAGTTATACAAATCTTGTGGCTTACTATCTATTCATACCTCATCACAGGCTGACATTAAGTGAATTTGAGTAAAATCTTGAAGGAAAGTTTGAAATATGTTGAATTTGGGGCCAAGGTGGACTAATTCACCACCCTTGGCAAATGAGTTCCACTTGGGACCTAGAACCAAGTGTCAGAAATAATGTTGTGTTTAATGTTGTTTATGAGGATAGGACCCAAAAATATAGTTAATATAAGCATATGAAGGCATAAAGAGACAAAATAAAGCATAAGAATGGTGTAAATAGTGAAAATATGCATAGAAAAGCATGAAATCTTTTCACAAGACTTTACAACACTTCAAAATAGTGATTTTTAGGGAATGAAAATGTGATTTTTAGGTGATTGCATTAAATAGAGTCTAGAAGAATGTAGAACTATCTTGCATTAAATAGAGTCTAGAAGAATGTAGAACTATCTTACAATACTTCACACCACCTTCACAAAATGTCTTTCTTTGAGTTTTGGCACCAAAATAAACATTTTAAAGCTAAGATACATCATAAAATTAAAGAAACATAGTTCCAACACTATAAAACAAGACCTAAAAGACCATGAAAATGACAAGGATCCATTTTTTGATAGCACATTTAGCCCCCACTTTTTTGAGAGAAACTTGCTTCCTCACACAAAAGTAGCCATGAACATCGAGAAGAGGGTTCAAATGCACTTACCTTAGCAAGATGGAATACAACAAACAAGGAGGATGATCATGCCCCCAGGATAAAGATCCCATGAAAAACTAAACATAAGGACAAAGGAACGCACAAGTGCGAGAGTAATTGAATAAAGCTTCAATCATCAATCAAACTAGTTTTGAAAAGAGATCTAGGCTAATTGCTTGAAAAAGAAAGAATGTGTACTCACTCTAGGGCCATGGAACTAGTTGTCTACTAAGTGAGAAATCCAAAAAGGTAAGATACATACACTACTTTTTATGCACTCACAAACAAACAAAAAACTGGCTATGGGGAAAATTCATGCCTCTAGTTGGGCTTCCCACTCAACCATGCCAAAGCTATACCTATTCGATAACTTTACCAAGGTGCCCCAAAGCCAAAGAAAATGAAAATGTTGGTTTAAGTTTCATAAAATAAAAAAAATAGGATGGCACCAAGTTGTGTTATTCAAGGTGGCCAAATAAGAATGTTATGTGTAAAAATGTTATGTGTAATATGTTCAAAGGAGTTATGTTCAGTTTATGCAAGGTCACTCACATAGGGAAAATTGTGTCTAATGTCTCCAAGAGAGGACCAATCAATGAATAGTATATTCACAACATAGGGGACCATGTAGTGTGTTACATCAAACCACCAAGAGGAATGCAATATGCTGAGAAAGATCACACTTATGAAGGACATCACACCCAATGTCATCCACAAAGTGACAAACACATCACGTAAATGACAAGGCTACACTAAGAATGAAAATGAAATAATGATAATGTATGCCCCACACTTTAAAGTAGTTTCCACACATAGTTCTATGAGAAATTTCTTGAAAGTAGAGAAGAGGAAGAAAGTAAGACATGAGAGCTAACTCAAAAATCTCTATGCCAAGTCATATGTTTCAAAGTTAAGTTGTGTCAAGTCAAGATAGAGGAGAAAAAAATGGAAAGAAGGGAGATGACCCTAGAAAAGAAAGCATACAAAACACAAGAGATCTATGGATTTGAAGTTAGTATGGTTGTTTTTGTAGTGTTTTGATTTAAAGAGCTTGAAACTTTCATCATTCCCCAAAGCACATAGAACTAGAAGAATGACACAAAGAGAGCAAAAGAAATGGAAAAAGATGCATTTTGAATCAACATGGAAGAAAGATCGTGGTCTTGATGAATTACATCATCCCAAAAAGGAAAACACAAATGAAAATCAAGTGAAAAGTGAAAAATCCTTTGGGTCAACATGAAGGAGACATTTTGGTCTTAATGCCTTGCATCATCCCCAAAAGGAAAACCACAACAAAATAAAAAGGAAAAAAATGAAAAGAAAAAGGGGGTTTTGGGTCAACATGGAAGAGACATAAGCCATCTCAATGCTTTGCATAATCCTCAAAAGGAAAATCACAAAAAAAAAAAGCATGAAAAATTGAAGAATAAAGTATGAATAGAAGAAGTCTACAAAGACAAGGAAACATCAAACACACGATACGAGGGAACACGATACACACATGAAAATAAAATAAAAATAAAATGGACAAGTAATGCAAATGTAAATAAACCATTAACTAAGTTATCATTTTCTAAGTCTTGGATGAAGAAGTAGAAAAAGGAATAACAAGGTTAAGAGACAATAAAATGCATTACAAGGACAAGGCTAGCAATGTCTTGTCTCCCATAAAGTGTAAAAGAAAGAATGAGCCAAGATGAGTGATGGGAGAGGAACATGCAATAGTGATAATGGGAAGTAATACAACTAGGGAATGAAGGGATAATGGTGTTTTAAGGGATGAGGGGAAAATAGTCAGTGTCTGTGAAGTGATACTTTTTCTATTTCATTCAAAGTTCGGCATTCTTCAGTTTGATGTCCAAGAATAGGATGGTATTTGCAATATGGTATGCTGGAGTTGTGAGGACAAATGCCCAATCTATTAGAAGGTGGTAAAATTATAAGATCTTTTTTTAAGAGTAATTGGAGTCTCAGCTCACATTTGGTTGGAGGATGTGTAGGAAAATTTATCTTCATTTTCTATGGTCATTTACATTTACTAGGTTCTCCTTTTTCATGAGTAGAAGGAAGAAGGGGACCCATAGGGATCCTAATATCCTTGTCATTAGAAGGAGAGAATGGGTGTTCACATGGAAGGAGAATGTTCAAATTAGGAGGATTCAAAACGACTATACTAGTATCTCTAATTCTCTAAGGTTGAAGAGGATGTCTCTCAAGATGAGAAGGATCTTGATATCCTAGTCATGTTGTATTGGATTCAATTGGTTGTTGTTCAAAAAGGTGATGGATGTCATGTTCATGTTTTGTGTCACAACCTTGTTTACTTAAGATAGTGAATCCTTTTCCATATGTTTCTTCAAGGTTGATAGGATTATTTGTGACTATGTGCTTATAAAATGGCTAAGATTGTGGTGGCTGAGAGGAACTAGGTTCACTTGACGGAGGAACCATAGGTCCTGTGTTTACTTCAGGATGTAAATAAGCAAAGTGATCAGTTGGTGCAACATTATGGAGTTCTTGTGATCTCATAAAGGGATAAAATGTTGCATTTTCTTCTACGGTGTCAAGGAAATCATTATAGAACTTGTTCATGCTAGCACCATCTTCTCCAATAATGTGTACAACACAAGGAGGAACCCAAAAATACAATTAATATAAGCATATGAAGGCATAAAGAGACAAAATAAAGCATGAGAATGGTGTAAATAGTGAAAATAAGCCTAGAAAAGCATGAAATATTGTAACAAGACTTTACAACACTTCAAAATAGGGCTTGTTAATGAATGATAATGTGATTTTTAGGTGAATTGCATTAAATAGAGTCTATAAGAATGTAGAAATGTCTTAAAATACTTCACAACGCCTTTAGAAGACATCTTTATTTGAGTTTTTTCAAAAAAATAAGCATGTTCAAGCCAAGATGCATCATAAAATTAAAGCAACATAGTTCCAAAATTATGAAAGAAGACCTAAAAGACCATGAAAATGACAAGGGTCCATTTTTCGATGGCACAATTATGTATAAATATGATAATTGTATTAGTGTGCTTGTAAATAAGGAATATATGTGACTCCCCTTGTATATTCCCACCTATGGTTGTGTACCTTGAATATGGATACTATTCAAAACTTTTGGAGAATGAGAGGGAAGTGAATAGGTCCACTTAAAACTTAACCCCTTGTGGAACTTGAAAATTTTAACACAACTCAAAATCCTTTAGTAGATAAAAAGAGAACTTTAAGAAGAGAAGTAACAGAGAGAATTGTAGCAAACAAAATATTTAGCACCTTCCATAAAATTAACCAACAAAACATCTATCAGTAATCAAATCAGCAACAAAGAGAAAGAAATAGACAAAATGCACATACACAAGGAGACACCAAATTTAGGTGGAAACCTCAATGAGGGGAAAACTACAGTGAGAGTTAACTAACAATATAAGTGTAACTACCAAAAATATTTGCATAAAGGCTCGCTGCCTTATAGATATATAGAAAAATGGCATACAACACTAAAGCACCATCCAACTCCAACAACAAGATACAAGGCTGTAATGATATTCACTATCTCAAAGTAGGATACAATATGAATGATAGAAAATTAAAAGAATTCCAACAAAAATCTTTGTTGGTTGAGGTGTTGAAGCACAATTTATGTTTTCTTTCACAATCTTTAGCACTATCTCATCTGGAAATTCAACATTATTCACACATAAAGTTCTTTATAATTGTACACATCTACATCTTGTTGCATCTAAAAATATCTTATATTTATATCCACCACAACATTTGAATTCTTCAATTAGGTGGGCTAGAAAGAGAATAAATAAATAATTTAACTAGTTAGAAACTAAAGCATAATGTGGTCATATCCTAAGGATAGAGAAGAATGAAAAAAATGTAACACTTCTTTCAATGTGGTCCAAAATGATTTACATATAGGCGTACATCAAACTAAGTTAGCCCATAAAAATATCTTTCAAATGAGTCTACTTGATGCAATCCCAAAAAAAATTAGGTTAGGACCCAAATCTATCATGTTGGATATTTCATTGCTAGCGTAGCCCTCAAGCACATGACCTAAGCAAAAGAATAATTTATGATAGCTACATATCAACTAATAGCCGAGAAAGCCAACTGAAGACACAATGTGGCACAAAGGTGACCAATTAGTAACTTGTGGATCATATACGGATACTCCTTGAATATACAAATCACCTAAATACTCTTCTTTCATACTATCATGACATAAACAACCACCACAACCCAAATAGGTACATAAAATTCTACTCAATAAACACACAATACAAACCATATGATATAATATTTGTAGAATAGCTTGTGGAACACATTAGCATATGACATTAGAACTGGGATATTACATAGATGTTGTGAGTATAAAAACCAAGTGGTAGGCGAAGATACATTAATGTGGAGAAATATGAAGTAGTTCCCATATCATTCCAAACAACTACCAACATTTCCAACCTTCTATAATTCAGAAGAACCTCCTCGGTAACAGAGGTGATTTGGAAACATATGAGTGTAACATACATAGAGAATTAGCATTGAATACCAAATTGCAAGACCAAAACTACAATAGTAGAGGAATTTTGGACATTCTCCTAGAAAGACTTCAATGTAGATTCCCAAACTAGAATTATTTGAGCAACCTATGGACACAAGAACTTCCTTTCAGTAACACATATATTATATGGAACATTAGAAGAGAGAATGATACATAGTCATACTTCTAATCCTCATCTAAATATATCATTATTAAAAAAACTCTATTGATAGTAATAATGCATTATATGAACATCAACAACTTTTTTGATAAGGTATTGTAAGGAAGCTAAGGTAGCAAAAATACTTCCTACACTAATCTTGAGAGAAGAATAATGCAAGCTGGTATTGGCATGGTGTGATGGTTTATAGGTGGCATTGTTTTTCTTTCCACCAATGTTCAAACCCCGTTGGGGTGGTATTGTTGAATGGTTGTATTCGGTTCATAGCTCCGGTCAAAAGCATTTACCCCTTGAATAAAAAAAAGAGAAGAATAATGCAAAAAACTTTTATAGATCTTTAACAACTATAGAAAATTAAATAGAAATAAGAAAAAATACTATGCATACCACAAAAAAGTGATTTACATAAGGAAAACCCTTTTGGGAGACAAACACCACACTCTAAAAATTTCCCAATATATATTTAGAAATCACAAAGATTAAAATATACTTGTAGAGAAAGCTTCTCACAAGAGTATAACCAACAAGAGATCTGGAGGCAACACAACTACTATCAGACTCTTATAATACATCACAATGCACAACCGTAATACAACACCCTCATAAAATAGGATTTCCTTCTAGGGAAAGAAAAACAAACAAAATATAAACCATTAGATCTAGGACAATGAAAAATGGTCCAAATTTAGCTCCCATGCATGCCTCTACACTGACATATAAATAGTATGTTATATATTTTCAAGGTTGAGACATATTTTCCTAACAATTCTCCCACTTGTTGAACACCTTACAAGATTAACAAGAGGGTATAAGAACATCGTCTCTTAATTGCTAGGGGCCAAGAGGCCCATAGTCTCTAAACACTATCTAAACTTCTCTATGCTCACAAAATTAGTTAAATAATCAACAAAATTCATTAAAGTCTCTACCTTAATTAGCTTCTCCTTGCCATCTTTGACCATATCTCTAACAAAATTATTTTGGAAATCAATGTGATTGGTCCTGGCATGAAATGTTGAGTTCTTTGCTAGACATATTGCACTTTTACTATCACAATAAATTGTAAATGCACCTTGTTTTATTCCAATATCTAAACATAGTCTCTTAAGCCAAATGGCTTCTATACAAGAATAAGTAGTTGTTGTATACTCTCCTTTAGTATTGGACAAAGAAACCATAGTATTTTGCTTACTCGTCCAACTAATTTCACCACTAAATAAAGTAAACACATAAGCACTGGTGGATCTTCTACTATCAACAACACCTGCCCAATTTGAATCCACATAACCATGAATATCAAGGGAAATATCATCTTCAATTATATTACTATGATAACATAAGGAGTAATTTTAGGTATCGTGCAAATATCTGAACTCTCTTTTAACCTCATTCAAATGAACTCAACCAAGATTAGACAAATATATGGAAGGAACTCCCACTGCTTGGAAAAATTCTGGTCTAGTACAAACCATAACATACATGAAACTTCTAACTACACTCTGGTAATGAACTCTACTCATGTATTCCATCTCTAGTTGGGATGTTGGACAATCTGAAATAGATAAATTTGTTCCAAATGAAATAAGAGCACACAATGGTCTATATTCCTATATATAAAACCTCGATAAAATTTAATTGACACTCCTAGACATTTTCCTAGAGGCTTGTTCAAATGCCTACAATTACAAGGAGTATTATTTTTTCTATGTGGAGGGGTAATGAGTTGGATCATTAGTAGGATTTTTTGCTTATGGATTTATGGTTGGATGCCCAATAATAAACCCAAAAATTTCTAGTTTTTGAGTTATGTGGTGAGAATTTTGGTTGTCTAATTCAAAATGGTTTAGGTAAAGCTCTGAAGAGGGCCTTTTTGTTCCTAATATTCCTCCTCCTCAACCTCTAGCTAATTTTCCCATTTCCTTACTTAGTATGATCCCTATTGTTGTTGGTATTGAGGAGGCTTCTATGCCTTCCCTATCTCCTAGAGTGGGCCCTTCTTTGGAGTCTCCTTCTTGGAGATAACCCCCATTCTTGCTAGTGCTCTTCCTGTTTGGAATAGGTTATTAGGGAATGGTGTTTTAGATATTTTCTAGGATCTATAGCCTCCTTGTCCCAAAATGGATCTTCTTGTGCTAGGGTACTTATTGCTTCTAATGTGGGTCCATTGGAGGATTCTTAGTTTGAGTTTAGTCATATTGAATTTACTTTAGCTCCCTCTACTACTTCTCTATATATTTCAAATGAGTGGATGAATAGAACTTCCTATGGTTTAAAATATACTTGTATTGAATATTTTTTTGGTTACAAACTAAATACTAATGTTATCTAAAGTTAGGCTTCTAATTGTTACATGGCTCTAGGTCTTTTTATTATGGCCTTGATGAATGGTATTTTGCTATTCTCCTTTTTTTCCATGGAGGAATGCAATAACATTTTTCAAGGAGGTCCTTTTTTTTTTGTTGGAAAGGATCTTCTTTATATTAGAAATTTGGTCTACATGCTTAAATTTTATTGAGATTACTATGTTGCATATTTGGGTGTGTCTCCTTGAGCTCCATTTGAAATTTTGGGATGAAGGTAATATTCAATATATTTCTAATATTGTTGGTCAATTTATCACCTTATTTAGTGTCATTGGACATGTGGAGGTGTGGCATTGGAAGGATTCCCAAGAGTGGCCTCCTAGGGGTACTGAGGAGGAAAGATAAGAACTTGCTAGAATCTTGGTAGGTAGAATATGTAGCTCTCTTCAAGACAAGGATATTTTGGCTTGGGGTCCTAATCCAAAGGGAATATTCTATGTTTCATCTAGATATACAAAGCTTCATAGGCAGATGTATGAAAATATTGGGGTCCCTTGGTGGAAGCAAGATTGGAATAAATTTTCTTGGCCTAAGTGTAGTTTCTTTTTATCATTGGTTGTTTAGAATAGATGTATTACTTGGGATAATCTATGAAAAAGAGGCTTCCAAGGTCCTTCCATTTGTGTTTTTTGAAATAATAGTGAAGAGTGTGTCTCATGCCTTTCCTTTCAACTTCCTTACTCTAGGAGGATTTGGCATTTTTTGTGGGGTGTTTGAGGACATCCCTATGTTCATGCCTCTTCTTTGATAGAGTTTTGGGAAAGCTTGGGGATACCCTCTACTATGAAAACTTTTCTTCAGATTGCTTCAATTATTGGCCCTACCTTTATTGTTTGGCACCTTTTTCTTGAGAGAAATAGAAGGATTTTCCAAGATGTTAAGCAAGTTGGGGATCTTTTATGGGGGAATATCTTCAGAAAAATCCAAGAGACCATTTTAGCTAAATGTGACATGTCGGTCATTGTGGATCCAAGTGATTTGTCTATTGTGGGGAATTTTTACATGGAGGGTAGAGCATTTGGTTTCTCTACTAGCAATAGTTCTCATCAAGTCAAGAAGATGACTCATTGGGATGGTCATGGAGCCCTCCAACACATGGAGTTCTAAAGATAAATACTGAAGGATACTCTAGGGAGAATCCTAGGCATGCTAGGATTGGTGGTATTTGTAGAGATAGTAATGGATGGATGGTGTTTTTTTTCTATTTACAAGGGTTAACATTCTAATAATCTCATGGAGGCTCTTGCTATTTTACATGCGATTGAAAGAGGTTATTCCCTATGCTAGAAGAGTATTATTTTTGAACCTAATCCATAGATTGTAGTTGATATGCTAAATGAGTGGAGATACAATGGTGTTAATTGGAAATTGGTTGTGGTGATCAAAAAAATTGTGAATTTATGTAGTTCTTTGGAATTTGTTTCCTTTTTTCATATTCCTAAGGAATGGAATCAGGTGGTTGATTTATATTGAAGTGGCCCTCTCACCATGTTGAGAGATGGATTATAGATGACTGGGGTCTTTTATCCTCAGAGATCTCTTTGTCCCTCAAAAAGATAATCATGGAAGACTTAAAAACATGTAATTGTTTCCTTGGTTGGATTCCTTTGGGTACTTTTATTGTGTGATCAATTGATGGTTTTTGTGGGTTCTTACTTATTGATCTTTAGTCTTTCTTTAATTCAATAAACTCTTGCCTCATTTTTATTAAAAAAAAAGGATAATTATATTCATAAAAGTTTAAAATTGTGAGGATTGGTTTTATATTCATGTTTTGTAATGCCCCGCCATGCAACCCTAGGGAAAGTTGCAATTTACTAAACAAACAAACTAATTTTTTTTTAAAACAAGAACAATTAACATAAAAGTTCACTTAACCATTTCCAACCATATCCCTAAGGCCACAAGACCATGTTACTGAAACCAAATGTGAAACATGAATTAAAAACCATATCAAATAATTACTTAACAATTAAAGTCCACATAAATTCCATTCATAATAAATTTACATCCAAGAATATGAAGTGCCACATGATTCCAAACAATATAGCTTACAACATGTTTACAATAAGATTACAATACTCATTTCTCGAATGAGGTAAAACCAACAATATGATAGCCTATTACAAATTCCGCCTCGATAACAAATGGGGGGTAGTAAAATACAATAAGTACTGAGAGAACAAGGCATGAGAAGAAACTGATTCCCGCGAGCTCTCCATCTGGAAATCTCGACCACACGAATAAGAAGAAGAACTAATGGATTAAGATGCACGCCACCCGACCACGTGGAATCCAAAAGGTCCCACTCCCTCCGTGCTAGGAGATAGTAACAAGGAATTCCTACACAAGACCATCTACCACTAGACACAAGCTAGAACATAACTAAACAGAAACAACAACAATCACAATATCAGTTAACAACTACAATCACAAAGTCACGTAACAACTTCAATCACAAAGTCACTTAACAACTACAATCACAATATCACTTAACACGAGGTTACAATGCTTCCAGAGAACAGTGATCATATACATTGCACAATAACTAACTGACTGTTGACATAGGAAGAGTGTCATGCATAAATTACCATGAGTTACCCTAGCTCAACCTTCCTAGGCTACCGAATCCCCATCCTGGGTTACCCTGGCTTGCCTCTACTAGCCGTCGGACCCTCACGCAAAACTATGCGTCCCATCTCATCTCGAGTCTTATCATTCACTTGCTTCACGAGAGAAACATTCTTTATCTTTATTAGTGTGAAAGATCCCCATTAATTCTTTTATATTATCACTTAGTTAAACTCTAGGTGAGTTACCCTGGTGCCCCTTTGTGTGCCGGACCCCCACAAAGAGCCACTCTCCTATCAACAACACACAAGGTACAATACCACAATAGGTAACTAGACAACGTAACCTCTCCAATCCAAGGAGGAAACAAACAAGGAAACTCACTCCCAACACTGGAGGAAACCAAATACGAAAACACACTCCTTCCAAAGGAGGTACAAAACTCATTACCCTCTCCTATTTCCTAGGAGGCACAAATCCCCGTTCGTGGAAACTGGGTAAAACATAATAGTACAACTCTACACCACTCCCAAGGTGATTCACAAATTGAACCTCTACACAAAACATCCCACTTTAGAGGACTTCTCTGGAAGACTTACATAGACCCATAACCCCATTTTCCCGACGTGGAGAATAAAAGAAATATGATAGAAGAGCATTCCATCTCTAGAAGCCCTTAACAATAACTTAAACTCTTACGAAAGGTAAGGTAAACCTAGGGTTTTCCCATACGACAATAAAACAATGAAGAGAATACCACAATAAACATAACAAATAACCTCAAGAAAATAATTACTTAAAAAAAACTCTATATAAAAAAAATATTTCGAATACTCAATAATTTCATCAAATAAATAAATCAATATTTCGAGAATATTCGATTCAAAACAAAACACATCGTTTAATTCAAATTCGCACAATTACACTATAACATCATATCTTTTAATTTTAACTATTCAATTTAATTATAATCACATAGCTTATTTCCAATTTCCTCAATTAAACTATATCACTATATCTAGTAAAAAAAATTATCATATTAAATTTTTGTTCAAAGCATCTCAAAATTAATATATCAAATATATCCAAGCATAAAATAATTTTATAAAAATCATTTTATAGAAACATATTATAAAATTAACAAATATCATACTTTTAAAACTATAATTTAAAATATTTTTATATTTTTTAAACTATTATTAAAAAAAACATATTAAAAATACCCACCATGATATTTTCTTTTAAAGTTTAAAAATAATTAAATAAAGAAAAATGTGTATTTTCTTTAACCAAAAGAGACTCCTTACACGCATCTATATCTATCCTATAAAGATTCTCTTAAGAGGGAGATAATTTGTGAAAAGTTTATGTTAAAATGGAATCTAACCTGTTTTTCTTTAGAAACTTATATCCTTAAGAAGATTTTATGGAATATTGATTTATTCCCTAATATTTAGGCTTTAAAGGAAGCCATGCAATATATTAGCAAAAAGAGTGCTGTAAAAATTGTGGGAGTCAATTTTTTTTTTTTTTTTTTTTAAAGAATGCGTTCCATACAAATGAAGACTTCAAGATATAAAGCAAAACGTTTACTACATAAGATATGTCTGTTTCACATCTTTATTCCATCGGTTTTCGGATATTATAAACTGCAAACAAATGCTAAGAACAATTGGGAATTTAGGAAGTAAAGAGTGATGAAGGCTCCAACATAGAAAAATTTGTATTCATTTCATTTATGTCTATTCTGCCGTAAAGGAGGCAAATTGCTTGCAAGATTTATTGAATAACACCAGGAAAAGAACGGAAAAGAACAGAGCACACAAAGGCCACGGTGTCGGGAAAGCAAAGGGCAGTGGTATATATATATATACATATATATATTCAGAATTTTGTTTTATTATTTTATTCTAATATCAGATAGCTGTGAACAGCCAATAAGTCTGATTTCTCTAAAGTTTAAAATTCAACATAAAAAAAATCACCACTTGCATGCCATGAAAATAAAATCATATGCATGAGGAGGTAGAGAATAGATTCATGAAATTATTGGAAGATCAAACCGAAATAGGCGTCATAAAAAGGATGATAAGTCTTCCAAAAACATTGATAAGGCGGCTATACTATGCTCAAAAGAAATCTAACGTAACAAACCTTGCACCCCTACCTGCGCCAAAAGGAGCTTTGGGACAAAATCAGGGTATAACAATGAGAGGATGTATGCATTATGGTCTACATATGAGGGTGCTATCAAGGTTTAGATTCAACCATCGTACTCAGACCAAAACAATGGCATCGATGGGACAGTCAAGACATCACAAATATAGAGCTTTTAAAACCATGAGATTGCCAAAGGAAAACTCCTCCTAACGGGTATCATGCAAACAACTCAATACCCACAGAGAACAAATAAAAGTCAAACCATTTCAATTTAATTGATTTCATCACACAGAACATCAGATTCGAATGGAATAGGTAAAATGAAATCACAATCAAAGATTAACCATTTTTCCAAAACAATCGAAATACAATCAAATACCTTACCTGGATTCCTACGCACAAGAACAAAGAGGACGAGTTGATGACCTTTGTTTCATAGCCACAATTTCCTTTATCTTTCAAATTGCCAAAAATCAAATGAAGATAGCGAGTTTCTATTATCATTTCAGTCCTTTCATAAAGCAGGAACATGCATTCGTCCTTTTGAGTTCTTCTAACGATTTTTTCACTAGTCTAAAATCTTATTGCTTTTATTTGATTAAAGACTCATATTTATCTCCTCTTTCAATTTTTTAAAAAAATCCCCTTCTATTAATACTTATCCTTAAATTTTATTTTATTTTATTTTATTTTTTTATCGTAATTTTCGTTTTAAAACTTATCTCTAAATTTTGAAATCATATTGTTTTCAACCTTTGTTTATTGTTTTCTTCCCTAGTTTAAATCTTATCTTCAAGACTTGTTAGAAATCATGTTAGCTTTCCTTCTAAATTTTATTTTAATTTCTTGATTTAATTATAAATAAACACTTACTTTCTATATTGATTTGAGCTAATGTTTCAATCAATTTTAATTTACTTATATTGATTAATCAAAATATTAACTTATCACGAATACAAGACCAATTAAACAATACAATCATGAAACCAACACGACGCCACAACTCAATTAACCATACTTACTCAATAATATTTTTTTGGAAAACAACATGACCACTCAACAGTTAGCTTACTTGAATTACTAGAATGACCCAAACGGAGGGATATTACAGCTTTGTAGTCTTTCTTTAATTCAATAAATTCTTGCCTCCTTTTTATTAAAAAAAAAAGGATAATTATATTCATAAAATTTTAAAATTGCGAGGATTGGTTTTATATTCATGTTTTAAAATAAATCAATGATTAAATCACCCTTCACATCATAAAAATATGGAAGAAACCATAGAAATACATAATTGAAGATCTAAAAAATGGGAAGGTAAATAATTTATATTTAATGCAAGATAAATAAATAGGCTCAAAGTAACCTATGAATATTTTAAGAAGATGATAAATGAATCTAACAAAGTGCATAATTACTAGTTTTTATGTTTATTCACATTAATGTTAATAGTTTTTGTAACCATCATTATTAAAAATTTGATAAGGTAATAGTTCACATATTCAATTCATACCAACAAAAAATTCAATGAATGGAAATAATGATTATAATAAAAAATTACTGACATTTATATGCATGTCAAATGTAAGTTGAGACATAAAATTTAAATATAACACATCTTATATTTTAATTATTTAAAGTATTATAGTTTAATTAATAATTTTATGCTCATGTAAAGGGGTTTATTTTTATTTTATTTTATATAAAATCCTTAGAATGTGTTACATAAATAGTTATAGTAAATACATTTTTTTCTTTATATATTTCTTAAGTAAACATATGAAAGATTTTAATACTACTTTATTGATGTGATGGAAACCCTAGTTGGAGTGAGAGTGGTAGATGGTGGCAATGACTATTCTAGGCAGGGCAATGGTGAAGATGGTGAAGGTGATGGAAGTGACTAGGTCTTTGGGTTATTTCTATATACCCTACATTATCTTCATATGGAGGTGACTTGTTATAGTGTTAGTGATCACACTAATAGAAATTGTAACACCCGCCACAAAACCCTAGAGAATGTCACACACATAACGAAAGAAAACTTTTTTTTTTGAAGTGTAATTAAAAAAGTAAAGTAAACTACAATTATACATACATTCTCTAAGGTACGTGAGGACACTTACTTAGAATACCCATTACTATCAAAAGTTACTAAACATAACATAAGATTATTACACATGAATGAAAGATCATACATCTATTAACATTAAAATACATCTCATAAAATATAAAGTATTGTAATCATGATCCATTCATACATTGCATCTATTCAATTTTACAATTACAACTCTCATTTCCAACTGAGATAGTTCCTACAAAAGTCTTACAATTACAAATTACAAAGATTCTCCTTGAATACAATTGAGGAGTGATACAATTACAAATTACAAGGTATCCAATAGATACAAGTGAGAACATGAAAGAATTTCAAATTCACTGGTACACACAAGCCTTCCAATTGTGAAGTACTTGCCATCACGAACAAGAACTGGGGACCCACCATTTTAAGGTGCATGTTCCACCCAACCATCTGGTACTCGAAGGACCAACCCCCATTCTAGGAGATAGTAAAAGAGCTTCCTAGGAAAACCTACAACCTCTAGAAATAGGCAAAAACAATATTGAACTACACAAGTACAAAACTTACAAAATGGTTACAATGCTTCCAAATAACAATCATCAATCACACAATATAACAAACTGACTCATGGTTGTTATGGGAGGAGTTTCATCACAAAGTTATATGGGTTACCCTCGTGAATCTTCCTAGGCTCCAGCCCCCATCTTTGGTTGCCCTGGTGACCTCTTACAAAACCCAGCCCCATATGCAATCCAATGCAAAATTGATTATCTTTCCGAGAAACAAGATATCAATCTTTCCATTCTAAGCCTTCATCTCATCCCAAGTCTTTACTAGCCCTTGAGTCCATGAGTGAGGCATTAACAAAAGTTAAGTGATTAAACTACCCTTTTTCCCTAACATATTTATTTAATTTTCACTGATTAAACTAACTCTGCATGAGTTATCTTGATGCCACTTAGTGTGTCGACCCTCATGAAAAGCCATTCCCCTATTAACAACCTAATGGATCGATTCCACTAACATAGGGTAAACCATCTTCACATAACCAATCACAAATACCAATTGATAACAATGTACAACACAACTTGTTCATAGAACTAGGTGACCATACTAGATAAAATACCATGTGCACTACCCAAGTTATTTCAAAGCTAAATCAATATAAGTTACAATCCCCATCTCAATGAAACATATCTGGAAGTCTTACATAAAAAAATAACTCAATTTTCCCAACAACAAGAATGAGAGAAACTTAACTTTAAAACAAATTTAAGCAAAAGATAAAATCTAATATTAGGATATTCTAAATCCAAGTGAGGAAATTACATATGCATCTAAACAATCAAACCAACACATTGCTCAATTATTGCTAATTCGAGACAATTTTATTCATAGGATAAGAACAAATCATAACTAATTGTTTAACTCTATAATTCCTCAATTATACATTACATGAAAATAACTAATCTTATTGCAAATTTGTTTGGAACCAATAAGAAATATAAATAAAAAATCATTTTCCTAAAAAAAAATATTTCATTTAAAACAAATAACCATTTCCCTTAAAATCATTCGGGTAGCTCCCCCTTCAAAATTTAAAATCAAAACTTCTAAACCATAAAGCAAACTAGAGCCTATTTTCTAAAGTCTAAAGAAATAAAATTTAAAGTTGAGCTTCCCTCTATATTTTTAACAGCCAAATTTTCCTCACCTTCCCCAACAAGATCTTTCAAAAAAATATCGATATTCTCTCCTTAATTTTCAACACTTCATCAAAATTTAAAATATCATTTTCAACCACTATAGATATTTTCTTCTTATGCATTTACAAGATATTTTCATTTTAATAATTTAAAGGACAATTTAATTTCAAAATAGATTTAAATCATTTAATCTATGCACTTTACAAATACAATTAAACTATTCACTTAATAAATTTAATTGATTAATTTATTTACTCAACAACTAAATTTATTTAATTAAATTATTTACTTAATAAATAAATTTAATCACAAAGATTAAATTACTTTACCAATAAATTAAATTTAATTAATTAAATTAAATTAAAAGCTTTTAACAACTTTACTCTAAAATAAATAAATAACATTTAAAACCTACAATCATTAATTTTTTTCAAACAACAATGCAAGATAATTAATTATCAAAACAAACAAGGATGACATGACATTATGACATACTAAACAAGAATTGACTACACACTGTGACTAGGATTGTGGTTTGACAAGGCCACTCTGTTACTATCTCCCTATTAACATAACCATTGGGAAAGTGGGCACACTCAGACCTATGAAGCTAGGTGGAGACAATGTCCTGTACCTGCAATCCTACAAAACAAGATGAGTTTCGAACATGCATAAAACATAGCAGACACACCGTGAAGAGAAATCGCAAAATCACAAGGCCCTCACAAGTGAGTGTAATCTCGTCCCTTTCACCAATATAGCCACATCAAGACAGACAAAATTTAAAGCATCAATAAAACACCACATGAGTGTACAACAATATTAACTCAAATAACAACTACGCTAATCAAAAGCATCCACATAATGTATCATCACATCAAAGTATAGCATCCACATTGCTCCAAAGCCAACAATCATAAAATAATCACAAGGTATCAAGATCTATCATAGTAAAGGTACCGACTAATAGCCCAAACAAATCAGAAATACATAATAGCAGCTGGAGGGGCACTATAGAAATGATGTTGTTGGTGTGGATTATAGCTTAGTTTTTGAGGATGGGTTATCATGGTGCAATGATGAGGAAGTAACGCTCTTAGATATTCTCCTGGAGGCTTGTTTGAATGCCCAAAATTACAAGTATTATATTTCTACGTGGAGGGGTGATCAGTTGGATCATAAGTAGGATTTTTTGCTTATGGCTTTGTTGTTGGATTTCCAACAATGAACCCAAAAATTTCTAGTTTTTGAGTTGCATGGTGAGAATTTTTGTTGTGTAATTCATAATGGGTTACGTACAACTCTCACGAGGGTCCTTTTGTTGTCTAATATTCCTCCTTCTCAACCTCTAACTAATCTACACATGCCCTTACTTAATATGATCACTATAGTTGTTGGGATTGAGGAGGCTTCTATGCCTTCCCTATCTCCTAGGGTGGGCTCTTCTTTGGAGTCTCCTTCTTCGAGATAACCCCCATTCTTGCTAGTGTAGGCCCTCTATGGAATGGGTTATTAGAGAATGTTTTTTAGGGAATTTTGTAGGATCTACAACCTCCTTATCTTAAAAAGTATCTTCTTGTAACTATGGGAGTTTCCGCTTCTAATGTGGGTCCATAGGAGGCCTCTGAGTTTGAGTTTAGTCATATTGGAGTTCCTTTAGCTCCATCTACTACTTCTATATCTATTTCAAATGAGTGGATAAATAGAACTTCCTATGGTTTAAAATCTACTTGTATTGAATTTTTTTGGCTTATAGACTGAATCTTAATGTTATCTAAAGTTAGGCTTTTGACTGTTGGATGGCTCCTAGTCTTTGCATTATGGCCTTGATGAATGGCTTTTTGCTATTTTGCTTATGCTCAATAGAGGAATGAACTCACATTTTTCAAAGAGGCCCTTGGTTTTTTGGAAAGGATTTTCTTTATTCCGAAAGTTGGTCAACATGCTTAAATTTTATTGAGATTAGTATGTTGCATATCTGGGTGTGTCTCCTTGTGATCCCTTAAAATTTTTGGGAGGAAGGTATTATTGAATATATTTCTAATATTGTTGGTCAATTTATCACCTTATTTAGTGTCACTAAATATAGATCTAATTTTCTTTATGCTAGATTTTATGTTTTGGTTAAGCCTAGCTCTGAGTTTCCCAAAAATGTGAAGCATTGCTCCAAACATACGATTTGGGAGCTGAAATTTTAGTATGCATCTTCTGGGGTGCTACATTCCATGTAGCAGTGTCCTTAGCCTCATAATCTTCTTGATTATCCCTCTACTTTTAAATGGATTGAGAAGATTTTTTTTAACATGCCCTCTTCAAAAAGGTTTGTATTTCTTGGAATATTAAGAGAACTCTTGATGATGTGATTGGAATCTTCCTGGATCTGAATAGTGAGCAATCTCTTCAATTTTAGCCCACCAATATGTTGAGGTTGATGTTGATTTTTGGGTTCAAACCTACTTGATTATGTTTTTCTAGTTTTGGGTATTCCCAAAACGTTTTTTTGGTTCATTGTTCTTGTCTAAGCTTTATTGGTTTTACTATGCTCCTTGTTGTTTGGGAGACATGTCTTTTTAGCTATTTCCCCTTATCTCACCAATGCTGATATTTTTTTCTTATGTTTGTATTTATGGCTATTCTATAATGTGTATGACACCTTTCAATTTTTACCTTAATCAAAACATATGAAATACTTTTTAAATATTTTTTATAGATTATATGGATGAGAAAATAATTCAAGATTTACATTTTTAAGGTAAATAAAGTTTAAATATTTAATTTCTTTGGTATTGCATGTCTCATATGTTGATGAGATTATGTTTGGAAGTATAAACACAACTCTACATTTTAGAACAATATAAATATTATTAATGTAGAGTTATTTGGGTTATATATAAAGTTTAAATAGATAAAAATCACATCCATTTTCTTCATTATGAAATATTTTATTTTTTATAATTTATTTTATATTTTCTTAAATTATTTCAAGAAATTTTTATATAATTGTCACAATTGTAGAATGGTAAATGAATATTTTTCATTTCAATAAGCTAACCTCGCCATCACAAAGAGATATTTTGTACAAATTCACATACTAAGATCTTAATAAATAAAAATTTCTTGTTTTATATGTGTGAATCTAGACGTTGGGACTAGTTTATTGTCACCAACTTATTTCACTCCTAGAAAAATTATAATAGAATTAGTGATTTTTTTCTTTACTGTCTAATTATTATTATCCTTCCCGTCTTTTTCCAATATTTGTGTCCTTCTAGTGTCAAAAAGTGCATTTGTAGATTGTTGGTATGTTATAGGGTGACATTTTCTTGTTTAATTCATACTAATATGTATTATATTTGACAAAAAAAAACTCTTTAAACATGCACATAATGCTAGGAATTCTCATGTTGATCTAGATTCCTTTTAGTGCTCCAATTGAACTACCAAATATTCATGCGAATATAACCCTTATAAACCCATGCACCACAAAGAAATTAACTTAACTCATTTAAATATAAGGATATGATAGCAGATCTTATAAATTCACAATTGGTGGCTATCCTAGGTTCATAGCATACATGCATGAATCAATCCATTTTATAATTGAAATATTCAAAATCCAAGTTCATGACCATTAGCATGTCCTATAGGCTATAAGAATTCCACTAACCTGATGATAGCTAAATCCATATCAATAATGTGTTTTTAAAGTGTGATTATCTTGGAGTGTTAAATAAATGGATAAGGTAAGTGTATAGAGTTATGTTAAAAGAAGTGATGGGGTAGGAATACATCTATAGAAACATGTGTAATAAATACATAGTTAGCATAAAGACAACAGATCTAAGTTTGTGTAAAGTTATGTTTCTTGTCAATATATCAAGAAATTTTTTAGAAAAAAAAAAATTTAATAAATTAAACCATATCAAAATTATATTAATGGCTTGGATTATAATTGATTATAAGCTTTAATAGAAATTTGTTATTAAATTAAAACCCTGAAAAACTATATCCAAATTGATTTATTTTTTGGTTGATTTCCCTTGATCATTTTAAAATATTCTTATTTTTGAAATATTAAATTTTAAGATTTTTGAGGTTAACGGTGGTCCAATGTGAACTGTATCTGAGCATGTAATTAATTATTAGCTGTTGTTGATAGTTCAGTTATTTACAACATTATCCATGTTTGATATTATTTATAAAAACACGTCAGATATGTTAATTGCAATATATTTATTTATCCTATGTAAGATACGCAATATTTTATTTATAGTTTCATTGGCAAACAAAAAAGACAATAACTGATAACTAGAGAACATAGTCAGCCAAAAAACCAACCATTCTATACAATTAAAAGAGCTGTCCAACAACATAAAGACACGATTACAATAGCCGTATAACATCAAATCACGAGAACTTTATTAAATATATTCTTTAATTTTGAAAAACGTCAAAAGGTTTGTCAGCAGGTTCCCAGCATTAATAGCAGCCACTAGCCTCATTTAGTATTCCCTTATATATATCCATGTTTGTCCATTTTGCTTTCTATTGTTTAGGTTAAACTCGAAACCGCGGGATTGGTGGAGCTGCATCATAAGAGAATATAGAAGTCGCGTGTGGGGAACAATTTCCTGAGGTAGTCAAGCGAGACACCAGAAGCAAAGCAGAATGGGTGAAGTGAAACCATGTCCTTACAAGAGGAGAAGAAAGCCAGTCAAGCCAGTGAGGAGTTCACTGGGAAATTTGTTTTCTACTACACAGTCACTCGAAGAAAAGTCAAGCTCTGCAAGTAAGGTAACCCTATGCAGTTTTGGTACAAATTTACAAGAATCGTTATCTAAAATACAGAAATGGAGGAAAGCCCAGCATGATGATGGTATGGACAACTTTGAAATCTCCTCAGCAAGAGATCAATCAGAAACCATTTCTGATTCACTTACTGAAAGTGAAGTGGGTATGGAGGATTCTTTTGCCGCCACACCTCTCTACCCCAAAAATTTCACATGTACAAAATGTAGGAGAGATTTTTCTTCAGGAAAAGCACTAGGCCCACATTTTAGAAGATGTGGCATCAAAGAAGATAAAATTTGGTCATGCTCATTGTGCGGTACGGTGTGCCCTAGCATGCAATCTCTAGGGGGTCATAAGAAAGCCTGCCGAAGAAATCATGTCTGATGGAGGATGCCAAAAGTAAGCCTTTCTCACAACTTTATTTTTCATTTTCCATACACTGGATTTAGGTTAACTAAGAAAACAACAAGACTTTGAACTAAAAGTTGCTACCGTTTTATGTTTAGAAACTGGAGATAGATGCCGATTCTTTGTTGGAAATAGTTAGAAGGATTCTTTGTGTTTATCAGTCCGCACATTAGGTAAAAGGGAGTTGTCTGTAAAATGTTTTCGTCAACCAGTTAACCATGCCGCTAGGGTTAAATAAGGCATATGGGATACATCGCTTCAAAGCCTTTTGAAGCCTTTGCAAAGGTTTAGAGGTTGCCAGTTTTCCAGCAGCCATAGAATGCATATCATTTCAGGACCACGAGCGATAGAACTCAGGACCGCATCGCCAGGAGAAAAAGCAGCTAGGCTCGGCACAGTGAGAAAGAGGCAAAAGTGTTATCGAGAATGATACCATCCCAATTACACATGCATGGCATATTTTGAAATAGCTTGTATTACATGCATGCAATATTTTGAAATAGCTTGTATCTTGGTTGCAAAGTAAGTGTGTTTGACCTGGAGTAGTATTGTGATGGGTAGTCTTCCCCGAAAGTCAATACTTCATTTTTTTAGCATTATCTAAGTGCAATGAGTGGTGAGTGGTCCATTCATTATCATGTGAGATGAGTTCTTGTAAACCACTACTCATTGAACACTAGTCAATGAGCATTTAATTTGTATTAAGATAAATATGTGTCCAATAAATATTTGTTTTAAGATTAATATGTGTGAAATAAATTATTTAGTTTCATTGTTTGGTATTTAATTTTCCTACCATGGCTCTAGATTATTATTTGAAAATGTATTTTATAATAAATGCAGGCTTATTTTAAAGTTTTAATTATTTTTTTTTGAATTGTTTGAATAATATTTGTGTTTATATGTATTTTTTCTTATATTCAATGTTTCTTATCAAATTCCTTGCACAATATATCGTGAAAACTTTTCAATGAAATAAGATTTTATAGTATTGTGTAAATAAAGGATGACTAAAATTATATAATAATCATTAGAGTGTTATATCAAAAACACATGGAATTCATTGTATTTTATATATAACAATAATTTTAAGTTCTCTTAAAATGGATTAGATTTCGGATGTTAGTATAAGTCTTCAAAAAAATTTAATAGTGTCATAATATAGGTGTTTGAAAATAAATCTCATAATCTTTTACATCATTAATTAACTTTAATCAAATTCTATGAGAACGAAACATATTATAATAAAATTTGATAAAAATGAAATATCAGTCATTGCTCTTGTGATGTCATAATAATGAAAAACAAGAAATCTATCACTCTTGGTATCAAACATATTATAGTAAAATTTGATAAAAATGAAATATCAATCATTTCTCTTATGATGCCATAATTTTGAAAAATAAGAAATCTATCACTCTAGCTATGAAAGCCAAACTTCACACAAAAATACAATACTCTGCCCAGAATTACAATGAACAACTATACTTTATTCTAATTCACATAGTACAATTTCATAACTTCAGAACAAAATAATCATTTGAATTGACAATTCAATCTTACTATTATTAATTCATCTCACACTTGTACATTTGTGCTATCTGGTTTGCTCTGTTGTATCTTCCCCCTCCCATTTTTCTCCACACTACAATGCCATTGTTCTACGCTCTCAGCACCTCCCAATGCCATGTACAGCCATCAAACATGCCTTTTCCTCTGTACAATGACTTCTTTGATTTTCTTGCTTACTCTCCTCTCTCCCAAGTGCGGCCAGGTAATGGGAAACAATTCAAAAAAAATATTTGTTTTCCATTTGGGGGTCTTCACCCTCCATCTTTCAACTCTAAACCCCCATCTATTTCCCTAATCCTACGTATCTAGAAGGAACACAAACTCAAATATGAGTTTCCTTCTATAATCTCTATCCACTTTTCTAACACTCACGCGGTCTATCACAACACTAAGGGTTTTCAAGGAAATCAATACTTAATTTTTGCTTTGTCTTCATGTATGAACCACACCTCTCCAGCTTCCTCTCCTTCTTTGCGCAACTGCCAAGGGAAGGAACCATCTGCGAAGTTTTTTTTTTCCCTTTTTAGTCTTCCCCTACCTTCACGTCATCCCTCAGCACTCTAAAGATGAGTGTTACCTTCTCCACTTCAAACTATGCGACCTTTCATATTCCTCAATATTTCTTTACAAAATTGAATAGCTCAAAAATCTTAAATGATACTTCCATTTAATTCTATTCCCTCTTTAAAATCATTAACTTTCCATATCCATCCATAGTCTATTAAGTTTCTCTATTCAATATTTTATTTCATTTCAAATCCCATCCTTCTTATCAGACATGACTTTATCTCCCTTCTCAATGTTTATGAAATCAACATAATTTTTTCGGGATCAAAATTAAACTTAAATTATAAAATCCTAATATGATATTTTCTCTATCAATGACAACAATGTCACCCAATCTCTACTAAAATTGATCATCGAATTCGGGATTAAATTGGACTCAGGGAAAATGCACAATGAACATAATTCAGACCAAAACTAAAAGAAACAAACTCAAATTAATTTTATATCACATGATTAAAATTATATGTATATTTTACTTTTCTCTCGTGTTTATATTGAAATAAAACTATTTACTTTATCTAATTTAGTTATTTTATTTATTTAAGAAAACATCAAGAGAAATTTGGGAGGCCACTTAAGGCTTCTGAAGATTTTGGGTGCAGATTCATCCTCTTTTGGTTCAATCTATTAGTACAATAGAACCCAAGGTAAATATTCATTTTTTGTATTTGGATACTTTTTAATATGTATTTTTCTTTGTACATGTTGAAAAATATAGTTTACATAAAACATACTATTTTTTTAGAAAAATACCTATATTTATTAACATAGTTTAGTTGCTTAAGAAAATAAATTAAATAATTTTATTAGTTAGTTTTTATTTCTTTAGTGCATTGTGATTACTTTCCCATTTTGAACAATCTTAGGCATGGGAACATTATAAATGTGTCTTTTATTTACTTTCATTGATGGAGAAGTGTATTATTGAAGGTGTGTATCCACCCTTATATTAATTGTTAATTATGGCCTCATAGAAGTTTAGCTTGAATCTAACCCTATTGATAAAAATTACTATGAAAAGTTCTAATGTAGAAAATTAAAACCTTAAATAATAAGTCCCTAAAAAATAGCCAAAACTTAACAATTTGGTAGAGGCCTTCTAACCCTACTCCAAAGAACCCTAGTCGGGACAAGAAAGGGAAAAATTATGGGTTTTGGATATGCACCAACTATGGATATTAATCCCTATTCCTATAGAAAAATAAAGGCCTTTATTGTTGAAGAGGATGAGGATGAATTACTGAGAACACTATTGTGAGCCCACAAAATAAGAAAGTGGTTCAAAACCATAAAGATGTGAACTTAATTGGTAACTTTGAGGAGTTGGAGAAGAGAGCCATACATATTTTGGATTGAGATGAAAAAGGTTTTGACGATGATAGATCTGAGTAGAAAGTGAAATAGCATTTGAGTGACAGGAGATATTCTATGCTTTCAAAGACCTCTATTGCTCGAAATTTAATTGATAGAAATGGAAAGAAGCTGAAATTTGATAAATATAAAAGTTCTAATGTTGAGGATGATTATTTTTTAGGGATGATTTGTTTCAAGATGAGGAGTCCAAGAAGAGAATAATGATAATTGTGAGGATCGGAAAGAGGAGGGGAAGGATAAAGAAGATGAGGAAGGTCACCTTGATTTTGATGAGAAAGAAGGAAATGAAAAAGATGATGAATAGGAAGTGGAGGAGAAGATAGATATAGGGGAAGGTAATATTTATTTTTCAGCCTATAATAGGATGGATGATAATGATTCTTAGAAATATATTGTAGACAATAAAAGTTCAAAAGAGATTGAGAGAATCAAAGGATAAAACAACCTAGTGGCATATGACTCAATTGATTCCTTAAGTGTTGAATTTTCTCTACTAAAAAGTAAATGGAAGGGATTCATAAAAGAAAGTGTAAGATATAAAATATGTAGGAATAGTAGAAGTAAATGGAAAAATACCTTACTTCTCATCAACAATCTTCAAGATAGAGTAAAAAATAATGAAACTGCCATTTGTATAATTGTTCACATTACTAATAGAATAATGAGGAAACCTATGATGGGAACTATAATAAGGTTGTCAAAGATTAAGAAGAAAAAATGAAAGAATGCAAGAGAACATGATCTAAATGTTTCTAAAAAAGAGAAGAACTTTGAGACCTCGAAAGCTAACACTACTTGTGAGGATTATTTCGACTTTATATCTCAATATTAAAATTATATTTTATAAATGGTCTTCTTCTTGTAGCTTTGTAGTTTTATTTTTTTTTACTATTTTAGCATTGGGGTGTGTGCCAGTCATGTTTTTCTTTGTTTTTTCTATTGAATTTTATTTTTTAATTCTTTGATATTATCTTGTATCTGGTTTAGGACCCTTTGACTCCTTAACAAATTAAAAAAAGAGCTATAATACTAAATATAAATTGATAATGACAAAATAATTAAAGTAGAGAAACTTATTGGAATCCTTATGACATACCTTAATCCTATCCCCACCTTTCCATTGAACCTCCCAAATTCTTATCTCTACCTATCTCTTCCATTCCCATTTTACCACTCTACAATTTTCTTACTTTTTCAAGACTCTTGACTTGTGCACCCATATATAATAAATTACACTTCTTCTTGCACCACTTGAAATTTCTTAACCCTTTGTATGCCCTTGAGATACCACCCAACCATTTTTCCCTTGATCACTCCACTACTATCTCTCCTTGATTCTTGTGTTGTTCCAAACACAACCTTACATTTTCTCTGTATACCACTATCATAAAACTTATTGTAGTACCCCTCCTGTTACTATTTAGATTTGTTTTTCTATGTTTTGCTTTGGTACTTTGATACTATGATGAGATTGTTATTGTTTGGTTTGGTTAGTAGACCTTGTTGTTTATGCCTATACATTTGAGATGGTTGTTGATATGATATTGTGGTTGGTGATATTAATTTGATTTCAGTAACATTGCAATGCATTAATTTAGTGAATTATGTTATGATATGATTTGTTAGTTTAGAAATGATTAATTTAACGGTTATACTATATTGTTTGGATAGATGTGATGAGGGACAATGTATCACCACTTGTTCGTGGGTGCCCTTCTATGTTGCGATTCCTTCTCACAATATAGTGCTTTGTTTTTATATATGTATGCACATGTACACGACTTCGTTTGTATGCAGGGATTGCAGGTACATAGTCTCGATTCAACCTGCTTCGGCAGGATAGGGTGAGCACCAATAACCCAATGGTATAATGTTGAAACAAAGATGACTTGGAAGTCATCCCATCTCATGTTGTCAAACCATCCCGATTGAATGGTATTGTGTGTTCTTGTAATTGTCCTTTATATAATTATTAGTGTGTTCGTGTGAGTGTCTTGTCGTATGTTATTCATGGTGGTATTTTATAAGTTGTGACTGATTCAATTAAATGATGGTAATAATTGTTTATTATAATGTTAGATTAAATTGTATTTAAATATTTAAATGTTTTTATTTATTTTAAAAGTCATGTATTTTATTATATGCTAATTAAATACTAAATTGTGTTTTGTTAATTTAATTAAATTATCTTGTTGAAGATAATTATAAAAAAAATAAATTAAATAAATCAAATTATGTGCAAAGCAAGTAAAGCTCGCAAAAGCTGATTTAAAACAAAAAATATTGAAGAATAGAAAAATAAATAAATAAAAGAATGGAAAAAGTTCTATGAACGAATGAGAATTGAGATTTGACTAAAAAGCTTGCTTTCAGAGATATAATTTCTTTTATTGTGGATTTTTGAGAGCTTTTGGAAGAAATTGGTAATATCTTTTATTTAACTGAAAATTTGTGAGTATTTTAGGGAGAGAGGATTATTGAGATAGGAGATTGCACAAGATAATTGTTATGTATTTTTTAATCTTCTGAAGTTTTGAAAAATGTATTTCCATTCTTTTGCTTGAAATATTTTGGGGAGAGTCTTCCGAATAAAGGTTGAGATTCGAATTGGAGCATGATATTCTGGAGGGGAGATTTCAAGGTAGGAACGAGAAGCTCTGCATAGAGGCCATCAGGATCAAGCAAGCTTCATCAGATTCTCGAGAGTGTAGGACTCTAGGTTCCACTCATTTTCTCCTTTAGCCTTCTGTCTCAAAAGATATAAATTAGTAAATGAATAAATACGTTTGAAAGGAGGATCTTTGTTATAAATTTTCATAGTTGATAAATAGAAAACTATCATGAAGGAATTTCTATGATCTCTGAAAATATTTTGTAGCTCCTTTTATAAATTGTTTATAAATGACATTGTTCTTTTAATAAATAGATTAATTTGAGTATTTATATATACACATTTTTGGTATATATATATATACATATTCTTATATAAAAATATTATAAGTTGAACTCAGATATAGTACAGAGAAAGTTATTACAAAGGAAATTATAGCCTAATTGTTTTATTGATGGATAAAATATATATATATATATATATTTTGTTGTGTTGTGGATTTACTTCTGAAAGAGAAATGGATATTATATGATATATATACTTATATATTTAAATATATCAAAAGTTTATTTCAAGAATTTATGTTTTATCATATTATATTATGTGGAGTGATATACATATAATTATTAAACTATATTCTTGGCATTTAAATTTACTTGAAAATTGTATTTCAAAATTGAATTCATGGCCGAGTGCCATCGACGTCCGTACCAGGTAAAGGACATAATTTTATTTTATAAAAATAAATTAAAAATAAAATAAAAATTTAAAATTTAAAATAGGCAATTGAATTTTGTTCATTATTATGGTTTTGTTGGGGTTTGGGGAGGGCACGGCATGCCCTACCCACTCCTCCCCCTGCGGCACGGATTGCCACAGTAGTCCTTGTAGGACTGTTGTGTACAACAGCCCGTGGGGACTGCGCGGTAGTCCCCACTCGCCTCATGGCATTTTTTTTTATTGGTTTTCATTTTTTTTATATAAATTTATATATATTATTTTATTTTATTTTTTATTAAAAAAAAGGAATGAAATTTTCTTTATTGAAATGAAATATTAAAGAGTTTTATTAAAATAAAATTTAATGTATCATTATTATTATTATTATTATTATTATTATTATTATTATTATTATTATTATTATTATATGAGATGTTCTTTCTTTTTAAGAATTAAATATTTAGATGCAAAATTATGGTTTAATTATGGGCAAACAAGTTACATAAATTTTGTCGAGCATTTTGTGTTTCCTCATATCAATTCAAATTGAAATGTTTTATGTAATTGAGTAAATCATTTTCCTTAAGCTATGAAATCATGTGGTCTTGCTATCATTTTCCATTTAATTGTTGTAAACTCTACTCTTGGATATGGGAGCCTAGTTTTAATTTGTGAAACCTTGCTTTCTAGAGGCATGTTTAAATCTTGAATGTTATCCTTGTCTTGGTTGCACTTTTGGAGTTGACACTTATTGGTTTTATGATGGAAGGGTTGTACGGGTTGTTGAATTTTGTTATGAATTATTGCGAGATGAGTTATGCCTCACGTGGCTTGGTTTTGAGTTATGTGCTTTATCTGTTGAGTTCAACCCTTGCCTGGATTTGTTTTATGTTAGGGGTCTTAGGGAGAGTGGCTCTTCGTGGGGGCCAGGAGATCCCATGATAGCTATGCGATGACACTCTCCATAGACACCCATTTGCTTTGTTGCTTATTGCCTCTGGAAATGTGTTTTGGGAGTGGTATGCATAATGTGTTTCAGATTATTTTGAGAATGATTTATGGATGTTCTTTGGACTTGTTTAATTGTCATTGCTTTGATTAATTGTGGTGATTTTCTTATCTTTATCTTGTTTCTTGACTCATGAATGTTGTGGTCTATGTCATTATAACCTCAAGTTGTAATTGTATTTGTACTATGTTGTTCATGGAGTCGGTTTGACAATCATGGTCAAGTTAACATCCTTGTCACTTCTGAGCACGGGGGGTGAGTTATTCATAATTCACATGGTTGGGTGGAATGTGCTCTGCACATATTGGGTTCCCCATCAGCATCCTTTGTTCACAACATTTCTACAGTTGGAATTGTACCTGTGTTCACTTTGTAGTTTCTAATGTTATTGTACTTTGTATCATCCCACATGTTTGGGAATTGTATTGTAATTCATTCATCAAATCATGTAATGTATTGTTTAACTGTTGATGTAATAGTTAGGGACTTTTGTAACATTATTGTGAGATATTTTGTATAATTATGTAATGATACTTTCACTCTTGGTTTATGGATATACTTGTATTAATGATTATTGTAATATAAATTGGTCAAGTTGCTTCATAATTATCTTTTACTTTTATTTTAGTTGTGTTGCAATGTGACCTCCCGTGCCCCAGAGAATGTAACACTTAGTTGTTAATGTGCAATGTAAATGTAATTAATGTCCAGATGCATGTTTACTTTATGTTATTTGAAAAAAAAAATCAATGTTTGTTCTCTGGGGTTTGCACGACGGGCGTTACAACATTGGTATCAGAGCAAGGTTCATATACTAGGCATTCTGGTTTCATATGAGCCCATTATGTTGTCTTAGTGAATTTGTTAAGTGAAGTTCTTAAGTGATCACAATGATCATGTTGGATTGTGGAGAGGATGTAAAGATTTGAACCATGTAATTGTTGGAAAGTAAGTGTACTTGTAGAATTATGTATGTAATTGTACTTCCCTTGTAAATGTGAGAAACCAGTAACTATGCATCAGTTGAGTGTTGTGAATACCATGTACTTGCTTTGTGTGCCCATAACCCATAGGTCTTAGGATGGAGATATGGTGTACCCATCCATTTAGAATATGTTTTTATTTGGTGTGGGATTAACCATACCATTATGTGTGTTTGTATGTCTGTTAGCTGATTGAGGGCCAACCCACATGTGGTTGAAAATCTATACATATAAGAGTAGCCAAAAGCTAGTTTCATGGATTCTTTTCTTTTGGTTCTCTAGTCCCTCAATTTGTGAAGGGGTAGTAGCAGCCACAAAGTTCCTTGGGTGGAGTGTGTAGCATACGCGTATTGCAACACAGAGCAGTCTTAGCTCAACCAATCCCAAGGAAATGTACTCACTACTTCCACTTATGATGGATCAGGGTACTTGATCCATATGTGCTAGCCTAAACCCCGTAGTTTTGATCATAGCAACATTGGATTGTTAGTTTATGCCTGGCCATCCATAGGGACGTTGACCTGGCATTAGCGAGTCAACCTTGTTTGTATGAGAGGTGAAGCTCGAGTAGCCCCATATTGATATGCTCATATATGTATTGCATACACCGTATCTACACATGTTCCAACATGATGCAATGAATATGATGCCACACCCCACTAATGTTCCGACACAGTGTTGGTGATGATGACGTGTTGCTAATGGTAGCAAGCTAGGCTTGAGGACACGATGCCACATGCATAGACATGTGAAGGTGCACTATGATATTATGTTATGATAGCCTACTTGTGTGATGAGTGTAATGGGGCCTCACACACTTGTAGAGGGATACTCATGTTTTCTTTTGATAGTGTTTGGGTCGGTTAGCATATGGGTATGTCCTAGCCATGTATACCTCTGGCGACAGCAAGTACCTGCGTGTGACTTCTCCATGAGGTATCACTATGCGGGGTGTGTCTGTGCGTGCCTACTTCTGCAGAGCCATAGACACACTACCATGTAGCATACGTTAGTGTGTGCCTTCTTTGGCTAGCATATGACTATGTTGCATGATGACGTGAGGTAGGGTGTAGCCGAGGAGCATACTCTGGGTCATGTGGTTGGCATGCTCACTCTACACCACATGAGGGCTATTGTTATAGCTAGATGATGTTCCCTCCTTCCTCATTTGGTGGCTAGTATCTAGTCACACAGTGTTGTATTGTGCAATTTTGAAGATTGAGGACTTCCTATATGATTGTTGATGATTTTCAATTGACCTTGAAGGCTGACATTTTTTTTATGTTTGATTGTAATGGTTTAGCCACACTTTGTGACTTATTCTCTCGTAGCCCTCATGGTTACATTTGATTTATGTTGACATTGTGCACATTTATTTCTTTACTGTTGAAATTGAATCTTATTTGATGTTTGTTTTATGACTTTGGTGGCTAAACTAGTTTATCCCTGTTATTTTCAAGGTTGGCCATGTGTCGTATTATGATTCCTCTCCAAGGACGTATGAGGTAGACTTGGTGAGTGTATACAAGGAAGTAGATGTAGGGAACCTTGAGGATGGGGGTATGTGAGGCTATTTTATAACTAGGATCCACTACCCACCTATGTGTGATGACTATCTCTTGGAGGCTAACTACTTGTACAAGAAGAGATGGGTCATAGTGGTCTTGTTTGGATGGTCTCGCCATGTGTGTGTGGCCTAACACCATCAAGCCACTGAGTGTGAGGTATGGATTATATGAGATGGATTTTGGCTCTTAGCTCATGGATTATGTATTGTGGATTAGTATACTGCTTTTCGACATCTAGATGGACCCTTGTGTAGCCTTATTATGTGATTCCTAGTGATGTGAATTCATGTGTATGTAAATAATGCATGGATATAGTACTTAGATTCTTGAGATTTTATTTACTTCCCTTCTATTCTTCTCATCTAATATTTGGAACTTGTTCTTCAGTGGTGTTGTAGGATGATGCCTAAAGGTCACGATCTTGATAGGGGTGGTCATCAGAGCACTCTTTTTTTAATGTCCATGAGGGTGGTCATGAGGAACATCTGAGCCCTCAATTACGCTCCTTGCTTGAGGAAATTATTAACAGGCTTGGCCCAAGACAGGAGAGAAATTGACAAATGGTAAGGGAAAGAGAAAGGTTCCCTAGGAGAAGAGGTGTTTCAACTGTAGTAAGACTTATAATGGATCTCTTAAGGGAACATTATCCTACCCTCCATAGTCATAGTGGTGGTTTGTAGGATGCGACTTGGATGATTGGTGTCCAAATTGGTGGGTGTCTTTTGTCTAGGAGAATCCGTAGTTGGTTGTGAGCCCAACTTTATCAGCTTGACCAGTCAACTCAGAGCTCTCAGACTATAGCTAGTAGGGGTTGACTTTGACAGGATGGTGCACCTCCTCGAGGTAGAAGAAATGGCAGAAATGCAGGATGTTTCTCGTGTGGCTAGCAGGGACACATAGCTAGGCAATGTCCTCAGAGGAGCACACCTGAATTCAGTCAGAGACCAACAGTCACAGAGCCAATAGGGGATGATGCAGGTCAGATCCAAGAACAACTGAAGTAGTTGATGACCACCAGGTAGGGCATCAGAGCATAGATGTGGGGACTATAGGTAGTAGACATGCAGCTGACTCGAGAGCCCATGAGAATTCTATGATATAGGAGACTAATGTAGTGCTTCTTATGTTGTGTAATACCTCCATGTTACTAATATTCTTTTCTACTATTTGTTACTCTTATGTGTTAGTGTGATATTGGTTTGTGATGGTAACTAGTTCACCAATTAGGTGTGTGTGGATGCCTCCCATATTAGGGAATCTTATTTTCTTTCGTTTGTCAGCTTCTAAGAGTAAGCCGAATTTATGGGGGGGGATGTAATACCCCTCCTGTTACTGTTTAGATTTGTTTTTCTATGTTTTGATTTGGTAATTTGATACTATGATGAAACTGTTATTGTTTGGTTTGGTTAGTAGACCTTGTTGTTTATGCCTATACATTTGAGGACATGGTTATCGATATGATATTATGGTTAGTGATATTAGTTTGATTTCAGTAACATTGCGATGCATTAATTTAGTAAATTATGTTATGACATGATTTGTTAGTTTAGAAATGATTAATTTATCAGTTATATTATATTGTTTGGATAGATGTGATGAAGGACAGTGTAGCACCACTCGTTCGTGGGTGCCTTGCTACACTGTGATTCCTTCTCACAATACAATGCTTTGATTTTATATACATATGCACATGTACATGACTTTGTTTGTATGCAGGGATTGCAAGTACACAATCTTGATTCCACCTACTTCGGCAGGACAGGGCAAGCACCAATAACCCAATGGCATAATGTTGAAACAGAGATGACTTGGAAGTCATCCCATCCCATGTTGTCAAATTGTCCCGATTCAATGGTATTGTGTGTTCTTGTAATTGTCCTTTTTGCAATTATTATTGTGTTTGTGTGAGTGTCTTGTCGTATGTTATTCATGTTGGTATTTTATAAGTTGTGACTGATTCAATTAAATGATGGTAATAATTGTTTATTATAATGTTGGATTAAATTGTATTTAAATATTTAAATGTTTTTATTTATTTTAAAAGTCATGTATTTTATTATATGCTAATTAAATATTAAATTGTGTTTTGTTAATTTAATTAAATTATCTTGTTGAAGATAATTATAAATTAAATAAATCAAATTATATACAAAGCAAGTAAAGCTTGCAAAAGCTGATTTAAAACAAAAAATATTAAAGAATAGAAAAATAAATAAATAAAAGAATGGAAAAAGTTGTGTGAACGAATGAGAATTGAGATTTGACTAAAAATATTTCTTTCAAAGATATAATTTCTTTTATTGTGGATTTTTGAGAGCTTTTGGAAGAAATTGGTAATATCTTTTATTTAATTGAAAATTTGTGAGTATTTTGGGAAGAGAGGATTATTGAGATAGGAGATTGCACAAGATAATTGTTATGTATTTTTGAATCTTCTGAAGTTTTGAAAAAGGTATTTCCATTCTTTTGCTTGAAATATTTTGGAGAGACTCTTCTAAATAAAGGTTGAGATTCGAATTGGAGCATGGTATTCTGGAGGGGAGATTTCAAGGCAGGAACGAGAAGCTCTACATAGAGGCCATCAGGATCAAGCAAGCTTCATCAGATTCTGGAGAGCGCAGGACTCCAGGTTCCACTCATTTTCTCCTTTAGTCTTCTTACTCAAAAGATATAAATTAGTAAATGAATAAATACGTTTGAAAGGAGGATCTTTGTTAGAAATTTTCATAGTTGATAAATAGAAAACTATCATGAAGGAATTTCTATGATCTCTGAAAATATTTTGTAGCTTCTTTTATAATTTTTTTATAAATGACATTGTTCTTTTAATAAATAGATTAAATTGAGTATATATATATACATTTCTGGTATATATATACATATTCTTATATAAAAATATTATAAGTTGAACTCAGATATAGTACAGAGAAAGTTACCTTCTGATTTCTTATTATAGAGGAAATTATAGCCTAATTGTTTTATGGATGGATAAAAGATATATTTAAATATATATTTTGTTGTGCTCTAGATTTACTTCTGAAAGAGAAATGGATATTATATGATATATATACTTATATATTTAAATATATCAAAAGTTTATTTCAAGAATCTGTGTTTTTTCATATTATATTATGTGAAGTGATATATATATTTATTAAACTATATTCTTGGCATTTAAAGTTATTTGAAAATTGTATTTCAAAATTGAATTCATGGCCGACTGCCATCACCATCCGTACTGGGTAAAGCACAATTTTTTTTTTTATAAAAATAAAATAAAAAATAAAATAAAAATTTAAAATTTAAAATGGGCAATCGAATTTTGTTCATTATTATGGTTTTGTTGGGATTTGGGGAGGGCACGGCAAGTCGTACCCACCACGCCCCCATGTGGAACAGACTACCACAGTAGTCCTTACAGACTGCTGCGTACAACAGCCTATGGGGACTGCGTGACAGTCCCCACTTGCCTCCTGGCATTTTTTTTATTGGTTTTCATTTTTTATATATATATTTATTATTTTAATTTATTTTTTATAAAAAAAAAGAAATGTAACTTTCTTTTTTGAAATGAAATATTAAAGATTTTTATTAAAATAAAATTTAATGTATTATTATTATTATTATTATATATATGAGATGTTCTTTGTTTTTAAGAATTATATATTTAGATGCAAAATTATGGTTTAATTATGGGAAAACAAGTTACATAAATTTTGTCGAGCATGTTGTGTTTCCTCATATCAATTCAAATTGAAATGTTTTATGTAATTGAGTAAATCATTTTCCTTAAGCTATGAAATCGTGTGATCTTGCTATCATTTTCCATTTAATTGTTGTAAACTCTACTCTTTGATGTGAGAACCTAGTTGTAATTTGTGAAACCTTGCTTTCTAGAGGCATGTTTAAATCTTGAATGTTATCCTCATCTTGATTACACTTTTGGAGTTGAAGCTTATTGGTTTTATGATGGAAGGGTTGTATGGGTTGTTGAATTTTGTTATGAATTATCGCGAGAAGAGTTATGCCTCACATGGCTTGGTTTTGAGTTATGTGCTTTATTTGTTGAGTTCAACCCTTGCCTCGATTTGTTTTATGTTAGGGGTCTTAGGGAGAGTGGCTCTTCATGGGGGCTGGTGCCTCTGTTGGAGGAAGGGCCAGGAGATCCCATGAGAGCTATGCGATGACACTCTCCACTAGACACCCATTTGCTTTGTTGCTTATTGCCTCTAGAAATGTGTGTTGGGAGTGGTATGCTTAATGTGTTTCAGATTCTTTTGAGAATGATTTATGGATGTTCTTTGGACTTGTTTAATTGTCATTGCTTTGATTAATTGTGGCAAGGTAACTCCCTGTCAATCTATGCCTACATCGAGTCCCACATATTGTTACTTTGAACTAACACTTTATTTGGTATATATGTGTATATAAGAAAGAAAATATATGTATGAACATACTTGGTAACTCCATGGTAGACTGAATTGTTGTGGCCAAACGAATTGGAGGGCATGTTTGTGAGGTCCTTCAAGCTCTTCCCGTAATATTCTATAAATGGATACGAATAAGTTCGGTACATGCCAATTGTAAATATAATACTGAGATTATATCATCTGTTTCCTTCACTGTTACCATTATTTTATTTGTGCTACATAGTAGTGAAAACAAAATCAGAATACAAGAGCATCACTTAGGTCTGATGATGTGAGAAATGCTAAAGAAACTTTTTTTGATGTGTAAGTTTACAGGGTCTTGAACCTTGATGGTTCCTAAATATGAAAATATATTGAAGTCTCAGCCTTCGAGGAAAAGGAAAATTAGATCTTCTCATCTACCACAGGATACTGTAGAAATTTTGGTACTCAGATCTGAATAATTGGTGTTACTATTTAATGATTATCATATATTGCAATAGATTTATTTGACTGTAATTATAAAATAATTTGTAACAAATTTTGATATTGTTCAATCCTAGCGAATACTGCTATTATGAATCTGAACCTTATATTACTGTTTCACGAATTTTAGCCATATGTGTTGGATAGATTCACTTATCATATGAGCTAATTATATTAACCTATTATTGAAACCATGCTGAGGTATGGTTATGCATAAAGAAGGAGGCGTATTGATTTAGGCGAGTAGGTAGGATTTAGGACGATAGTTAATATATTACTGACAATTATTTTGCTTGACTCAGGCTTGCACGATTTATACTTCCAACAATACTAAATGTATTTCTGCCAGACTTGTGATTTACATGGCATGATGGAGGTGACAGAAAATTGGTGACGAATTTATGGCATGAACCACCCAGTAAGGTAGACTAGGATTTATTTCGAATAGGTCACCATTTTGCCACCAACTCATCTTTATTGCCTTAATAATGCTATCCACTTGCCTCATAATCCGCTGAAAGCACCTCTTCTTCACTCACTGCTCATAACCTCTTCACTCTTTCGCACTTCTGGGGTTTCGAACCCTCAATTCTTGCACCTTTCATGTTCAAAGCCAACTACAACCAAGGCACACGTAAACAACATCTACAAATGAAAAGCCAGGCTCAAGCTCAAACACGTAAATAGTAAATTTTAATGTTAATAGAAAATTTTAACAATTTGTAAAAACTAAAAACCAAGATTGTCAAAGAAATTTTAGTTTTTACATATTTCATAATAATTTATTATAATTACAAACTAATATTATATTAATTTATTATCTAATTAATCTATATAAAGTTTATTTAATTTTTACATGATTAAAGTTATTTTATTTCATTTATTTAAAAAAGTTAATTTATAATTTTATATATTTTGAAATATAAATATGAATTGTATGATAATATTTTCCACTTCATTTAAAATCCTTAATCATTTTGTAAATATAACTATTCTATTTATTTCAAATTGTCAAATCAATAAATATATTTAGTCAATAGGATTTTTTAATGATAATTACAAAATAATATAATGTTAATTGATTATATAATATTGTAATTACAAAAAACTATTCATATTACTTTATTATGATTACAAAAATAATATTATATTAATTAATCATATAATATTAAAGAAAATTACACTTTCACTCTCCAGTTGTTTGAATATGTTAAAGTTTTTATTCATTTAAAAATAGTCCATCAAAAAAAAAATCATAGAACATTTTAGACTTATTTATGCTTGTAGTTTGGGTCTTAGTCAATACCTATGCCCTTGTTTTTGAAAAGGAAAAAATAGGTTTTACAGGGACCTAAAACCACAGAGTTTAAACACCAAAAGATAAACAAGAAAAAGTACAAACAACTAGACAGTTGTCCCAAAAAAGGAAACGACAGCACCAAGAGACAACAGGGCCCAAAAGGACCACCCAAAAAAACCAAGCAACCAAAAACACCACATTACTCCAGGGTGTTCAGTAACTCCTCAGCTTCCTTTTCAACATCCTTCATGTCCTGTAACCCCTACTTGAGAATTTGAGCCGTATGTGATAAAGTCGGGGTCTTCCTCTTAATGTTAGCCCTGGTACGAGTCAAAATCCCTTCACCAGCCAATCTGTTGCCTCCCCTGTCTGCATCCAAATCCATGACCAGTGAACCCTTTTGGTTTTTTTCAAGCTTTTCCACCATCGCATTAATGATGATGGTGTTATGCCTAGCAATTTTGTGATTGTTTGCAACAGTGGCCCTAATATTTTGTCCATTCTTGGACATGCTGCACTCGATACTGGCCAATCTATCCTCCTTTAATTGTTGTTTTTCCTCGGTAATGGAGTTTCTTGTTCATCATTATCTCTACAATTCCAACTAATCTTCTATTCCAAATCCGTGACCTTGTTGCTAAGATCAGTAACACGGTCTTTCATATCACAAACTTCTTTCTGGGTCCATTTGAGAACGGTGAAGAGGCCATCCATACTTTTTTCTGCTATACTAACCAAATCCTCAGGCTTAAGCTTATTCAGGGCCAAATTAATTTCATCTTGAATAGGGGACTCAAAATGATCATTCCCAAATTTTCTAGAAGCAGGGACACTAGGGGCCGATTCCTTACTCACCATGGGCTTATCAGAGAGGATTTCCATAGAATTCCCAGAATACGAAACAAGTTTCATAACAGGGTTGCCTTTAAAACCAGGGGACAAACTCAGAGTAGGGCAACCAAGAGATGACTGGGGATTAAGACAGGGCGGTGAAGCAAAACCCGGACTAGGGCACTCATGTGGAGGTTGCAGTTTAGGACAAGACAACGGGGCATAATCCTTAAGGGTTTTTTGACAAGACAAGGACTGGGGAGCAGTGGTATCATGACCAACAAGAACACAAGCAGGGGGGCCCGGGGTTCAATCTCCCTACTACTTTCTGTCTCCTCATCATCCAACTCTTCAATTTCAACAGTTTTAGGCAAAGCAGGTAAATTTTGAAAATGCTCAAAAATGAGCCTAACAAGACCACGGTGAATAATAGCATTCCTCCTAGGGTTTCTTTCCACATCATCGAGGCAATTCTTCAAATAAGAAAATAAGTAAAAAGGCATAGATATACGAACCTTGTGATGGAAATGGTTCAAAATGGCAAAGTGGTAACCATAAACTCTGGTAAAGCGCCCGTCAACTGTGATATATTCCATAATAACTCTTAAAACTTTCCTCCAGATAGATTTGATGGACTCCACATCAAAGTAGCTATTAGCAACCTTAACCATCTTCGCTTTCTCCTTATCTTTTTTGGGAAATTTAATGACCGCTTCATCAGAGAATCATCGGTCTCGATAGAATTTAACACCCTTAATAGAAAGACCTGTTATCTCACCAATTAAGTCCTCACTCAGCTTAACATTCCTGCCAAACAACACAATCTCACCATTTTTCAAGTTTTTAACAAAATAGTCCAGCATCCCCTCGTCCGTGCCATGGAGCTTTTCCAGATAAGGGATTAAACCTCCCTTTTCAATTCTTTCCCATGCTTTAGCATTCTTTCTGGGCTCCTAGAAATTGCTCAGCTCCACATATTTTCTTTCTCCGCCCATATTCAGCTCACTATTAAAACAACACTGACCAGTTGCTTTGGGTCCCGTTTAGGTATTTTTTGTCGAACACCCAGAAAGCGTGCTGCAAGACTCTTCTTAAAAAAGAAAATGACGTTGGTCCCATCAAATCTAATGAAATTGATGTACCTGATCTTTATCTGTTTCATCATGACTAAGATTGCCTTCTCTTCCATGCACTGAATCATAATAAATTAGTGCTTTCACTTCAGGATGGAGGTTGTCATTCTTCCTCCACGTGTTTTCCCCACCCTTCTTAACCCCTTCATTGGCGAAGAAATCCGCCACCTTATTGGCTTCTCTATAGGCATGGGACACTTTCACTTTATCAAATTTACTTAATAATGTTTTTCGTGTCTTCGATCCATTTTTTAATGGTCCACGAGGGGGGGTAAGCCCAAGAATACAATTTATTATATTCAATGAATCACCCTCCAACCAAAGATATTTCGTGTTGATCTTGAGGGCTAGGCTAACCGCATGAAAAGCCCCTACTACTTCCGCAACATGATTAGTTTGAGTTTTGATGTCCACAGCAAAAGATACAATAAAATCCCTTGAGTTGTCCCTTAAAACACACCCACTGCCAGCTTTCCCAGGGTTACCTTTAGCCGCACCATCAAAATTGGCTTTCAACCAACCCAAAGGTGGCATAGACCAATTAGCATTCTCTCTCCCACAAACACCAGGTCTGAGGACATTTGACCCAACTAATTTTGAATTCCACTTTTCGGCCATAGCAATATCAAAAGGAGACTAGAAAGCTTTCTCAAACATTTTTCCAGGAATTAAAGATAAATTTTCCTTTATAGCCCTTATAATTTTAGCATACAAGTCCCCTTCTGACATCTCTTTATCCCTAAACACTCTATTGTTCCTTTCCTTCCAAATATTCCAAGACACAAAAGGTAGAATAAAAGACCATAGCTTTCTCACAAAAGGATTTTTTGAAGGAGCTTTCCATTGAATGAAGAAATCTTCGACAGAAGCAGGGAAAATCCACACCACATCAAGAAGCCCCAGAAATTTATCCCAAATATTTGACACAAAAGGGCAATGAAGAAAAAGATGATTAACAGTCTCGGCTTCATTCCTGCACATATAACATCTGTTTGGTAATTGAATTCCTCTTTTTCCAAGATTGTCCAAAGTGAGAATCTTATTCTGTAACATTATCCAGTAGAAAATATTGATTTTAGGGTTAGGTGATTAGTCCAAGCCTTAGCCCAAAAGGGAGGAGGCTCCATCAGACTAACCAACATAGAAGTGGCAGAGGCAACTAAAAAAGTACCAGATAGGTTGTCTAACTAGACAGCAAGATCCTCCACCTGGTGTTAAGCTGGTCTAAGGGCTCTGAAAGCCGACTAAATAGGGCCAAGATCCTGACTGATGGTCTTCAAATCAACCCAATCTCCATTCCTCCAATAATCTTTAACCAAGACTCCAAATTCCTTTTTACAATCATTCATCCATTTACTAAATTTCTCTATTCTGATTAAAGGATCTTTAAAAAGCCACCTGTCTTCCCAAAACCTAACATAATTTCCATTTCCAATCAGCCATCCAATTCCCATTTCCAATAGCTTTCTTCCTCTACCCATATCATTCCAATAGACAGATCCACGAGGTAAAGAAGAAGAGTTTAAAATTTCATTTAAAGACTCATAGTTATTAAAATATTTAGCTTTTAAGGTATCACGCCATTCTACATTTAAAGTAAGAGTTCTCCAAAGCTGTTTAGCAAGAAGGGACATATTCAAAACTTTAATTTTCCTTAAACCCAGGCCCCCCCTTGATTTGGGTCTATAGACTAGATCCCATCCAACAAGTGGCATTCTCTTCTTGTCCTCCACTCCGGACCATAGAAACCTTTTCTAAATTTTTCCAATGGCCTCTACATATTTACCAGGAATTTTAAATATACTGAGAGCATAAGTAGGAAGATTTTGCAGAGAAGCCTTAAGGAGCTGTATTTTTCCAGCTTGACTAAGAAGGGCTCCTTTCCACCCCAATAGCTTCTTATTGAATTTTTCAACCAAAGAAATCCAGAACGAGTCCGAAGGTTTAGAACAAAGAGGTAAGTCAAGATATGTTGATGGAAGAGACTCAACATGGCATCCAAGAATTCAAGCAAGTTTGAATTGTCTATATTCAGGAGTACTGATGAAAAAAATTGAACTCTTAGCCCTGTTGACAACTTGCCCAGAAGCAGATTCATAAAGATTCAGAAATTTTTTTAAAGTCTTAGCTTCAGTCACAGTAGATATTCCCATAAGAATGGTGTCATCAACAAATTAGTGGTGGGAACAGGTAAGAAGGGAAGAAGAAGGTCTTAAGCCAACAAGGGATCTTTGATCAATAAGCTTTTTAATATTTCTCCCTAAAATCTTAGCCAAGATAGTAAACAGAATAGGAGAAATAGGGTCTCCCTGTCTGAGGCCTCTGGAGGTCTGAAAAAACCTTGATGGTGATCCATTCACAATGACAGCGAAAGTAACTGTCGAAACAAGCTGGTTCACCAACTGCATGACTATTATTAAAACCAAACTTGTCCATAATTTTAAACAAGAAATCCCAATCAACCCAATCATAGGCTTTGGAAATGTCCAGTTTAAGAATAAACCCTTCAGTTTTTGAAACCATTAATGAATGTAAGTTCTCATGAACAGTAACAACATAGTCCATAATTTACCTACCTGGCATAAAACCATTCTGCTGCAGAGCAATAATTTGGGGAAGCACAGAAAGCATTCTTGAAGTTAACACCTTCGAAATAATTTTGTAAATAGAATTACACAGGCTAATTGGCCGAAAAGCTTGAAACTCTGAAGCCCCAGGTTTTTTAGGAATAAGGACCACAAAAGTAGCATTCAATTCTTTCAACAGATGTCTTGATCCAAAGAATTCCTTGATAGCATTCACCATATCCAGCTCAACAATTTCCCAAAACACTTGGAAGAAGAATAAAGGAAAACAATCAGGTCCAGGAGCTTTGTTGCCATCAAAAGAGAAGACAACTTTCCTTATTTCAGCTTTGGAAGGAATAGCAGTGATTAAGGAATTTTCATTATGACCAATCACTTGAGGTATAGCTTCAATCAAGGAATCTTGAGCTTCAGTAACAATCTCTCCATTACAGGAAAGAAGGTTGCTAAACGAAAGGACAACTTGTTCCCTGATATCATCTTCCTCCTCAAATCTAGTCCCATTAGAAACAATATGAGTGATTCTGTTAGCAGCCCTATGTTTCGAGGTAGACAGATGAAAGAATTTGGAATTCTGATCTCCCTCAGTCAACCAAGACACCCTAGATCTTTGTCACCAAAACACTTCCTCTTTAGCAATGATGTCATGCAATTGAATGAGGAGTTCATTTTCCTTTTCTCTATAATTGTCAATATATCCCCATTTCTGGATTTTAACTTGAATCTCCTGAATTTTGCCCTGAATTTTCATTTTAGAGCCAAAAAATATTCCAAAAGGCATCCTTTTTCCACCTTCGCACATTAGTTTTCACTTCCTTTAATTTTTTAGCAATCTTGAACATTGCTGTGCCAGAAATATCTATATTCCACCAGCTGTGAATTTTCTCAAAAATTCAAGGATGAGAAAGCTAGAATTTTTCAAATCTGAAAGGGAAGTTCTTTTTCACCTTAGTAGGGTCCGCTAAAAGAAAAATAGGAAAATGATTAGATCCAACCCTTGACAAGGATCTCAAAGCACAAAAATAGTCTATAAACCATTCACTAGAAACAAGGGCCCTATCAAGCCTCACTTGGATCAAATCAGGCCCTAATCTCCTATTAGTCCAGGTATAAGAAGCCCCTTGAAGGTCTAAGTCAATCAAGGAATTATTGTTTATGAAGTCGGATAGGCCAGATTTACTTTGCCTGTTGATTTGAGAACCCCCAAATTTCTCAACGTTCAGGAGGGGAGTGTTGAAATCACCCATGACCAGCCAGTGTTCATTGACAAAACATCTTTGAAAACTAGATAACTCTAACCAAAAGGAATTTCTAGCTTTCATACAATTTAGGGCATATATACTGGAAAGCATCCAACAAAAATTGTCTCTTATGTGGGTGAATCTAGTGGCCACAACATTACCATTCTCCATTAAGGGCTCACCTTTAATAAACATCTTATTCCAAAAAGTAACTATTCCCCCCGAAGCACCCGCAGAACTATTTCCATGAACCCCACAGTTCTAAATTTTTTTAATATTTTCTACTTTATCTTTAGGTATTTTAGTTTCTTGAATAAGAAGAATATCGGGTTTATGGTCCCTAACAAAATTTTGCAAAACATCCTTTTTATGATGGCTATTCAGCCCTCTTATATTCCAAGACATAATTTTCATTTCTTACCTGGGGATTGAAGTATCTCCGGGATGGTCATTTGGATACCATCCGCAATATCCTGAAGGCTACCTTGCTCCCTTTGCCATTTTTCATATTTTCTTCCCAGGCAAGGCTTGGAAATCCCACAATCGGCCTTGGCTCTAGTTCTAGTGACCATACCACTTGAAGTTTCCTTCAACTTCTTTTTTTCTTTTTTGGACTTTGAGTGTGAGATAACCTCCTCCCACTCGGTTTCATCTTGTCTTTCCAACTCTCTGCCTAAATCCCCATCCTTCTCAGATAACAACCTCTGGTCCCAAGGGAGGGTATCGATTAAACCATTCTTGGTTTTTGAAGTATTGAGATTAGGTGTTTTCATATTCATGCTTTGGGTCTCATAAGTATCCTTCACTACTTCCAAATTGGCAATCTCTTGAACCTGAACCCCCTTAGAGCAAGGGTTATCATAAGGAGAATGAAAAGGGGTAGGAATTCCTATCTCCAAGGACAAACCCATAATGGGTATTTCCTCCAGCCCAGGAACATTCATACATCCAGCCGACAGCAGAGGTGGGGATGGAACAAAACCCGTATCTTCATTTCTAGTTACAGCCTTCTGCAAAGATTCCTGGGCTCCCTCCTCAGAAGGAATGCCTTCCTTTCTTTCCTCAGGAGGAGAGAACAAATATTTAGGATCCTTAGGAACCTGAGAATAGGTACCTTCTAACTCAGGGCAAGCATCCTTGTTCAAGCATTTATGGGTCTCCTTCAGATCTTGTGGAAAGGTGTATCTTTCAAGATTCTCCTTCGCATTTGGAATAGTTGCATTCTTCACCTCCTCAGATTTTTTTTTCCAGACATTCTTAGGGTTGGTTGCCTTCTCCTTTTCACTTTTATTATTTAGGGGATATTTCTTTTCCCAATGCCCAAATTTTTAGCATTTGAAACAAACAAAGGGTGTTGTTTCAAATTCAATAGATTGCTTCCACACCCCTAACTTAGATTGGATGTTAATTGAAGAGGGAAGATCAGCATTTTGAGAAACCCCAACATAGATTCTAGCAAAGACCAAACACTTTCTTGCCGCGGTCATTGAGTCAATGGACAGAAGTTCTCCGAAAGAGCTAGCAATCCCATTAAAGATATATGTATTCCAATACTCCAAGGGGAGACCAGGCAATCTGGCCCAAACTGGCACCATTTCAAAGATTGAATCAGATAGATCTACCCTAGAATACCATTTCTTCAGGGCCAAGGAAGACTTTCCGATAATCCAAGGACCACCACTACGAACAGCCCTAGAATCCTCTTTACAGGTGAACTAAAAAGCAAAAAAACCTCTTGGGAGCGCCACTACCATAACCAGACCACTAGTTTTCCATTTATTCTTAACAAACTCCCTTACCACTTCAATATTAGGTGTAGGACCCAAAATTTTTCCAACCAAAACATTTTCCATTCTAGCAATATTATGGTCTATGATTTCATCCGGCATAGAGATAGAAAACTTTCCAGACCCCGGATCAGAAAGGATACACACAGGGGAAAAGAAGATTTTTCATTTGGCTTAAAGCCAAACAATGAAGTCCATGACTTACCTTTTTCAACCCCCTTGTCCGACATATCCACGACAGATTTGGGAACTGAAGTCCCATCCTTACCACCTGGATCCACCTGGACTTTTTCGTGGACGTCCTTTTCATCAGAACCCGACTTACCTTTTTCTGAACCCGAAGAGGTCTCCACATTCTCCTGAGATTCCCTCGATCCCCCACCCTCTACACTATTCAAAGATTCAAAACCTGACTTTTCCCGCTCGCTCACACCAGTTCCCGCTCCCATCATTTAACAAATATAACACCTCCTATAAAATTAATACTTATGCCCTTGTTAATGACAATTATTTTTTAATATTAGTATCACTATTCATAATAATGTATTATAATTACTAAATAATATTATATTAATTTATTATATAATATTAAAGGAAATTACACTTTCACTCTCCATTTGTATGAATACATTAAAGTTTTTACTCATTTTAAAATAGTCCATCAAAAAATAAAATTCATAGAACATTTTATAATTATTTATGCTTGTAGTTTGGGTCTTAGTCAATACCTATGCCCTTATTAATAACAATTGTTTTTAATATTAGCATCACTATTTTGAATTATAGTTTCAGGATATGGCTAATGCACGAGCACTTGAAGATGTTATTACTATTTCAAGCAGTGGTTCTACTTCCAATGCACCTTCACCACAAACCCATGAGTTACCTCTATCAGCAACTGACTCAACATCTGTGGATTGGTTGAGTTTCCCCCACCATAATGTTGATGCTTTTTCAAACAATGTCTTGACAAGTTGTGAAATTTTTGAAGACGCTATACAGACAAGAAAAGATTTAAGCGATGTGGAGGATCATGAAGTTGAATTGGTGCAAGAAGTTGTCCAAAAATTCCATGCGACCTATGAAGCTCTTGAGCTATTTTATGGTTTCCTGCATGAATTGAAGTATTGTCAATATTATGGAGTGGCCAATGCATTTGAACTAAAGCATGAATTCCAAGATTTATTGAGTGATATATGGTCTAAGAAGTTCAGCTAAATTCTTGGAAGGTAGTTACTTTTCATCATGTCGATCAAGATTACTAGTATGATACATATTAGATGTTTTTTTGTGAAACTAAATGAGGATCTCAAAGTAGCTATATGTGGAGCGAAATGGATTTAGTGGTCGACCTTATATTTGAACCCTTAGTTGTTATATATTAAGTTTACATTGTAATGCCATCGTACATATTGATCTTTATAGTTCTAATTTTAATGAATATAACTTATTCTAATATTTGTGTCCCCTTATTTTGAATATTATCTTGAACTATAACCTTAATTCTACCAAATATATATTGGAATGCTACTCAAAATGATGATATATTTGATCATTATTGTAAATATTCACTCTTGCAACACTTAGCTATGTGAAGTACCATAGTCATATATATTGAGGAAAAATTTTCCTCCTCGCTTTTTTTTTTTTTTTTGCAAATGATGTGCTCCACTTGTGTATTCTTATGCTCAACATTATGTTGAGGTCTATGTTTTCTAAAACAAGAACCTCCGCCAATTGTATGCAAACACTATCTTACATGTAATGTACTTTTGCAGGGTTAGTCAACTTCCATAGACCATGGCTACAATATTAACCACAGATGCAATTAAACTTATCCATGATGGGAATGAAGGGTTCAAACCTAATGTGCAAATTTTGTCTATTTCAAACTTCGGCCATGGCCATGAATGTAACAACTGCTACAAGGTAGAAATATCTGATGGGGCCTACAAACAAAAAGCATCTTTACCTCAGAAGTACAATCATTGCATAGAATTTGGTGAAATTACAATTGGATCCATAATACGAATGAAAAAATATAATTGCCCCAGACCAAGCGGGTCTTGGTGAGTAAAGGAATCCAAAATTTCCCATAACAAAATCATTATTAACTTTTTAGCTTCTTCCTTGTATTAGTAATTCTTACTCTTGTCTTCCAAATGTATAGGTGGATTGTCATTGTGAACCTTGAGATTGTTTCTACAAACCAGGCTATAATCGGTCATCCTACTTCACTTTATATGGAACTAGAGCACCATATAGAATAGGAAATGGAAAAATCTTCAGAGCCACATGCAGAGCCTGATACAATTAGCGCTGCTAGAGTATCAACTCATGTGAGAAGATTATTTGGTGTGAATCCTTCTAGGAGTAGAATGGAAGCACCAGTCACAATTACGCCTATTAAAAGTTTGAATCCTTTTCAACCAAGATGGACTGTTAAAGGTCGCGTGACTGCAAAAAAGGATATCTGCAGGTACAGTACCCAAAAAGGTACTGGTCAAGTTTTCACCTTTGACATCATTGACAGAGAAGGGACTGAAACACGTGTGACTTGTTTCAATGAAGTTGTTGATCTTCATTATCAAAATATTACTGTTGGAAAAACCTATACATTTTCTGGTGGTGCAGTAAAGGTTGCTAATAAGCTTTACAATAGGTTAAATAGTGGGCTAGAAATTTCCTTGTCGGTAGAGTCAAAGGTCACTCTTTGTGAAGATGACAACTCTATTCCAAAACACGTATTCTCATTTACACCTATCAATGAACTTGCAAAGAAGAGTAGCAACTCAACTACTGATGTTATTGGAGTTGTCACTTGTGTTAGCCCAAGCTCCACAGTTAGGAGAAGAGATGGGATAGAGGTCCTAAGGCACACAATATCCTTGTTGGACATGACTAGGGCAACTACAGATATCACTCTATGGGGCATGATGGCAGAGAAGGAAGGTGGTCATCTTCAAGACAAGTATCACCTATAAGAAACAACTGTTCTCGCTATTAAAAATGGACAAGTTTGTGAGTACAATGGAAAGGTGTTGAGTAGATCAAGAAATATAAATTTATTTATAGACCTTGACATACAAGAGACACAACAACTACAAAATTGGTTCAAACAAAGTGGGGCTAATATTCTATCACCTTCAACAAAGTTTAGCATCCCATCTATGCCTATCACTACAATAACAATCAGGGATGTTCAAGAACAAAATCCTCATAGAGTGCACCATCTCCAATGTACAATAAATGCAACATTGTTGTTCATCAAATATGAATCATTCTGCTATCTGGTGTGCCCTAATGAATTATCAGGAAAACAGTGCAAGAAAACATTGGTGCAGACTGAAGATGGAAAGTGGTTTTGCTCAAAGTGTCACATAGCATGTACCTCTTGTAATTATAGGTACATACTACAAATAAGGTTACAGGACAACACAGATATGCTATGGGCAGTTGCATTCAACGAAGCAGCAACAGAACTCATGGGAATGTCTGCGGAAAAGCTATACTCTCTATAGTTTGAGGATGACATAGAAAGGGATACTCAACAGGTAATTAGAGATGTGTTGAACAAAAAATACTTGTTCACTTTGACATGTAGAAATGAAACATACAATAATGAAGAATTCTTGAAGGAAAATATCACAAAGGTTGAGCAAGTTGACTTCATTGCAGAGAGCAACATCTTACTTTCCAATATCAAAGAAATGTGTAGTGACTCTTATAAAATTATAGTTGATCTAAGTTGCTAAGTTTACATTTCCCAACACATGTCTTGTATATGACTCTTATAAAATTATAGTTGATAGTTTTGTTCAGGCAAAAGAATGTATTCAAATATCTAACCACATGTGCCACTTCTACCTACAGATAGAAATATATAAGTTGCTAGGTTTACATTTCCCAATTCATGTCATGTATATGACTCTTATAAAATTATATTTCTACTCCAGGCTTCAATATTATGTGTTTCAACTATAACTGTAACAATAATATCTCAATAAAACAAATGTAACAATGTGTATCTATTTGCTTATGTCTATATATATGTGGAGTCTACTTCTAGCATTGCAGCACTCATGAATCTACTTGCTTATATCTATTTGCTCATGTCTATCTATATGTGGAATCTACAACTATCTTAAAACTACACTTTAACAGAGATTAGTTCTATAAATTATGACTTGAATATGTCATTTTTTTATTTTATATTTTCTGTTTTAACATATGTAGATACATGAATTTTAATCATTCTTCTTTCAACATTGTAATCTTTAGATATGTTGTGTTCATCTCACATATAGTTGTTTGAGTATGTTTGTGTTTCTCTTATTATTAATTCAGCCTTGCACTCCCACTGTACAGATGGACAACCCCTTCCCTGAAACAAGTCAAGCTAGCTTGAAACAAGTAGAGATTAGAAGACAATAGACCCAAAAAAGAAATCAAGATTACTATGCTAGGCATAAAGAAGCAATTTCCACCCAAAGATAGATTAAAAAGTTGCACACCATCCATATCGACCCCCACCAAACAGAAGCACAGAGACTACGAGATTGTGAGAGAAATCGTGACTACTAAGCTCATCATAGAGAGGAAATAACTACAAAGAAACACATTAAACATTTGGAGAAACAAGCATGGCAAGCTCAACTATTGCAAATAGAACAGGACCTAGAAGATCGAACATCATTCAACATAACTACTAGCTTCATTAAAATAATGAAAGGATTTTGACAAAAGATAGATGCACTTTCCAATAGGAAAACATGCATTATATGCAAGGAAAACTACCTAGGGATGCTTCTTCATTTATCCAACCCTCATGCTACTTGCAAAAGATGTTTCAATGAGAGAGGCATACATCGATTCTCCTCACTCAACAACATGGACCTAGGAGAACAACCTGATGTGCTGAGAAGACTGAACCAAGTGGAGGGAACCAATTTACAACTATTGTCACCTTACAAATAGTCTTTCATCATCAAGGTGAGACTCCATCACAACAAAGATTTCGTCAAGTATTGCAAAACATACAGAATGCAAAAGCAACAATAGAAAATTGGCAACTCTTAATGACGCGCACAGACAAGCAACTCACATCAAGAGAAAAAGAAGAGTTCGATAGCTCAATGCACTTGTTTGCTACCAATGATTTAGTTGGACTACACAATAGAAGAATGTTAAAATCATTGAACCGTCCAATTGCAATCAGCACTGCGACAAGTACCAGGCATGGAATAGATAGTGCAACTGATGATGAATAGCTTGAAAAAGAAGTATTGCTTTGTAAAGGGCAATGCATCATGCTCACATCCAACATATGGACACAAACAGGCCTGGTGAATGGAGCTCTTGGTGAAGTTGTTGAAATCATTTATAGCCCTGGTTCCAAACCACCAGATGTTCCCATGTGTGTTGTTACAAGGTTCAATAGCTACAGTGGACCCCCATGGAATGACCATGACCCTAAGAGCATACCAATCATACCTGTTTCCTTGGGCAATAGAAGGCAGATACCGCTTATGATGGTGTGGGCTATTACCATACACAAAGCTCAAGGACTAACATTGCAAAAGGCAACAATTGATATTGGTAAAATAGATAGGCAGGGACTAACATTTACAACCATATCTAGAGTTAAATCATTAAATGATCTTTGCATTCAACCACCATTCTCTTTTGAAATATATTCCAAAATGAAAACCAATCCATTTGCAATCATAAGGAAGTGAGAGGAGGCACGCTTACAACAACTATGTCTCTCCTAAAACAAGGTATGCAACTCTCCTCCCTATCCATTTGATATCTCTCCCCAATTCCCATGGTGCTTAAAATTGCTTCTACAACTTGACTTCATCAATGCCTATTCTACGCACCTAGCCACCCCATTCCTTTTTTTGTATAGGTCTTCAAGACAAATCACATAGACCACATAAGCTCATCACCAAAAAAAATTGCACCGCTCCTACATGTTCATAATATAATACCAAAGTGTATCAGCCTATTGGCATAACCATTGCACCTCATTGGGGTGCAAGTGCTAGTTATAACCTTGAGTTGTAATTGTATTTGTACTATGTTGTTCATGGAGTCGGTTTGACAATCATGGTGGAGTTAACTTCCTTGTCACCTCTAAGCATAGGAGGTGATTTATTCATAATTCACATGGTTGGTCGGAACGTGCTCCATACCCATTGGGTTCCCCATCAACATCCTTTGTTCGCAACATTTCTACAGTTGGAATTGTACCTGTGTTCACTCTATAGTTTCTAATGTTATTATACTTTGTATCATCGCACATGTTTGGGAATTGTATTGTAATTCATTCATCAAATCATGTAATGTATTGTTTAAATGTTGATGTAATAGTTAGGGGCTTTTGTAACATTATTGTGGGAGATTTTGTATAATTATGTAATGATACTTTCACTCTTGTTTTATGAATGTACTTGTATTAATGATTATTGCAATATAAATTGGTCAAGTTGCTTAATAATTATCTTTTACATTTTTTTTTAGTTGTGTTGCAATGTGACCTCGCGTGCCCCAGAGAATGTAACACTTAGTTGTTAATGTGCAATGTAAATGTAATTAATGTTCAGATGCATGTTTACTTTATGTTATTTAAAAAAAAAATTGTTTGCAATGTTTGTTCTCTGGGGTTTGCACGACGGGCGTTACACTTATTATGTTTAAATAATATATTAATTGTTAAAATACTTGTTGAATCACTTTGATCGTTATGTAAGTACATCCTTGATTATTGTAAGAAAAAATAAAGAATATAAACAAAAATAATAATATGGGTGACATTTTTATTTGATGCATTTTTGTTGATATCATTTATCTAAATTATTTTGTCATCACTAATTTCATATATATAAGAATCCTAAATTAGAATAAATTTACCATTGACAATAGGAATGAATTTGATCAGGTGAGTATTTTGACTCTATATTTTTTTTAATCTATTTTTCTACTTTTTATCATTTACTTTATATTTATCATCACATAAATCAATGTAGCTTTGTTGTAGCACAAGTTGAATTTAGAAAAATGATAATGTTATGCACACTTTTCTAGTTTTTGTATGCTATTATTTCAAATGACATATGCATTATAATTTTCCTTTGGTTAGCTTCAATAAAGGGATGCACATAATTTGTAAGTCATCCACCTAATTCTTAAAATAAGGTAATTTTCCCACATGAATATGATGGTATCAGTTGCTATTTGTAAAACTCCCTATGTTATTATGACTTCTCATTAGGAAGACATTTCAGAACATTTGTAATATGAATGAACTATCTATTTGATATTTCCACCTCAATGTGGTGATATCAAGATAATAAAAAAATTAAGTATCTCTCTTATTTTACAATATTTATATGGGTAAAATATATATTTTCTTGTGGGTTCATTCCAAGTGACCTACCAAATCCATTTCATAGTCTATCTTTTAGATATTTTTTTACTAAGTTATGTTTATTCAAGTATATTTTTAGTTTATTATTTCTCCTTATCGTAAATGGATCTTTATGACCATAAAGTGAGTGTATTTGCACTTTAGACTAATTTTCTTACCTAAGATTTTGTCATTTTCTTCCTTATCCAAATAATTTACTTCTCCTTTAGGTTAGAAATAATCTACTAAGGTTTTCTATATTTTCTCATAATCTATATTGGTTTTACCTAAGTAAAATTATCTATGAGGGTGGGAATAATCAAATGAGTATATTAGCTCCAATACCTAATAATTATACAACCTCTAGACATATATATAAGATCCAACATACTAATTTGTATATCCAAAGACACAATATAATATTTTTATCTTCACTTCTTTTAAATTGAACTCATAATTTTTGATACAAATTAAGCTTCTAACTGTAGAATGTTATCCACTTGATAATTCAAGGATAAATTAATGTTTTATTGGTGTGGTATAATCCCTCATATTTAATTCTCAACAATTTTAATCTCACATTATTGTGACATAGATTTTAGGAACCCAAAATGCTAGGCTCTCTTCCTATGGTTTTCCACCTAGAAAGAGAGAGATCAGGGGTTCTAAAATGCTTATGCACATTCAAATTAGGATGTATGCAATGTTGTTTCATTTAAATTAACTTAAATAAATTCAATTGACTGATTTAAATGATTTAAAATGGACGCAAAAGTGCAATTTAAACTATTTTTGAAAACATACTGTGATATGCAAACAGCTATGAAATATGAAGAAATTGAAAGAAATATGTAGAACATAAGGTATAGGTTCAAATATGAGTACACCTGGATGTTGTGTGAGTATTTTAGAGTGTTTGGAATTCCAGTAAAATTTTCTAATTTTTCACAGTGGGACTCATTCGTCAAGGTTAGCGAATTAGTACTCCTATTGAAAATGTGTTGAGAATTAATTTATGACAGTCGGGATTTGATTTCTGACATTATACACATTTTCAGATTTCAAGTGGGACTCATTCACCAAGCGTGGTGAATCATTCCTCTTGAATATTTCTAGAAAATTGGGATGCAACACTGCTACACCAGATCTAGCAATGTTTGAATGCTAGCTTGTCGGGATCAATTCTAAAGAAAATGGATAGAAAACATTCAAAATGATTGAAAGATGATGAGTTGAATTGAAGATCCTAGCTCACTTGAATTCCACTTTTCAACACCTTTAAACCTATTAAATCTACAAAAACGAAGCTGAAAAGACACATGCACAAAAGGGGAAAAATGTTGAAGGGTTAGTGAATAGGGGTTTGCTCTGGTCAAACCCCACTTTGGTAATCAAACCCAATAGAAATTAATGAAATGTAAAGGAAATTATAAATGAATAACATGAAAGTATTACAAACTTACCAAATCCTTGAACATGCAAATCTGAAGTGATGTCAATGGATACTCTAAAATGCTTGAAAAGTTCTTGAATTGATGATGCAACATGCTTGATTGCTTGAAGATTGAATGCTTGAATGAGGAGATTGCTTGAATGTGTTAGGATTGTGAATACTTGAGTGAATAAGTGAATTTCAGTAAAATATTGGAAGAAATTTTGAAATATTTTGAATTTGGGGCCAACGAGGACTCATTCGCCACCCTTGGAAAATGAGTCCCGCATGGGACCCAAAACCAAGTGTCACAAAAAATATTATCCTTAATGTTGTTTGTCAAGATAGGAGCCAAAAATATAGTTAATATAAGCATATGAGGGCATAAAGAGACAAAATAAAGCATGAGAAGGGTGTAAATAGTGAAAATATGCCTAGAAAAGCATGAAATCTTGTTACAAGACTTTACAACACTTCAAAATAGGGCTTGTTAATGAATGGAAAGGTGATTTTCAGGTGAATTAAATTAAATAGACTCTAAAAGAATGTAGAAATGTCTTACAAAACTTCACAACACCTTCACAAGACGTCTTTATTTGCATTTTAGCACCAAAATAAGCATGTTCAAGCCAAGTCACATGATAAAATTAAAGAAACATAGTTCCAACACTATGAAACAAGACCTACACGACCATGAAGATGACAAGGGTCCATTTTTTAATGGCACATTTAGCCCCCACTTTAGTGAGAGAAACTTGCTTCCTCACACTAAAATATCCATCAACATCAAGAAGAGGGTTGAAATGCACTTATGTTAGCAAGATGGAATACAACAAACAAGGAGGATGATCAAAGATTGTTTAAAAATGTGACAAAGATTTTAGCAACTCGAAATGCTAGGCTCTCTTCCTAGGGTTTTCCACCTAGAAAGAGAGAGATTAGGGGTTCTAAAATTCTTATGCACATTCAAATTAGGATGTATGCAATTTTTTTTAATGTAAATGAACTTAACTAAATGCAATTGACTGATTAAAATGATTTAAAATGGATGCAAAACTGCAATTTAAACTATGTCTGAAAATACACCGTGATATGCAAACAACTATGAAATATGAAGAAATTGAAAGAAATATGGAGAACAAAAGGTGCAGGCTAAATATTAGTGCACCTAGATGTTGTGTGAGCTTTCTAGAGTGTCTCGAATGCTGATGATTTTTTTGATTTTTCATAGGGGAACTCATTCACCAAGGGTGGTAAATTAGTCCACCTACTGTTGAAAAAGTGTCAGGAATTGATTTTTAATAGTAGGGAGTTGATTTCTGACCAAATAAATATTTTTCAGATTTCAAGTGTGACTTATTCACCAAGGGTAGTGAATCAGTCCTCCCCAAGATTTTTTGGAAATTAGGAGGCAACATTGCTACACCAGATCTGGCAATGCCTATATGTTAGGTTGTCGGGATCAATTCTACAGAAAATAGATAAAAAAAACTCAAAATTCTTGAAAAGATGATGAGTTGACTTGAAGAGCCTAGTTGAATTGAATTCCACTTTTCAATACCTTTAAACCTATTAAATCTATAAAAAAAAGATGCAAATACATGATGAGCCCAAAATATGCTCACAATTTGGATATCTTGGCGTACTTTTAATACCCTCATTTTTGTTGTTTATGGTTGTTTAAACTCTTTAAGAAACCTTTTATTGGGGGATATCCTATAGCAGTAAACTTTCATGTTCATGCAGCCTATCATGTTGACATGTCTATATTTATTACCCCTTTTTTACTCCCTAAATGACTAGTATAGCGCACGTAGTTTTTGAATGATGAAATAGATTTAAATATGTGATTAATGAATGGATATTGTGTATGTGTCGTGCCCCTTTTCTTTCGCATATGTTACCTTGTGTTTCGCAGGTTGTTGAAGAAAGTATGATCGAGTCAAGTGCAGCCGATCTCAGCCTTGCAGTAAAGTCCATTTCCTGCATGACTTTGAGGAAGCTCTGGCGAAGACTCTTTGACCGAAACTGTTTGGTTGGATTTTAAATCTCAGTTGATCTAGAAAGAGTGGAGCGCTAGATTCCCTCTAGATCGGGTTGAATGGATAAACTCATTTATGAAGTTTGTTCCTTGATTTTGGGATACATTTTACATCCACGTCATTCTCTGTTAGGGTTAGTTAGTTGTTTTCCTAATTTTAAATAAGTGCTCCTCCTGTGCGAGTGAGCAAGCATAGTGAGATAGGAAGGACATCATGTAAGAGTTAGTATGATAATAAAAGTAGAATATGTATGACAAGAGACAAAGTTTGTTGTTAGTTTTCATATGAACAGAACAATGTATACCATTCTGAGTTGATGAATAAAGTTTGATGAAGTTCTGAGTTTAGTACTTGCGTAATTAGTTGATGCTTGCTAAGGGGGCCCACTTAGTAAGTATCTATATTTAGTTGTTCATTTTTTGTTGATTGTAAGTTAGATTTCATCTTTGAAGTTTATGTGCAAACTCGGTCTTATATTGTTCCTGGAGCATCAGGAATCCATCCCTGTGTCCGTTCCTACAGCATAAGGCCAGTTCATAGTTTGTTTGTCAGTCGTAACTGTTATGATTTATGCTTTGGTTAAATTATGGTTGAGTTAAGAGAACTTTGCATTACCTTCCTGTAGCATAGGTAGAATCTCTTTCCAAGTATTTATTTTTCGTTAAGTTGTGACTGAAACTTGTTCTTAGTGCACATATAGTGCTACTCCATTCAAAGTATACGTTCCATGGTTTGACAAGTAAATGAACGACCATGAAGAGATATTAGTCGCCTACTAGAATGTCCAATTCCTAGGATAGGTTTTTTCTTGATTTTCATATCCTTTTGTTGGCACGACCAATACACATGTAAAAAGGGGAAAAATTTTGGAGGGTTAGTGAATAGGGGTTTTCCTTTGTCAAACAGTCCCACTTTGGTAACCAAACCCAATAGAAATGAACGAAATGTAGAGGAAATGATAAATGAATAACATGCAAGTTGTAGACATACAAAATTAACATTATGCACCTACTTCATATTCATCGGTTCATTAAATTAATCAAACTCAACAAATCCATCAAAACAAGACAAGTTTCAAACATGCATAAAACATAGCAGACACACTGTGAAGAGAAATCATGAAATCACAAGGCCCTCATAGGTGAGTGATGTAATCTCGTCCCTTTCACCAATATAACCACATGAAAATGGAAAAAGTTTAAAGCATCAATAAAACACCACATGAGTGTACAACAATATTAAATCAAATAACAACTACACTAATCAAAAGCATCCACATAATGTATCATCACATCAAAGTATAGCATCCACATCACTCTAAAGCCAACAATCATAAAATAATCGCAAGGTATCAAGATCTATCATAGTAAAGGTACCGACTAATAGCCCAAACAAATTAGAAATACATAATAGCAGCTGGAGGGGCACTACAAAAATGATGTTGTTGGTGTGGATTATAGCATAGTTTTTGAGGATGGGTTATCATGGTGCAATGATGAGGAAGTAACGCTCTTAGATATTCTCTTGGAGGCTTGTTTGAATGCCCAAAATTACAAGTATTATATTTCTATGTGGAGGGGTGATCAGTTGGATCATGAGTAGGATTTTTTGCTTATGGCTTTGTTGTTGGATTTCCAACAATGAACCCAAAAATTTCTAGTTTTTGAGTTGCATGGTGAGAATTTTTGTTGTGTAATTCAGAATGGGTTACATACAACTCTCATGAGGGTCCTTTTGTTGTCTAATATTTCTCCTCCTCAACCTTTAACTAATCTACACATGCCCTTACTTAATATGATCACTATTGTTGTTGGGATTGAGGAGGCTTCTATGCCTTCCCTATCTCCTAGGGTGGGCTATTCTTTGGATTCTCCTTCTTCGAGATAACCCCCATTCTTGCTAGTGTAGGTCCTCTATGGAATGGGTTATTAGAGAATGTTGTTTAGGGAATTTTGTAGGATCTACAACCTCCTTGTCTTAAAAAGTATCTTCTTGTAACTATGGGAGTCGCCGCTTCTAATGTGGGTCCATAGGAGGCCTCTGAGTTTGAGTTTAGTCATATTGGAGTTCCTTTAGTTCCATCTACTACTTCTATATCTATTTCAAATGAGTGGATAAATAGAACTTCCTATGGTTTAAAATCTACTTGTATTCAATTTTTTTGGCTTATAGACTGAATCTTAATGTTATCTAAAGTTAGGCTTTTGACTATTGGATGGCTCCAAGTCTTTGCATTATGGCCTTGATGAATGGATTTTTTCTATTTTACTTTTGCTCAATAGAGGAATGAACTCACATTTTTCAAGGAGGCCCTTGGTTTTTTGGAAAGGATTTTCTTTATTTCAAAATTTGGTCAACATGCTTAAATTTTATTGAGATTAGTATGTTGCATATTTGGGTGTGTCTCCTTGTGACCCCTTAAAATTTTTTGGAGGAAGGTATTATTGAATATATTTCTAATATTGTTGGTCAATTTATCACCTTATTTAGTGTCACTAAATATAGATCTAATTTTCTTTATGCTAGATTTTATGTTTTGGTTAAGCCTAGCTCTGAGTTTTCCAAAAATGTGAAGCATTGCTCCAAACATAGGATTTGGGAGCTGAAATTTTAGTATGTATCTTCTTGAGTGCTACATTCCATGTAGTAGTGTCCTTAGCCTCATAATCTTCTTGATTATCCCTCTACTTTTAAATGGATTAAGAAGTTTTTTTTAACATGCCCTCTTCAAAAAGGTTGGTATTTCTTGGAATATTAAGAGAACTCTTGATGATGTGATTGGAATCTTCCTAGATCTGAATAGTGAGCAATCTCTTCAATTCTAGCCCACCAATATGTTGAGGTTGATGTTGATGTTTGGGTTCAGACCTACTTGATCCCACCAATATGTTGAGGTTGATGTTGATGTTTGGGTTCAAACCTACTTGATTATCTTTTTCTAGTTTTGGCTATTCCCAAAATGTTTTTTTGGTTCCTTGTTCTTTTCTAAGCTTTATTGGTCTTGCTATTCTCCTTGTTGTTTGGGAGACATTTCTTTTTAGCTATTTCTCCTTATCTTGCCACTGGTGATATTTTTTTCTTATCTTTGTATTTATGGCTATTCTATAATGTGTATGATCCCTTCCAATTTTTACCTTAATCAAAACATATGAAATACTTTTTAAATATTTTTTATAGATTATATGGATGAGAAAATAATTCAAGATTTACATTTTTAAGGTAAATAAAGTTTAAATATTTAGTTTCTTTGGTATTGCATGTCTCATATGTTGATGGGATTATGTTTGGAAGTATAAACACTACTCTACATTTTAGAACAACACAAATATTATTAATGTAGAGTTATTTGGGTTATATATAAAGTTTAAATAGATAAAAAATCACATCCATTTTATTCATTATGAAATATTTTTTTTTTTATAATTTATTTTATATTTTCTTAACTTATTTCAAGAAATTTTTATATAATTGTCACAATTGTAGAATGGTAAATAAATATTTTTCATTTCAATAAGCTAACCTCACCATCACAAGGAGATATTTTCTACAAATTCACATACTAAGATCTTAATAAATAAAAATTTCTTGTTTTATATGTGTGAATCTAGAGGTTGGGACTAGTTTATTGTCACCAACTTATTTCACTCCTAGAAAAATTATAATAGAATTAGTGATTTTTTTCTTTACTGTCTAATGATTATTATCCTTCCCTTCTTTTTCCAATATTTGTGTCCTTCTTGTGTCAAAAAGTGCATGTGTAGATTGTTGGTATGTTATAGGGTGATATTTTCTCCTTTAATTCATACTAATATGTATGTATATTTGACAAAAAAAAAACTCTTTAAACATGCACATAATGCTAGGAATTCTCATGTTGATCTAGATTCCTTTTAGTGCTCCAATTGAACTACCAAATCTGAATAACATGCGAATATAACCCTTATAAACCCATGCACCGCAAAGAAATTAACTTAACTCATTTAAATAATCTGAATAACATGCGAATATAACCCTTATAAACCCATGCACTGCAAAGAAATTAACTTAACTCATTTAAATATAAGGATATAATAGCAGATCATATAAATTCACAATTGGTGGCTAGGCCTAGGTTCATAGCATACATGCATGAATCAATCCATTTTATAATTGAAATATTCAAAATCTGCGAGACAAGTTCACGACCATTAGCATGTCCTATAGGCTATAAGAATTCTACTAACCTAATGATAGCTAAATCCATATCGATAATGTGTTTTTAAAGTGTGATTATCTTGGAGTGTTAAATAAATGGATAAGGTAAGTGTACATAATTGTGTTAAAAGAAGTGATGGGGAAGGAATACATGTATAGAAACATGTGTAATAAATACATAGTTAGCATAAAGACAACAGATCTAAGTTTGTGTAAAGTTATGCTTCTTGTCAATATATCAAGAAATTTTTTAGAATTAAAATTATTTAATAAATTAAACCATATCAAAATTATATTAATGGCTTGGATTATAATTGATTATAAGCTTTAATAGAAATTTGTTATTAAATTAAAACCCTCAAAAACTATATCCAAATTGATTTATTTTTTGGTTGATTTCCCTTGATCATTTTAAAATATTTTTATTTTTGAAATATTAAATTTTAAGATTTTGGAGGTTAATGGTGGTCCAATGTGAACTGTATATGAGCATGTAATTAATTATTAGCTGTTGTTGATAGTTCAGTTATTTACAACATTATCCATGTTTAATATTATAAGTTAATTGCAAGATATTTATTTATCCTATGTAAGATACGCAATATTTTATTTATAGTTTCATTGGCAAACAAAAAGGACAATAACTGATAACTAGAGAACATAGTCAGCCAAAAAACCAACCATTCTATACAATTAAAAGAGCTGTCCAACAACATAAAGACACGATTACAATAGCCGTATAACATCAAATCACGAGAACTTTATTAAATAAATTCTTTAATTTTGAAAAACGTCAAAAGGTTTGTCAGCAGGTTCCCAGCAATAATAGCAGCCCCTAGCCTCATTTAGTATTCCCTTATATATATCCATGTCTGTCCATTTTGCTTTCTATTGTGTATGTTAAACTCAAAACCGCGGGATTGGTGGAGCTGCATCATAAGAGAATATAGAAGTCGCGTGTGGGGAACAATTTCCTGAGGTAGTCCAGCGAGACACCAGAAGCAAAGCAGAATGGGTGAAGTGAAACCATGTCCTTACAAGAGGAGAAGAAAGCCAGTCAAGCCAGTGAGGAGTTCACTGGGAAATTTGTTTTCTACTACACAGTCACTCGAAGAAAAGTCAAGCTCTGCAAGTAAGGTAACCCTATGCAGTTTTGGTACAAATTTACAAGAATCGTTATCTAAAATACAGAAATGGAGGAAAGCCCAGCATGATGATGGTATGGACAACTTTGAAATCTCTTCAGCAAGAGATCAATCAGAAACCATTTCTGATTCACTTACTGAAAGTGAAGTGGGTATGGAGGATTCTTTTGCCACCACACCTCTCTACCCCAAAAATTTCACATGTACAAAATGTGGGAGAGATTTTTCTTCAGGAAAAGCATTAGGCCCACATTTTAGAAGATGTAGCATCAAAGGAGATAAAATTTGGTCATGCTCATTGTGCGGTACGGTGTGCCCTAGCATGCAATCTCTAGGGGCTCATAAGAAAGCCTGCCGAAGAAATCATGTCTGATGGAGGATGCCAAAAGTAAGCCTTTCTCACAACTTTATTTTTCATTTTTCATACACTGGATTTAGGTTAACTAAGAAAACAACAAGACTTTGAACTAAAAGTTGCTACCGTTTTATGTCTAGAAACTGGAGATAGATGCCGATTCTTTGATGGAAATAGTTAGAAGGATTCTTTGTGTTTATCAGTCCGCAGATTAGGTAAAAGGGAGTTGTCTGTAAAATGTTTTCGTCAACCAGTTAACCATGCCGCTAGGGTTAAATAAGGCGTATGGGATACATCGCTTCAAAGCCTTTTGAAACCTTTGCAAAGGTTTAGAGGGAGCCAGTTTTCCAGCAGCCATAGAATCCATATCATTTAAGGACCACGAGCGATAGAACTCAGGACCGCATCGCCAGGAGAAAAAGCAGCTAGGCTCGGCACAGTGAGAAAGAGGCAAAAGTGTTATCGAGAATGATACCATCCCAATTACACATGGATGGCATATTTTGAAATAGCTTGTATTACATGCATGCAATATTTTGAAATAGCTTCTAACTTGGTTGCAAAGTAAGTGTGTTTGACCTGGAGTAGTATTGTGATGAGTAGTCTTCCCTGAAAGTCAATACTTCACCTTTTTTAGCATTATCTAAGTGCAATGTGTGGTAAGTGGTCCATTCCTTATCATGTGAGATGAGTTCTTGTAAACCACTACTCATTGAACACTCGTCAATGAGCATTTAATTTGTATTAAGATAAATATGTGTCCAATAAATATTTGTTTTAAGATTAATATGTGTGAAATAAATTATTTAGTTTTCTTGTTTGGTATTTAATTTTCCTACCATGGCTCTAGATGATTATTTGAATATGTATTTTATAATAGATGTAGGCTATGAAGTTTCTATGGTTGTTGAGTAATTAAAAACCATATAGATTTAAAAATAAAAAATATATTCTTTATAAATATAAATTAGTAAGTAATAATTGAAAATAATTATTTATTTTAAAGTTTTAATTATTTATTTTTGAATTGTTTGAATAATATTTGTGTTTATATGTATTTTTTCTTATATTCAATGTTTCTTATCAAATTCCTTGCACAATATATCCTGAGAACTTTCCAATGAAATAAGATTTTATAATATTGTGTAAATAAAGGATGACTAAAATTATATAATAATCATTAGAGTGTTATATCAAAAACACATGGAATTCATTGTATTTTATATATAACAATAATTTTAAGTTCTCTTCAAATGGATTAGATTTCGGATGTTAGTATAAGTCTTCAAAATTTTTTAATAGTGTCATAATAGAGGTGCTTGAAAATAAATCTCATAATTTTTTACATCATTAATTAACTTTAATCAAATTCTATGAGAACCAGATAAAAATTAAATATCAGTCATTGCTCTTGTGATGTCATAATAATGAAAAACAAGAAATCTATCACTCTTGGTATCAAACATATTATAGTAAAATTTGATAAAAATGAAATATCAATCATTACTCTTATGATGCCATAATTGTGAAAAATAAGAAATCTATCACTCTAGCTATGAAAGCCAAACTTCACACAAAAATGCAATACTCTGCCCAGAATTACAATGAACAACTATACTTTATTCTAATTCGCATAGTACAAGATTTCATAACTTTAGAACAAAATAATCATTTGAATTGACAATTCAATCTTATTATTATTAATTCATCTCACACTTGTACATTTGTGCTATCTGGTTTGCTCTGTTGTATCTTCCCTCCTCCCATTTTTCTCCACACTACAATGCCATTGTTCTACGCTCTCAGCACCTCCCAATGCCATGTACAGCCATCACACATGTCTTTTCCTCTGTACAATGACTTCTTTGATTTTCTTGCTTACTCTCCTCTCTCCCAAGTGGGGCCAGGTAATGGGAAACAATTCAAAAAAAATATTTGTTTTCCATTTGGGGGTCTTCACCCTCCATCTTTCAACTCTAAACCCCCATCTATTTCCCCAATCCTACGTATCAAGAAGGAACAACAACTCAAATATGAGTTTCCTTCTATAATCTCTATCCACTTTTTTAACATTCACGCGGTCTATCACAACACTAAAGGTTTTCAAGGAAATCAACACTTAATTTTTGCTTTGTCTTCATGTATAAACCACACCTCTCCAGCTTCCTCTCCTCCTTTGCGCAACTGCCAGGGGAAGGAACCATCTGCGAAGTTTTTTTTTTCCCTTTTTAGTCTTCCCCTACATTCACGTCATCCCTCAGCACTCTAAAGATGGGTGTTACCTTCTCCACTTCAAACTATGCGACCTTTCATATTCCTCAATATTTCTTTACAAAATTGAATAGCTCAAAAATATTAAATGATACTTACATTTAATTCTATTCCCTCTTTAAAATCATTAACTTTCCATATCCATCCATAGTTCATTAAGTTTCTCTATTTAATATTTTATTTCATTTCAAATCCTGTCCTTCTTATCAAACATGACTTTATCTCCCTTCTCAATGTTTATGAAATCAACATAATTTTTTCGGGATCAAAATTAAACTTAAATTATAAAATCCTAATATGATATTTTCTCTATCAATGACAACAATGTCACCCAATCTCTACTAAAATTGATCATCAAATTTGGGATTAAATTGGACTCAGGAAAAATGCATAATGAACATAATTCAAACCAAAACTAAAAGAAACAAACTCAAATTATTTTTATATCACATGATTAAAATTATATTTATATTTTACTTTTCTCTCATGTTTATATTGAAATAAAACTATTTACTTTATCTATTTAAGTTATTTTATTTATTTAAGATATTTTATTTATTTAGGAAAACATCAAGAGAAATTTGGAAGGCCACTTAAGACTTCTGAAGATTTTGGGTGCAGATTCATCCTCTTTTGGTTCAATCTATTAGTACAATATTCCCCAAGGTAAATATTCATTTTTTGCATTTGGATACCTTTTAATATGTATTTTTCTTAGTACATGTTGAAAAAATATAGTTTACATAAAACATACTCTTTTTTTAGAAAAATACCTATATTTATTAACATAGTTTAGTTGCTTAAGAAAAGAAATTAAATAATTTTATTAGTTAGTTTTTATTTCTTTAGTGCATTTTGATTACTTTCCCATTTTGAACAATCTTAGGCATGGGAACTATTGTGCCCTCACCACACACGCCCCGTTCGGAACGGGGACCCTCTTTTTTTTCGCCTTGTCAGGTCTTTCGGGGCCACCTCATTTTGCGTGCCCCTTTTTTTGATGTTCTGTGTAGTCGATATTGCTCCAAGGTTTCATCCTAAAATCAACCATGCTTTCCCTTTTGGTTTTTACTGCCCTCGGGGGCCTCGTGGGTTCCTTTGGCATTTTTGGCTCTGGGGCGGCCCTGGGCCCCTCCGGGCCCGGGCCTCCGGAGTTCCCCTTTCGGGCTTCCCCCTTTCGCTTGCCACCCTACGCGGTGTTCCCAGGGTGTCTTTCCACCCCTCGGGGCCTGCCCTGCTGCTTTCCGTTTAGAATTCCCTGAAGTTTTGCCAGGCGGGGCCTGCCCCTTCGGGGCCCGGAGCCCGGAAGTCTGTCTTCGGACTTCTGTCTGGGGTTAGCTGTCCACCTTCACTCTCCGTCTGTGGGTTGGTTTTGACCCTTGCTGCGGGACTCACCGGGCCTGGCCATCCGGAGTTCCGTCCTCGGAACACCATGACGGTTCCTCCGTCGTCCATGGCGGAACCCTGTCCGCTCCCCTCCATCTGGGTCCCGGTCCGTCCCTCACCGCCGCCGCTTAGCAATGTGTCAGTCTTTCGGCGGTGAACCTCAGACTTCCTCTCGGCCCCCGGGCCTCGGGCTGCCTTTCGCTGCTGCCGCCGCCATCACCCAGGCAGCACGAAGAAGTCTTCGGCGACAAACTCCCAAAGGCTCCCCGCCCTCCGAGCCCTGAGTGTCCCGTCGCCGCCGCCGACTTAATTTCAAATTCCACCAACTTTGGCACGTCTGTACCTACATTTAATGACCGCATTAATGGTGCCTGGGGTATATAATACCCTGCCCGCCAAAGTCATTATCACATTGCGAATTGAGGCAAATTGGAGCAGCGATTAACTCGAGCACACCACCTTCTGCAACATCTCAATTGTCACCATCAAGTTCGCTCTGACGATCCCTGGTAGCCTTCATGCCTCACCCCGCTACGCACTTTTGAGGTAGGCCATCCTCGTTTGCCCTCCTATGTTTTTAGTCATTTTTGGATTTTCATGGATTAAGCAACTTGTTAAAATGAAACCATAAGAAGAACACCCCGTGGCGCCCCTTACCCATGTCTTTGAAATCTCCCAAATGGTCAGATTAACCCTCTCCGCCGACTCTGGACTCTTCTCGGTCGCGGCTGTTCTTCGGGCAGGGTGGTCGGGCGCCCCGGGCCCGGCATGCGCCATCGCCCTCTGCCTTCGCTGTCTGCCTTCGTGGGCTGTGAGTCATCTCGCCGGGCCTAGCCATCCGGAGTTTCATCCTCGGAACTCCGTGACGGTTCCGCCATCGTCCATGGCGGAACCCTGCTGGCTACCCGATCTCCAGGCCCCGGGCCGCCCTTGGCCGTCTGACATCCATCATTGCCGAAAAATCTCGCGGCGGCCGCCGCGACCTAGCACCCCAGCCTCCGGGCCTCGCCTCGTCGACTTCCATCCTCGGAAGTCTGGCGCTCTTTTGCCTGGCATGCTCATCGCATGCACTGTTACTGATCGGACCCCAGGTGTCAGACCTCTGTGTCACATTTACTGCCGTTCCCAATGGTGAAACCTTACGACGAGGTCCCGTCTGCCGCCTGCTTCTCCAGATCCCAGTCTTCCCTCGGCCGTCTTAGTTTCACCGAATTCCTCACCGCTGGAACCGTCCAGACCTGGTTGTCTGGAGTTCCTTCCCCGGAACTCCGTGACGGTTCCACCATCATCCACGGCGGAACCTTGCCGGCTTCTCGTCCTTCGGGCTCCGAGGGGATCCTCGCCGTCGCCATTAGGTAGTACGAAAATCATTTAAGCAGTATACCTTTCTTGACCTTCCGTGCTCTGGGACCCGAGATTTTGGCTGTCGCCGTCTTCCGATGATTACCGAAAATCTCACGGCGGCCGTCACCCCGCGTCGCCTTGCCTTCCGGGCCACGAGTGTTTCCTTGCTGCCGATGTCCAGCATTGCTGAAAGTCTCGCGGCGGCCGTCGCCATGCGTCCTCCCAGGGGCCGGACCCCGGCGTCTCCTCGCCGTCATCACTGAACAATATACAAATCTTCTGACGGTGAACCCCTTGCCGGCTTCCCGCTACTAGGACCCCGGCGGTCGGACTTTCGCCTCCGAATTTCTGTCTGACGTCTGCCGTTGCCAGTGGCCGCCTCCTAGCAGCTTCCCGGCTTGAGATCTCTGGTGCCCCTTAAATCGATCCGAGCAAGCTCAAAACCACAATCTGACTTCGACCCATGTCCTAAAACTTGCTGGTCTCCATCGTGGGCTTCCTAAAACCTTAAAATTTAATCAAGGAGGGTCTCCGGGGGCTCCCGGCTGCGTTTTCCCTTCCTGACAGCATTCCTGCCAGGGAAGTCCGGCCCTTCGGGCCCGGATTGTCCAAATGCTCTAAAATGAAATCAATATCATCTGAGGATAATAGTTATGATATATTTGAATGGTTATTTAGATGATATGCTCACAATGTGGACTAACATTAACGCTGCTGGTGTGTTGTGTTGACTTCACCCTTTTCTTGCAGGATATATGGAATCGGCTGCAAGAACTTCAGGGGCCTTCGCCGAAAAGGATAAGGGCAAGAAATTTGGAAGAGCTGCTCAAGGAAAAGATGATAAAGATCAGATGAAATTTCAATTCCAGGGTGAGCCACTCCAGTCAAAGGTCTCAACAGACTGGAAAGAGATCTCAGATACCAACATCGGCCAGGTGGACATAGATGAGTTCACCCAGAGAGTCAAGGTCGACCCTAAAACAAAGAATGCCAGATTAATACACCAAAGCAGAATTGTCAAGGCCGCCAGCTTCCCTCCCTCTCTGGTGGTACCTGAACTAGTAATGGCTTGCCGAGAAGCCTACCAAATGGACACCAGAACAATCATGGACAAGGAGGGGAATATCCTCACTGACATGTCGCCAGAGGGAATCACTAAAACATTTCACATCCCTACATTCCCACATATGGAGGTCCCCTCTTTGGAGTAGTGCCAGGCTGCGTGGGATGCCAATCCATTGGGCTACAAGAAATTAATTAACCTTTACTGGCTAAAGGAGAAATGGGGTAGCGCAGCAAAAGTTCCCCAAGAGTTGTTCCGCAATGACTTCTAGGAGGATTATCAAGACTTGGTGACTATGCTAAGTAGGGTCATGGGTCTCCCAGCAGCCGCCTACTTCCAAGAGTGGATGGCATATTACATCGAGCAGATCCTGCGAGGGAACGAGGATGTGAACACTAAGACCTCATTCGACTGGGGAGGCATCATCAGCAACTGCTTCCACGAGCAGTTTGTAAATGTTAAGAAAAGCTCCAAGTTCTACATGACCTCATACTTGGTATACTCCCTGGCAGGCCAAAAATAATACAGTGGATTATCTATGGCACCAGACCAGGGGCACAGGAGAGGGCTCAAACCATTCGACAAGTACCCTCAGCTTCAATACCGCAACTTCAAGAAGGAGTACTGTCGGGTCAATGACGCCTTCATTGGCCACATCATCAGATTGGTTGCCGGGGATTTCAAAAGGAGGATTTCTCATAGCGCCAGAGCACTTCTGAAGGAGTACGCCTTCCTGTTCATCTAGTTTCCTAAGTTCACCTACATCTGTGCCCAGGGATTTACGGAACGGCCGAACAAGTTGCCAAGGTACCCGAACGACCAGATTATTCTCCTAGAGCTTTCCCGGCAGCTCCAACACATTCAGACGGTCTTTGACAACAAGCACATGGCAGGGATCCCCTATCCCATGACCCTCGGCCAAGGCCTGTATCAGCTGCAGACATCCCAATGTGCCAGAAACTCTAAGAAAGAACTTAAGGAATACCATTTTGACTGGTACACGACTCGCCCACAAATGGACCCACATGGCCATGTCAGGAAGGCACTGGGGTCAGCCTATGCTCACCAATACCGCGTTGAAGACTTCTAGGCAGATTGCAAAGATGACAAGGATGTCCGCGCAAGACACTACATGCGCATGACCGTACAATTTTTTAGAAGAGTGCTACTGTTCCAGGTGCCAGACCAACTCGAGGAAGACGAGTCTATAATAGTGCACCCAAGGTACCCTGCGGTTGCCAACCTGGCAATCCCCTCCATCGATCAGGACGAGCAAGAGGTCAACAACCTAGATACCATCACCCAGCCAATCATAGCTCGCACTAAGGAGTGGGTCGATGGGTGGGTATTACAACTAAAGCAACATGGGGTGGCCCTAACATATGAAGCGCTCAAGAGTGAGCCAAGAGCCATGGAGGACATTGTAGCCTGTACATCAGCTGGTGAGACATCCAAGTCTCCCCCGTCACCAGGTCTTAGAAGAGAAAAGAAATAGAAACTGCACAGTCTGCAGACCCTAAGGAGCAAGCAAAGAAGGACACGGGAGGCTCATCTCCCAAGAGGCTTAAGCAGATTGTAACGACTGGAGGATCACAACCTCCTTTGCTCCTCCCTCCCCAAACCGGTGTACCGCCCGTCTCTTAGACTGCGATCGCCTCATCCCCGCAGGCGGTGGACATTTCTGTCCATCTTGCCTCTTCGCCTCTGGTCGGATCAATAATCAACGTCGATTCCTCTCTGGCATGATCACTTCTCCTTCCTCTACCACCATGTCACCCATCACATCCCTCCCACTAGCAACAATACCATCGCCTATCCCCCTTTCCACCATACCTAAGGCTATTACCCGACACCTACAGAGTCTTCCTCCTGAGCTCTCACAGATCCTAATGGACCCTACTCTCCAAGCAGCCCTTACCCAAGCCCTCGCAACAACTCAGCCTTCACAACCGCCAACAGGGCCGTCGGCCATGGAAGCCACGATGCAAATCTCGAAAGAGTTGGAGCGAGAGCAAGAAGCCTCGAAGCCTATTGAGGAAGAGGTCGATGATTACTACGAGCACCCCAAGTACGAACACAGAACCATCGAAAAGGTGGCCTATGAGGGAGAAGAAACAGGCTCTTCCGAGAGCAGAGATGAAGAGGATGGCTCAGGTGACAAAGAGATCATCCGGGCATTCGATGAGGACATTGAGGAGGAGTTGGCTCAGCAGCCAAAGGATGTTGGGGAGGAGGCAGAATAGCCACCACATAGTGAAGAGAGGCAGCCATCAGAGGAACAACCACGAAGGGATTTATCTAAGGCTGAGGCTCGTATTGTGACGAGCCCTGAAGCTGAGGCTGCTAAGGAAAAGGAAGGAGAGGAAGTAGCAAATGAAGAAGATCCCGCCCAGGTATTGTCCACCAAGCTGCCCGTCGAGCACCTCATATTCGTTCAAGACTCCGACGAGGAGGACGACGCTGCTAAAGAAAAGAAGGAGCCCCAAAAGGAGGAGGCAGAAGTCTTATCTCTGACTGAGAGAGGTGAGGGCAGCGATGATGCACCCAAGGACAAATCTCCTATGCCTGACTGGTTGGAGAAACAGCTGGAGAAGGCTACCCCAGTGCTGAAGGACCCAAGGGCAAGATTGGAAGCCATCTTGGCTCGATCATTGGCAATGACAAAGAAGGAGAAGAAGCCTAAGGTCTGTTCCAGGATAACCATGGATGCTTCTGGCTCTTGAGCAGCACAAATAGCAATGCCAATTGTTGGCCAGGCCGGGGTGAGCTATAGTGTCTCCACCATCGACTTGGGGACAGCCACCAGAGAGCAAAAGGTTGAGCATCTAGAGGAGTCGGTGGCCACAGTAGTGCACTTGATCAAATAGGATAAGGTCACCAAGGATGAACTCAAGGCACAGGTTGCTGCCTTAATAGACTATATCCAGCAGTGGTCCTCAGTGGACGACCTGCCCACCACCTCCACGGTCGCACCGCAGTTGCTCTCCAAGGAGTAGATTGACAAGATGGAGAGGAAGAAGAACTTAGATAAAACCACTGAGAATTGGTTCCAACAGGTCGTGAGCGTTGGAAACATGGGAATTGGCATGGCTGTGCGAACAGCCAATAAGTTCTTGGACCTGATCCAATCCCTGGAAGCCATGAGGCTCTACACCAATTTCCCTACAACGTACGACTCCACCTTCCAAAGAATTGAAGCCATCCTTCAGATGTCGGAGAGTACGTGGGAGGAGAAGCTAGAGCTAAAAACGGAGGATCACTGGTTGGTGGACATATGGCGCAGAGATCTCATCAACCGGAAGGAGAGGTCAGAGCAAATCCTGAACAAGGTAGATCCGGATATAGAGTGGATGAAGGAAATCCAGGCAGAATGCACTGAATACCTCAAATTGATGACGGGCTATGATATGCTCGCTGTGCAAATGGACACCGAAAGGATCAAGCCATACTTCGAGAAGAAGATGAAGGACAGGACAGCCGAAAAAATCACCATAGAATTCCTGAGTTTTGCTGCCTGCGCCCTTGATCGATCAGAGCTATTCAAAGATCAAGGCTCAAAGTATGACGAGGATTGGAAGTGGCTGGAAGAGAATGCCAAGGAATGGAGCTATTAGGCGTTAAGGTGTGAGATCCTCGAGATCGACAAACTCCAGGCAGTCATCCTCAAGTATATAGAGCATGCAGCTTCCGAGGAGCAAGAGGACAGCCCAGCCAAGGAAGCAGACCTCCCTAAATAGTAGCTACAGTCAAGAAGACAGCAATCAGCTACAGGACAAAAGAGCAATAGTGTCATCCACTAGATGACAAAATAGGGAAGGGACAAAAGATGTTTTTAAATTGTAAATCTATTTGGGGGTAGGTGAAACCCTATTTTATAATGAATCTTGGCCACACAATTGTAATGAATCTTGGCCATTCATTTAACTTTTAGAAAACTATAAATAGAGCACTCCCCTCATTTGCAAGGGTGAGAGTTGATTTGCTATAAAGGCATGCTGCTGAAATTTATAAGAAATAACATTGACTTGGTGTATTTCCTTGATTTCTCTCATGTCATTTGATTCATTTCTCCAATTTCACATGTTTAGTTTAGATCTCTTTGCTGTTTAGTTAGCTGTTCATATTATTTGGATAAGTCTTAGGAATGCTGTTGGCTAATTGTGAAAATTCCTGCTTTGTTGATGATCCCTTAGTCCATACTTTTTGCTATTTGCTGAAGGTAGATAGCTGTGCAAAGTTAGCCTGGACTTGATTTAAAGCTGCCCCAAACATTTATCTTTAATTCATGCATGTATGTGTTGGATGAAGGATGAAATATCTGCAGCCCTTAGAAGATAGCACAATTTCCATGATACTGTGAAATCCCTGGTTAAGTGGGACATTGTTTTGAGGAATTGTCCATTGCAGGAACTCCATTGTCACTATTCATAGCAAGCTTCAGACTTAGGAACTTTTCTCCTCCTTCGCTCTTTTCCTTTTTTTTAGAAATTGAACAATACCAAGGTTCATTGCACATTGTAAAGCTAAATGTAATAACTAGATGGAGTCCAAGACTGCTATTTGAACCTATAGCCTATGCTTATCAGCTTCCTATCTTAAGAACTCCTTTTCAAAGATCTAACTTCATGCTTTGTGTCCACACTTTGTATCTTCCGTAAGGCCGCCTTGTGATTCCAGCAAATCACATCAAACTACTAAGGTATCTAAGCACTGTCATGACCTGACACCCGAGAGACCTTGGAATAGTGTTCTGCAACTCGATTGTGGGAGATTGTCTTTCAAGAAAGGTAGTGCACCTAAGCACTGTATGTGTTGAGAAGTGCATAAAAACACCATCAACAGAACTGGCACTAGAAGGAGGGCGAAGTTGGAGATACTAAGTTGAGGGATAAAGCAAAGCTGAATCGGATTGGATCATTCTCCCTGGAAAGGTTTCAAAGAATTCTACGATCAACACCAAACAAAGGAGAATTCAAAGAATTACAGCCCCCCACGAGGGAAAAACGAGCACAAGGAAGTAGCTCTGCCTCTTCCTCTTCCTCCATTCCATCTGCCTCCATTTCACCCCCACCTTCATTTGGCTAGCGTTCATCTTCCACCCAACCACCTCAAACAACATTTGCACATTGTATCTCCGGCAGCCAGGGGATTGCTCCTCTCCCGGCCCTTTCAGCCCAAAGCACAGTCCAGGCAGCCATAGCTCAAGGGCAGCCCCACCTTGTGGTTGTATTGCCAATACAGCCCCAAATCCCTGTTCTCCAACAGCAAGTGCCACCTCCGCCTCTCCCGATGGCTTGGCTTATGCATAACCCTTCACCGATACATTTTGAGGGTCTACAATGATATGCCCAAGAATCTGGAGGGCTTTTGTTTGAAGTGCCATCTGTGAGACATGCAAAGAACAACCGAGGAGCATATCAAGATATTCAAAACAGCGATCACTAAAATGCAAGTGGACCACGAGGACGTTGCATGCCGCCTCTTTCTGCATTCATTGGGAGAAGAGGCCTTCTACTGGTACATCAATCTGTCGAGGGGATCCATCACCTCATGGAACCTGATGAAGAATGTCTTTCTATAGAAATACAAGATCCCTGTCAACCCCATGGACCTTTACCAACAGTTCATGTCCATCAGAAGAGAGGTCAATGAACCTATCAGATCCTTCAATGACCACTTCCACTGGGCTCACATGAGGCTTCAGGATCCGTACGTCCATAATGATGCAGCAGCTCTCCCCGTCTACTACGCGGCCCTGGACAATCTCATGTTAGCCTTGGTGAAAAGGATGCGTCCACCGCCTGCTACCCTACTTGCCGCCTACGCAAAAGCCGTTGTCGCAAGTGCAGACTTGGGACAAAATATCTCTGACCTGCTGCCCTCTTTGGGGCCCGTCGCCCACCCAATGCAAATTCAGGGGCTTAATCAGGCATTTGCTCACCAAACTCCTCTCATGAACCAAGTACCTCAATTGCCTATGGTGCCGCATCCAGGGCAGCCGTTGAATTATGCACCTCCAGCGACTTCGTATTTGCAGCCCCAACAGCAGTACAGTTATTCCCAAATGGCTCCGCAACAACAAGCATATCCCCAATAGCCCTAGGCGCCATTATGCCTATCAGGACCAGACTTTCCTCTGGCCTATCAAAATCAGCCAATGGCCCTGCCCGCTTTTCTCCAAAATTCGGTCCCGTCGCCTAGAGGTGCGGCCGAGAAGGACAAGCTAAAGGAACTAACGGAAATGATTAAGAAGATTTCCACGGAGATGATGCATCTGAAGAACTAGAATAACCAGTTGCAAGCCTCCCAATGCAATTTCCAAGCCAACCTTAATAGGGACAGTCGAGACAACAGAGACAACAGAGACAATCAGGAGGTAGGTACTTCCTCCGGGCAGAATTATGAGAGGGGGCAGAATTCCAATCAAAATATAGAAAGAAGACCTTCTCAGAGGCAAAATTGCACGTGGAACACTAGGCCTAACAACGGTGGTGTTTCCACACTGTTCGATCAACCGGCAAGCAATGACAAAACGTCCAGTGATGTGTATTTGGCCAAAGCGGCTTTGTCCAGATGGTGTCGACTTCACAAAACCAGCAGGCATTCTAAGTTGGATTGTCCCGAATTCCAGACAGCTGCTGAGATCTTCCAGGTAGAGGTACAAAATGCCGTCGACAATGCCAACTGTAGGGACATCGTCCCATCTGAGCCCTATGACTCCTCCTATTTGGTAGTCAATCAGGCACCATTTTCGCAAGGAGACCGCAACAAACCTGAAGTCGAGCCTACTCCTACTGAGGATGAGAAAGTGCAAGAGGTAAGTAATGAAGAAACCTTGGCTCAGCTTTTTGGTTCAGTAGATAATGGTCTGGTGGATGAAGAAGAACCATTTGTGGATGAGGTCCACATGTTCTATCAGCGGTCGAGCCCATACTTCCTTAGAAATAGGCAAGCGGGTGGACCCTTCACAACTTCTACCCCACCAAACAACTTCGCCACCTCGCCTGATCCAAATGCCAGCAATAACCCGAGGCTCCCTCATATACTTGCCCAATATCTCAACAAAAATCAATCTCAAAACCAGTCGCAAAGTAAGCCTCAAGGCCAACCCCAAAATCTATCTAGACAGGCAAAGGGCCAACCGCCTAGTTCTCCCATAGGCTAAGCTTTTAGCTCCAAAATCGAGCAAATGGGTGAATATGTGGTGGAAGAGTTCAAGAAGGTCAAAATTAGTTTGTCTACCTTCTAATTACTTAAGGTTCCTGCCGTGAGGCACACCTTTTTTAGGGTTCTGCATGGGACTCCATCCTCTAACATGACACAAGAAACCCCAGCCAAGAGGGTAACCTTTGAGGAGCCCAGAAAAGAATAGAAAATACAAGACAATACCAGAAGAAGGAACAATGTGCCCGCAAATCAGTCGGCAAGTAGACACGTTGAAAAGGAGCTAGAAAGGGCTGGTAGACAGCCTCCCAAGGACCAGCAATTTAAGCAAGCCAAGGATACGGGCAGTGATAGGAACAAAGGTCAGATAGCTCAAATGGACACACCTGTGGGCATCCTCCAAGGGAGACCAGAAACTCCCCCTTTTCTGACTACCATCAGGATCTTCAGAAAGAATCTACATAACTACTTGCTTGATTTAGGCGCGTCTGCCAACGTCATGCCCTTAGCCGTATGCAAGGCTCTGGGCATCACTCCCATGCCTTCAAAGAGAAAGATGACCTAGCTGGACAAAATAGAGATTCACATCATGGGTGAAATAAATCGCATCTCCATGCAGATCGCTATAGACCCACAGATACAGCAGGTCATTGATATCCAAGTGGCATACATTCCCGATGCTTATGGAATTATTCTGGGGAGGGAGTTCACCAAGGTGTTGAATGGATACACCACCACAGACCTTTCTCATATGTGGCTGCCATGGAAGGGGCTACCAAATTAGATCTGCATTGACCATGAACCCCGTATGAAATATATGATCACAGAATACAATAATCTCAGTGAAGTGTTGTTCGTCGAGACCGATTTAGGGAACTATGGCCCTTTTGCTTACCAAAATGAGCTTGAGCTTCAGGAAGAATGTACAGATGAAGTACTGTTGGTGTTGTGTAGTCCCTCAACGGATCCCACACACATGCCCCCAGACACAGAAGAGTTGGTAGAGGCTGACAGTGAGTCGGATAAGAATGACAACTAGGGGTTACTCGATGGATTCCAGGATTTCATGGAAAAATGCGCAAGAGATCAGCTCAGCCTAGGAGCCAGAATGAATTTCCAGGATCTCTTATTGCCAAACTGGTGCAGGGTCCACAATGTTGCTCACTCCGAGTTCAACTGTTGCTTGTGCCAAATAGTAGTGGGGCATGTTAAGAAAGCCGCTGCTCCTCCGACAGAAACACCAAAGGAGACGCCAACAGAACCGCCTGTTGACCATTGCTCTGAACTTGAAAACCCCCCTAAGATTACAAGGCCCGTTGTCTAGCCAAAAGGGAACGGAGACCCCATCGGGCTCGAGGGTAAGGAATCCTCCATGTGCTAGATGCTCTAATTTGATGGATCGAAGTCAAGGCAAGGGGCTAGAGCAGGGATCAAACTCATCAGTCCAACGGGTAAGACATTTCTCGCTACTCACCTATTGCAGTTTTATTGCACCAATAACGTAGCAGAATATGAGGCTTTAGTCCTTGGCCTTCTTATGGCCTTGAAGAAAAATGTGAAAGTGCTGCAAGTTTTCAGGGATTCCACACTTGTAGTTAAGCAGGTCAAAAAATTGTACTCCTATCATGATCAGAGACTCACAAATTATAGGCACAGGGTTTGGGACCTCTTAGAGGGCCTAGATGCATTCAACATACAATTGGTCCCTCGTACTCAAAATCACACAGCTGACGCCTTGGCTCAAGCAGCTAGCACGTTACAGCCCCTCTCTTTGTCTGGGCTCAAGAAGTTCACTGTTGAGCTAACATCCACACCATCAGTCCAGGATAATGTTACTCATCTACAGGTCTTCAATGACGATAAGCATATCCTCCAGTTCATCACAAGTTTCAACATTTTTGCTGCCCAAATAATTGATGAAACTGATCCACAGGAGGCTAAATTGGACATAGAAGGGGTTATTAACTTGAAAACCAACACAATCCCTAGAGGTATGGTTCAGCTAGAGCATGTATTCAATTTGGATCAGATCAGGGATCAGAATCTGTAAACGAAAAAGGAGGCTATAAGCAACCAGTGCAATGCTCACAACCTGGGAACGACTGAGGATACCAAAAATGTTTTTATCGAAAAGGTGTGCATGCCTAAAGAAAAAAAGGGAATCACGGATGCTTTGCGAAGGTACCATGATGTGGTGGCATGGAGTTACTAAGATTTGAAAACATACGACACCTCTGTCATCACGCACACCATCCCTCTAAAGATAGAAGTGAGGCCATTCCATCAGCGACAACACCCTATCAATGCCTTGCTAGAACCCATCGTTTACAAAGAGGTGCAGAAATTGCTTTCAGCAAGAATCATCTTCCCAGTCCGGCATTCCACGTGGGTGGCTAACTTGGTCCCTATCAAAAAAAATAATGGAGAGATCAGATTGTGTGTGGACTTCCGCAATCTAAACCGCACCTCAGAGAAGGACAACTATCCAGTGCCTTCGTTGGATGAAGTGCTGCAAACCGTCAACGACTCCCAGATGATGTTGTTCCTCGACGGATACTCCCGGTATAATCAAGTAATGGTACAATATGAGGATCGCCACAAGACAACATTCACTACTAAGTGGGGGATGTTTGCATACAGAAGAATGCCGTTCGGGCTCATCAACGCTGGTGCCACTTTCCAACATGCCATGGATATCGCCTTCAAGGACCTAATTGGAAAATGAATAATCATCTACATGGATGATTTGACTGTATTCTCCAAGAAGTGAGGCAACCATGTCTCCGACCTATGCAAAGTATTTCAAAGATACTGAGAGTTCGGAGTTTCTCTCAATCCTAAGAAGTGCATTTTCAGAGTGACTGAAGGAAGATTACTCGGGCACATCATCTCAGAGCAGGGAATCTCCATTGATCCTAAGCGCATTGAGTTGTTACTCAAGATTCAGCCCCCGGGCAGCAAGAAGGAATTAAAGTCTTTCTTCGAAAAGATCAACTTTGTCCAGAAATTCATCACAGGTTTCGTGGAAATCATCAAACCTCTCAATGCCATGCTTAAACAGGACACCAAAGTTGAGTGGATGCCATATGCCAAACAGTCCTTCGAGGAAATCAAACAAGCTATTGCTGAGGTGCCTGTGTTAGTCAGTTTGGATTATCTAAAGCCGTTTTATATCTACTCATTTGCTTCGGAGCATTCTTGCGCTAGCATGTTGACCCAGAAGGACGACGAGAGGAATGAGCATCCGATCACCTTCATGAGTGCTCCCCTTAAAGATGTTGAATTGCGTTACCACAATATTGAAAAGTAGGCGTATGCCCTCGTCAGGGGGGTAAAGAAATTTAGGCACTACATTCTACACAACAAGGTGTTTGCTATTGTTCCCGACCCAGCAGTCAAAATACTACTTATGCAGAATGAATTGGGCGAACGAAGGGCTAACTGGGTCACCCTGCTTCAAGAGTATGATATGGAGATCCAACCAATGAAATTGGTATGAGGGCAGGCACTCACCCGTACAATGGCTGAAATAGTAGCAGAAGCTGGACCCGAACTCATGATACAGTAGTATCAGCTTGAAGATGTCTCCCTGGGAGAATGGTACCAAGATGTTATTTATTATCTGCTGAATCATAAGTGTCCGCCGCATCTGCAAGGAGTCCATAAGAGGGCCCTAAGATTGAAAAGAAACGGTTATATGTTGCAGGGTTCTATTCTTTATAAGAAAAATCATGAGGGAGTTTATTTAAGATGCCTCGGCAAGGAGGAAGTAGAACACGTTCTGAGGGAGTTTCACAACAAGTTTGGTATAGGCCATGGCTTGGGTTCTTCTACGGTGCATCAGATATTACAGGCAGGGTACTATTGGCCAACCATCTTCAAGGATTCCCATTGCCATGTTCGTTCATGTCATACGTGCCAGACCGCTGCCACCAGGGAGAGGAATGTTGTTGTCCCACTGCAGCCCGTGCTAGAGGTAAGGCCTTTTGCACAATGGGGTCTTGACTTCATCAGTCCGATAAGCCCTCCATCATCTGCGGGACATAGGTACATTCTAACTGCTACTGATTATTGTACTAGATGGATGGAAGCAATAGTTTGTAAGCATTGTACAACTGAAGTAGTTACCAATTTCTTAGAAAGTTTCATTTTAAATCACTTTGGTTGTCCGTATGCTTTGGTATGTGATAATGGACCTACCTTCGCTTCATTAAAATTTGCTAGCTGGGTGTTTGACTATGGGATTGCCCTCAAATTCGCATCTAATAACTACTCTCAGGGCAATGGCCTTGCCGAATCCACGAATAAGAATTTGATTACTATGATCAAGAAGCTGCTAGATAGGAATCCCAAGGACTGGCATACCCAGCTCTGTTTCGCCCTTTGGGCTGATCACACTGCCCATAAGGCTGCCCTTGGTGATTCTCCATTCCACCTTGTCTATGGCCTTGAGCCTATATTCCCCATCGACCTGAAGATTCCTACTCTTCGGTTCATTAACAATTTTTATGAGGGAGGAGAAGCTCGGTTAGCTGAGCTTCTACATTTAGAGGAAGTCTGAAACTGTGCAATAGAAAATTTTGCCAAACATTAGGGCGTGGTAAAGAGATGGTTCGACCACCGAGCCAAAATCAAGGCCTTTAGGATTGCAGATTTGGTCCTATATTGGGACAAGGCCCATGAAAATAAAGGGGGACACAACAAATTCGACAAGCTTTGGCTTGGCCCCTTTCAAATAGCTAAAATTTTGGGAGATAATGCCTTCTGCCTAAAGAACTTAACTGGTGAGAGCGTCCTGTTGCCAGTCAACGGGTAGCACCTGAAGCATTACTTCCAAGCTTGAGCTCCTTCAAGCTCTTTGTTGTAAGTACCTGTACATAAGTTAGAATAGCTACTTTCTTGCTTGTTTGCGTTTTGTTTGCGTTGTTTTTTTTTGCCTTCTCCCTCCCGACAGTTTTGTTTTGAAAGATGTTTCCTGTTCCCTTGCGGTGGCCGTGCTTGCCTGACAAGCGGTCCACTTTACTGTCCGTTCTTTGTGTTCTTTGGCTAAACATTCACTCTAGACTATTGGTCTTTGCAAAGCTATCCGCGAATGATTTCCTTGTCTGAACTCTGCTCAGAGCTTGACCCTTCACCGGATCCTCTTACCCACATCTCGGATCTCACACAAATTACATAATAATAAATTCTGAAGGACCGTACTATGGTTATTATGACACCTTAGTGAGTGAAAAATCTTAAGTCTACTCTAGTGACCACTGCAGTCTCAAACCCATTGTAGGCTTCAATGCTTACCCAGTCGAACTAAATGGCGAAAGAGAAATGAAATATCAAAGCAAAAAAGAGAAAAGAAAACTCTAAAAAAAGGAAAATAAATGACCGTATGGGTGTTCGGATAACTCTACCGGGGCTATGGATGCCCAGCCGGCAGTACAGCAATATCCATGAGATTGTAGTGACAACTCCGCCGGGGCTATGGACGCCTGACTGGCAGCGGGGCAATATCCAGGTTACTTTTGGTGTTAGGCAACTTATGTAGCTCACTCGGTCAAAGTAACAACCCTAATTACTATCCCTAGGAAATGAATGAACTCGCTTCACACACGCTTCTGAGATGCCATGTAAGCTAACCCAATTAAGGATCTCATTCTCCCGGATTCATCCTTGGAAGCCGCTCCTGGTCTGCGAAACTAGAGATTCTGGGTCCTGAATGAATATTTATCCCTAGAACACTCCCGAGCGTTCTCTAGCAGAGTTTCCATTTGTTGTGCCCTCAGCACACACGCCCCGTTCAGAATAGGGACCCTCTTTTCTTTCGCCTTGTCGGGTCTTTCAAGGCCACCTCATTTTGCGTGCCCCTCTTTTTTTGATGTTTCACGTGGTTGATATTGCTCTAAGGTTTCATCCTAAAATCAACCATGCTTTACCTTTTGGTTTTTGCTACCCTCCGGGGCCTCGTCGGTTCCTTTGGCATTTTTGGCTTTGGGATGGCCCTGGGCCCCTCCGGGCCCGGGCCTCCGAAGTTCCCCTTTCGGGCTTCCCCCTTTCACTTGCTGCCCTACGCAGTGTTCCCAGGGCGTCTTTCCGCCCCTCAGGGCCTGCCCTACCACTTTCCGTTTGGAATTCCCCAAAGTTTTGCCGGGCGGGGCCTGCCCCTTCGGGCCCCGGACCCCGAAAGTCCATCTTCGGACTTCCGTTCGGGGTTCGCTGTCCGCCTTCGCTCTCTGTCCGCGGGTTGGTTTTGACTGCTTGCTGCAGGACTCGCCGGGCTTGGCCGTCTGGAGTTCCATCCTCGGAACTCTGTGATGGTTCCGCCGTCGTCCACGGCAGAACCCTGCCGGCTCCACTCCATCTGGGTCCTGGCCCGTCCCTCACCGCAACTGCTTAGCAATGTGTTAGTCTTTCAGCGGCGAACCTTAGACTTCCTCCAGGCCCCCAGGCCCCGAGCTGCCTTTTGCTGCCGCCATCACCCAGGCAGCACGAAGAAGTCTTTGGCGGCAAACTCTCGACGGCTCCCCGCCCTACAGGCCCCGAGCGTCCTGTCGCCGCCGCCAACTCAATTTCAAATTCCACCAACTTTGGCGAGTCCGTACCTACATTTAATGAGCGCATTAATGGCACCTGGGGTATATAATACCCTCCCCGCCAAAGTCATTATCACATAGCGAATTGAGGCAAATTGGAGTAGTGATTAACTCGAGCACACCACCTTCTGCAACATCTCGATCGTCACCATCAAGTTCACTCTGATGATCCCCGGTAGCCTTCATGCCTCACCCCGCTGCGCGCTTTTGAGGTAGGCCATCCCCGGTTGCCCTCCTGTGTTTTTCGTCATTTTTGGATTTTCATGGATTAAGCAACTTGTTAAAATGAAACCATAAGAAGAACACCCTGTGGCGCCCCTTACCCATTTCTTCGAAATCTCCTAAATGGTTGGATTGACCCTCTCCGCCGACTCGGGACTCTTCTTGGTCGCGGCTGTTCTTTGGGTAGGGCGGTCAGGCGCCTTCACCCTCTGCCTTCGCTGTCCGCCTTCACCCTCCACCTTCACCGTCTGCCTTCGCTGTCCGCCTTCGCGGGCTGTGAGTCATCTCGCCGGGCCCAGCCGTCCAGAGTTCCGTCCTCAGAACTCTGTGACAGTTCTGCCATTGTCCATGGCGGAACCCTGCCGGCTGCCCGATCTTCGGGCCCCAGGCCACCCTTGGCCATTTGATGTCCATCATTGCTAAAAAATCTCGCGGCGGCCTCCGCGACCAGGCACCCCGGCCTCCGAGCCCCGCCTCGCGGACTTCCGTCCTCGGAAGTCCGGCGCTCTTTTGCTCGGCATGCTCATCGCATGCCTTGTTAGTGATCGGACCCCGGGTGTCAAACCTCTGTGTCACATTTTCCGCCGTTCCCAATGGCAAAATCTTACGGCGAGGTCCCGTCTGCCACCCGCTTCTCTGGATCTCGGTCTTCCCTCAGCCGTCTTAGTTTCGCCGAATTCCTCGCCACTGGGACCGTTCGGACCCAGCTGTCTGGAGTTCCTTCCCCAGAACTCCGTGACGGTTCCGCCGTCATCCACGGCGGAACCTTGCCGACTTCTCGTCCTTCGGGCTCCGAGGGGATCCTCGCCGTCACCGTTAGGTGGCAGGAAAATCATTCAAGCGGCAGACCTTTGCCGACCTTCTGTGCTCTGGGACCCGAGATTTTGGCCGTCGCCGTCTCCCGATGATTACCGAAAATCTCGCAGCGGCTGTCACCCCACATTGCCCCGCCTTCTGGGCCCTGGGTGTCTCCTTGCCTCTGATGTCCAGCATTGCTGAAAGTCTCGCAGCGACCGTCGCCATGCGTCCTCCCGGGGGCTAGACCCCGGGCGTCTCCTCACCGTCGTCGCTAAGCAATATACAAATCTTTCGACGGCAAACCCCTTGCCAGCTTCCCGCTACCCAGACCCCGGCAGTTGGACTTCTGCCTCCGGATTTCTGTCTGACGTCCGCCGTTGCCAGTGGCCGCCTCTTAGCAGCTTCCCCGCTTGAGATCTTTGGTGCCCCTTAAATAGATCCGAGCAAGCTCAAAACCATAATCTGACTTCGACCCATGCCCTCAAACTTGCTGGTCTCCATCGTGGGCTTCCTTAAACCTTAAAATTTAACCAAAGAGGGTCTCCGGGGGCTCCCGGCTACGTTTTCCCTTCCTGATAGCATTCCTGCCAGGGAAGTCCAGCCCTCCGGGCCCTAATTGTCCAAATGCTCTAAAATGAAATCAATATCATCTGAGGATAATAGTTATGATATATTTGAATGGTTATTTAGATGATATGCTCACAATGTGGACTAACATTAATGCTGCTGGTGTTTTGTTGTGCTGATTTCACCATTTGCTTGCAGGATATATGGAATCGGCTGCAGGAACTTCAAGGGCCTCTGCCGAAAAGGATAAGGGCAAGAAATTCAGAAGAGCCGCTCGGAGAAAAGACGATAAAGATCAGATGAAATTTCAATTCCAGGGTGAGCCACTCCAGTCAAAGGTCTCAACAAACTGGAAAGAGATCTCAGATACCAACATTGGCCAGGTGGACATAGATGAGTTCACCCAGAGGGTCAAGGTCGACCCTAAAACAAAGAATGCCAGATTAATACGCCAAAGTGGAATTGCCAAGGCCGCTGACTTCCCTCCCTCTCTGGTGGCACCTGAACTAGTAATGGCTTGCCAAGAAGCCTACCAAGCAGACACCAGAACAATTGTAGACAAGGAGGGGAATATCCTTGCCGACATGCTGCCAAAGGGAATCACTAAAACATTTCACATCCCTACATTCCCACATATGGAGGTCCCCTCTTTGGAGAAGTGCTAGGCAGCATGGGATGCCAATCCATTGGGCTGTAAGAAATCAATTAACCTTTATTGGCTAAAGGAGAAACGGGGTAGCACAGCAAAAGTTCCCCAAGAGCTGTTCTGCAGTGACTTCCAGGAGGATTATCACGACTTGGTGACTATGCTAAGCAGGGTCATGGGTCTCCCGGCAGCCGCCTACTTCCAAGAGTGGATGGCATATTACATCGAGCAGATCCTGTGAGGGAACGAGGATGTGAACACTAAGACCTCATTCGACTAGGGAGGCATCATCAGCAACTGCTTCCACGAGGAGTTTGTAAATGTTAAGAAAAGCTCCAAGTTCTACATGACCTCGTACCTGGTATACTCCCTGGCAGGCCAAAAACAATATAGTGGATTATCTGTGGCACCAGACTAGGGGCACAGAAGAGGGCTCAAACCATTTGACAAGTACCCTTAGCTTCAATATCGCAACTTCAAGAAGGAGTACTACCGGGTCAATGACGCCTTCATTGGCCACATCATCAAATTGGTTGCTAGGGATTTCAAAAGTAGGATTTCTCATAGCGCCAGGGCACTTCTAAAGGAGTACGCCTTCTTGTTCATCTAGTTTCCTAAGTTCACCTACATCTGTGCCCAGGGATTCATGGAATGGCCGAACAAGTTGCCAAGGTACTCGAACGACCGGATTATTCTCCTAGAGCTTTCTCGGTAGCTCCAACACATTCAGACGGTCTTCGGAAACAAGCACTTGGCAGGGATCCCCTATCCCATGACCCTCGGCGAAGGCCTGTATCAGCTACAGGACAAAAGAGCAATAGTGTCATCCACTAGATGACAAAATAGGGAAGGGACAAAAGATGTTTTTAAATTGTAAATCTATTTGGGGGTAGGTGAAACCCTATTTTGTAATGAATCTTGGCCACATAATTGTAATGAATCTTGGCCATTCATTTAAATTTTAGAAAACTATAAATAGAGCACTCCCCTTATTTGCAAGGGTGAGAGTTGAGTTGCTGTAAAGGCATGCTACTAAAATTTATAAGAAATAACATTGACTTGGTGTATTTCCTTGATTTCTCTCATGTCATTTGATTCATTTCTCCAATTTCACATGTTTAGTTTAGATCTCTTTGCTGTTTAGTTAGCTGTTCATGTTATTTGGATAAGTCTTAGGAATGCTGTTGGCTAATTGTGAAAATTCCTACTTTGTTGATGATCCCTTAGTCCTTACTTTTTGCTGTTTGCTGAAGGTAGATAGCTGTGCAAAGTTAGCCTGGACTTGATTTAAAGCTGCCCCAAACATTTATCTTTAATTCATGCATGTATGTGTTGGATGAAGGATGAAATATCTACAGCCCTTAGAAGATAGCACAATTTCCATGATACTGTGAAATCTCTGGTTAAGTGGGACATTGTTTTGAGGAATTGTCCATTGCAGGAACTCCATTGTCACTATTCATAGCAAGCTTCAGACTTAGGAACTTTTCTTCTCCTTCGCTCTTTTCCTTTTTTTTAGAAATTGAACAATACCAAGGTTCATTGCACATTGTAAAGCTAAATGTAATAACTAGATGGAGTCCAAGGCTGTTGTTTGAATCTACAGCCTATGCCTATGAGCTTCCTATCTTAAGGACTCCTTTTCAAAGATCCAGCTTCATGCTTTGTGTCCACACTTTGTATCTTCCATAAGGCCACCTTGTGATTCCAGCAAATCACATCAAACTACTGAGGTATCTAAGCACTGTCATGACCTGACACCCGAGAGACCTTGGGATAGTGTTCTGCAACTCGATTGTGGGAGATTGTCTTTCAAGAGAGGTAGTGCACCTAAACACTACCTATGTTGAGAAGTGCATAAAAACACCATCAACAGGAACATTATAAATGTACCTTTTATTTACTTTCATTGGTGGAGAAGTGTATTATTGAAGGTGTGTATCCACCCTTATATTAATTGTTAATTATGGTCTCATATAAGTTTACCTTGAATCTAACCCTAGTGATAAAAATTACTATGAAAAGGTCTAATGTAGAAAATTAAAACCTTAAATAATAAGTCCCTAAAAAATAGCCAAAACTTAACAATTTGGTAGAGGCCTTCTAACCCTACTCCAAAGAACCCTAGTCGGGACAAGAAAGGGAAAAATTATGGGTTTTGGATATGCACCAACTATGGATATTAATCCCTATTCTTATAGAAAAATAAAGGCCTTTATTGTTGAAGAGGATGAGGATGAATTACTAAGAACACTATTGTGAGCCCACAAAATAAGAAAGTGGTTCAAAACCATAAAGATATGAACTTAATTGGTAACTTTGAGGAGTTGGGGAAGAGAGCCATACATATTTTTGATTGAGATGAAAAAGGTTTTGACGATGATAGATCTGAGTAGAAAGCAAAATAGCATTTGAGTGAAAGGAGATATTCTATGCCTTCAAAGACCACTATTGCTTGAAATTTAATTGATAGAAATGGAAAGAAGCTAAAATTTGATAAATAGAAAAAGTCTAATGTTGAGGATGATGATTTTTTAGGGATGATTTTGTGGTTGCTACAATCTGCAAAATGGTTAAAATGTCAACACACAATATTAGCAACACACCAAATTTTCACATCCATATGAAATATTGAATCATGCTTCATAATGCAATCTAAACAACAAATATCAACTAAACTAAGTGAAAGTACAAAGAAGCAAGAATCCAACTCTATCTCATATTGGATTGGTGTCACATGTGCTAGTGACCCTTTCCCAATCCTTGATTGATAAGCTAGTGATGAAATTGCTATGGATATGGAGATGATAAATGGACAAGATCAATTTTCAAAGAGAATGACCTTACATCAAGTTGTGTAGATGATGGAGTTGTGAAGTGAAATGGACAAGATCAATTCTCAAATGAAGAGAGTGACCTTGCAAGAGATTGTGAAGAGATGGTTAAGGATCCTGATAAGAGATGAAGCCTCTATTTTATAGATTTTCAAAATGCTAAGTGTTGTAAATGGACCAATGTGGGACAAAGATCAAGCCAATAAGATAAGGCCACTTGTGAAGTGATGATAGGCCAATGGTTGTGCAAGATTTGGGAAGAGTGCCCATCAGAGGGAGAATTTGAATTGAAATTTGAGAGTAAATGCTAAGTGGGGGACAAGAAAATGAGCAATAAATTCAATGTTGGAGGGACAAATAAACTTGCCTTTGAATTAAAAATTGAGGGAATATTCCCCATAAATGCCATGTTGATGGAAAATCTTGGATTTAATAAATCAATAAATTGATTTATATGTGCAAGTGGCTAAATCTAGAGAATGCAAGTGGGATGAGATTAGCATTTAATCATGGTTAGATTAAATTAATGATGATTAGGTTAGCTTAATGGTTTTTAGATGATTTTGACTTTTAGGATTTAAATATTTGATTTATTTAATTAATAAAAGGATGAAGTATGATTTGGATTTGAATTAAATAAAGTCCTGATTTATTTAATTAAATGGATGATGCAAGATGAAGGTTGAATGATTTATGAGAGATGAAATGGTATGATTTGATTAAACCTTTGGATTGACCCAATTTACCTGATGAATGGATTTGTTGCATTTGATCAATTCAATGAGTGGGTCAATATGCATAATGCTTATTTGATGTGTCTACATTTTGCCCCTCTTTGAAGCAATGTACTTGTTACATTGTTTCAAAGAATAATCATACTGTGATCAAAATTTAAAAAATTTCTAATTTTTTAGATGCCCTAGCAGAAAGAAGCACACTAGTACATTGCCCCCTTGAGACATAGAGTGAAAATATTTGATTTGAGGGTCGATCTTGCGATAAAGAGGTTCAAAATGGATGGTTACGATGAGGTGATTTTAAGATGCTTAGAATAAAAAATCTATATTATCCTAAACAACTTAAATGATGATATGATATGAGATGGATGAGATTAATGATGTGATATGTTGTAATTATGTAATGGATGATTTATGAGATGCTTAGACTAACAGATCTATATATGATCATGATATGAATGCACGATAGATGCATGATGGATGAATGATGGATGAATTGGTGATGATGATTAACTATTCATGATGTGATGTTAGTGCAAAAAATGAAGAAATTAGATGATGACAAGAGGATCCAACAAGCCAACATTATGAGAGATGATGAGAAATGACAATGAGAAATGATGATGAGAAATGATGATGATAGATGGATGATTTTCTTATAAGGGATTGGGATTTTCAAAGGGTCACTTACTTTATGTTTGATAACATGCCTAAGCATGATGCATCAAGGTATAAAGGACTAGGATGGCATTGTACTTAGTGTAATGGACTTTGACTCGACAAATAGATAGGAGTATTCTTGTTCACACCTGACATATGGAAACCTTGCTAGGATGCACTTTAGAAGTTTCAAACATCTTGGACCAAAACATGGAAAGGTATAACCAATCAATGTAATAGTCAACAAGCTGTCTAAAAAATACTCTATACATATCTAACAAAGCAAGTATTCACCAAGTTATTTTACAAGAATTTCTAACAAGCACAATAGACAAAAGAATGATGATCATTGCCCCATTCCTATCTCTCTAAATCCTTCATTTGGATATCATCGAGAAGTCCTGGGAATGAGCGCAATAAGATAAGTCAAAAGAAAAAAGATAAAGCACACAAACAAGTTGATGTTCTTCAATACCGCTAACCAAAAGGGAATGTGTTTTTAAGGATAAGAACCGAAACTTATTGCCAAAAGATAATGCCCATTGTAGGAAGGATACATCCTAGGACATGTTAGTAGATGGCAGCATGTCATTTCGTTTATCCAAAGTGTTCTTTCTGATAAATAATTCCCCTTGTAGGAAGGATTCATCCTAGGACATGATGTTATCAGATGATTGATATGAGACTATTTGGATGATGGACTATCGACACAAAGACTTGACCAACTTGCTTACGTACTGACTAAGACTTGAGACTTGATGCTTTTGAGTTTTTCTTTTAACCTGCTAGACTTGTTTCCAACTATTTCACCAAAGGTTGAGGATGATGATTAGTTTATTATGAATGGTGTTTATTGTGGTGCAAGCGAGATGAGGTGGATGGATTTTTTCAAATATTTGGATGTTTTTGGAGTTTTTGAAATGTTTTGAGGCTATTTTTGGTGTTTTTTGAGGTTTTACAAATGTTTTTGGGATTTTCTAATATTTTGACTGAGAGACTAACCTAAAGACCTATCCTAGGGGCCTCGGGGGCTTATCAACAGATTAGCCTTGCCTACATTATACATGCAAAGACTACGTAGTTTGACTGATGACTTCACCAATTTATAGATGACGATATACATGATGAGATGTTAGTTTATTATGACAGACTCCTATAGGACTAACCTAAATGTCTCAGGGGATGATCAAAGATCAACCTTGCCTATGTTCAAGCTCAGAGACCACGTAGTTTGACAAGACGACCTTTTTTTTATTTTGAATAACTTTTTGACCTGTTTTTGGATTTTGATATGTTTTGAATGTTTTTAGATTTTTTGATTTTTTGATGTTTTTGGATTTTGATGTTTTGATGGTTTTGGATTTTGATGTTTTGATGTTTTGGATTTTCTAATTTTTTGATGTTTTTGGATTTTCTGATTTTCTGATGTTTTTGGACTTTCGCATGATTTTGACAATTTGGATATGGATATGTGATGATATCAGTGCTCTATTTTGGATTTTTTTTGAAAACCAAGCTAAGGTTGATTCCAAGCTAAGGTCGATTGATCGAATCGATGGATTGATGATGATGATAACATTGTTGAGGATACACAACAATGCAATGATAGTGTTATGCAACACAAAGATTGGGATGTTGATACGATTGATGATGATAACATTGTTGAGGATGCACAACAATGCAAGGATAGTGTTAAGCAACACAATGATATCCTGAGATGATGATTTTTTTTATTGGATTTGATTGATCATGATTAATGAAGCTTGGTTTAGAACAAAATTTATTCGAATGATTTGATGTGACATTGAAGGATGCGTTAGATGCGACTGATATTGAGTGTTTGGATTGATGTTCGATGAAAGATGAAGCTTGATAAGGGATGTCTTCTTGTCAAAATGTGCCATGGGCTAGTGATTTGGATTTTTGCCTACATTTGGTTTGACCAATATTATTTCATGTTTTCCAATGTTCGGATTGCCACATAATTTGGAGGACATAGACCAAGATTTATTCTCGAATCAAAATGTATATATCTTCCCCCAATGTCTAGCAATGCATGGAGTGTCATGGGTGGATTCTCAGATAGGTGTATGGATGGATCATGGATATGGATTATCTTGCAATAAGATAAGGTGTTTGGATAAAGGATGCTCATTGGATAATGCTTCATGGCTTAGATAATGCTGCATAGGATAGGATCAATGAAAATGGCCCATGTCAAGATGTTTTACCATAAGCAAGTGTAAAACGTGCCCCAAAATTTCATCAAAATCAAGATAACTTGGACTATGGATCATGAAGATGGATGAAAATGGATTGGATAAATGGTGTGTGGATGCATGGATTTATTATGGCTGAGATGGATGGAATGCTAGATTTATTATGGATGGTGTGGGATGCTTTCATCTAAACTGGTGCACATAGATGCTCGATTCCACACATGATGCCTATTTGCCAGGTTTTCATCATGGTCTTACCCAAAGTGCCACCCATGCGGTTTTCACTAGAGGACAATTTTTCTCTTTACTATTTTCAATCCTTTTTCTGATTTTTTTAGATTTTCATATTTTTGATTTTTTTTGTATTTTTTCTGAAATATTTATGCTAAACCACTTGGTGGTGTTGACGTAGATGCCCATGTCATGACGTGCCATCGATATCCTGCTTGAAGAAGCTACTTTGCCAAGATACGTGCACTTGAATACAATTTTGGGGATTTTTGATCAGCTTCGTTGATACCGGAGTTAACTTTGTCTTTGTGTGCACATCTTGATAGAGTGCCCTTTGAATCCTTATGATGAAGGGTCGTTGCCAATACATGGTCAATGTGAGAATTGGATATCATGCATGGAGGCATGGATGGAGTGTGTATAGGTATAGGAGATGGATTGGTTGACAGTTTGGAACCTTTGACTCTCCAAACTTGGGAAGATGAGAAATGATGGGTGGATGCGAAAATGTGTAGGGAATTAGGACCAATTGCTTGATACACTTTGTACGTCGCTTGAAAATCCTGCTTTTGATTTTGCGGACATCTTTAATGGATACCTTTCCCTCTTTTATTTTTCCCCATAGTTTCTTTGATTGATGGAGTTTGATAGGGATGATCTCTCTTTGTATTTTTTGGTATCCATATGTATTTGATTTGTCTGATATGCTTCTCATCTTCTTTTGCTTTGATAACTTTCTTCGTACTTTGATTCAATTCTTTCTTTTGACGTTGGTCCCAATTCATGGATGGGGTGATGGGTGGATGAAGATTCGTGACATGGCTGGTTGTAGTATTGGCAATGGTTTCATCACAAGGATTCTTTGTGTTCCCTATATTGATGCTTGCTTGAGACGAAGTTTCCCCTAGTATTGTGGAAGTATTACCTTCATGCTTTGATTCTACTTGTGTTGAGAGCTCTTGTTCAAAATGCATTCTCTGATCAATGATCAATGTATATGACATTATTTCCATTTGTTGCTCTACTAACTCTGGATGTTCTATCTGACTTGTTTCCTCGAGAGGATAATGATGGATATCTTTATTCATGATGTCCTCAATCTGAGTTTGGGACATATTTGATCATGATGTTGACAACTCCGTTTGATTGTAGGAGTTAAGAATTTGCTCTTTTTGTGTAACAAAATCTTGTTCTAGATCAAGATCATCTATGTGTCCATCCATAGAAAGCATCTCATGGGTAGATGTAGGATTATGTGCTATGTGAATATGATCATCTTGCATAGATAAGAGAGTTTCCATTAGATCATTATAGTATCTTGAAGATACAAATTCTTGATCTTGAATGATTTCAAAGTTGCTTTAGACATACTTTGGATCAAGTTCTTGACATGGATTAGTTTCAAAGGATGGACTACTTACAAATGGCTCTTGGATATCTTCATTATGCATGGGAAGTGGCTTAATATCTTTGTGATCTTTGAATGGACTTGGATCAGGTGTCGAGTTTTAAATTCCTTCAATATCGACAATCATGAGGTCAAAGGATGTCAATATGTCTTGGAAAGGACCATTGCTATACTTTGGTGAAAGACATTGATCATACTTTAGAATAAATTCTTGAGATATGTCCTCTACCTCATTAGGTGATGTAGATACACTTTCAACATGATCACTGGTCGATGCCTTGTTGGATGAAGCAAAAATATCTTTATTGATGGATATATCTTGAACATTATTTTCAACAATTGCGGTAGAGAGATTTCTAAGGTCTTCAACCATAGGGTCAAATGATGTTGACATTTGTTGAATAGAATCATTGTTGGGTATTGTTGGTGTATTTTGATCATGATTGAGAAGTGACTCTTGACATATATTCATTTGATCATTGGATGGAGTAGACACAATTTGAAGGTGTCCAATGATGGAGTGATCTTGATCTTTGTACTCAACAGTTGTTGTTTGTTGGGTAGCTAGAGAGGCTTGGGAAGCTTGAGAGGCTTGTTGAGTTTTTCTTGCTTGTTGTGTGGCTAGATATTGTCGGATAGCCTTTTGGTAGGCTTGGTGAGCCTTTACCGCAATGTCATATTTTCTCGCTAAGTTTGGTTTTGGTGGTAGTGGTGGCAGATTTGGAATCGTGTTGGATGCGATGACAGGTGGTTGAGATATGATGGGTGTGATAGGGGTGGATGATATTGGTGGAAATGATGTCTCCACTATGGTACTCACATCAAAATATAAAGGCAACTTGGCCCCTTGTTTTGCTAATTCAAGCATGTATAATGAAGGGTTGAGTCTCATCATGACATTGATGATTCGATGATTATTCGGCTTTTGGAGCATTTCTGTCATTTCCTCATGAGACATTCCAAAACTAGGGTCCTCTCCTTGGTTTTCTCCTTGTGGATTTTGCGATGATGAGAGGGTCAATGGATTGCTTGATTTTGCTAGATTCATTTCTGCATTGGTTTCGCTAAATTGCTTGAAGTGGGTGTTTTTTTGTTGGCTTCCATACTCTTCTTGTATTGAGATCTAGTTAGAACCATAAAACGGGGATCAATCTTGAGAATATGGGAGATGAATCTCTTGATTCTTTGGATTAATCTCTATTTTATGTCCCAAAGTGAAAGTTTTTAGGATGCTTTTCAGGATCAAATGTGATGATGATATGATGGTGATGTTTAAAGATGGATGTTATGGATGTTTTTTGGATTTTGATAAATCTTGAATGAAATACTAGGCTTTTAGGATTTTGGATTTTGAGATTTTGTCCTTGATCTTGATTTTGATTTTGAACAAAAAGACCCTAAGATGTTTGATAATGATCTAAAGGATAGTTGTGTTCAAAGGATGATGATTTGGATATGTGTGAGGAGAAGGATGCATCTACCCACACCTACCCAAATAAGATGATTGTTTCACTAAGTATATGGAGAAGGATTCATCTACATACACTAAGTTAGACAAGATGATTTTTCTAACTTTGACTAAGTATATGCAAAAGGATGCATCTACACATGCCTAGCCAAAGGTGTTTTGATAAATGTTTTCAAGGACTTGGTCTCAATGATTTTGGATGATTTTGATCTTTGCCACAAAGCCTAGTATCAAGGATGATTTCAAGATTATCCAAAAGATGATTTGTGAGATGGATATGATGTTTTGAAAGATGGATGAAAGAGGTTTGATTTGTTTTGATCCTTAGGTGAACCTAAAATGACACTTTGTTTTCCTAGACCTAGGTATTGAAGAGCATGCATATGCTTCCTAATGACCTTTGTAACCAAAAAATGATTTGAACATTTTGGATTTCCAATCAATGATTTGTGCTTTTGGGATTTGGAGTCTTCAACACACATGAAAGTTCATTTTTGTTTAGCTTTTCTTAATGTCTTTATTTTACCAAAAACACTTTCTTCAATTATGTTTTCAAACTAAGATGTCCAATGTATCAATTTCTTCAAACTCCACAAGATATGTTTATGTGGAAATTTAATGAACTTAAGGCAAGGGTTTCCTTTTGTTTACTTAAGAAGACAAATTGAGGTATAATCCAATGCTTAGGAACCTCTAAGGACGTGAATCCCAAGGGAAAGCAATAACATATGGATTGAGTCAATGATATTTGTCTTCAAAAGGGTTTGAAATTTTGAAAATCATGTTGAATGTTTGTTTGCAAAATGTTTTCAATAAACACACTATGTTTTCAAATAGGCAATGCAACATCCTAGCTTAATGGGTACGTTTTTCTTAGTGGGATTGCCTCATGCCCTTCATAGAAGAGATGATTTTACATGCAACCAAGGAAAAATATAGAGGTATGATGAAATACTAACCTCTATATTTCAACCAAGATCGGACATGGCAAGTAACTTCTTGGAATCTAAGTTCCAATGCACCACTTTAATAAACTTGCTCAATGGATAAATAGGCCACTACAAAATAAGGGTTCTAGTTCTGACTTTCCATTCATGGAGATTGACCCATATGGCAAGAATCCCCTTTCAGATCCATCTTGTCGGAGCCAACCACGTGATAATGGCATTTAACCAATACCCACATTTATATCCCGGCTGGAAATACTCTTGGCTTTAGAGTGTTACCGGTTGAGTCACTCCCTTGGGTGAGTACTTTTTCCCCAAGGCAGGCCCTCTAAGATAAACAAAAGCAAGCAAAGACACAATCTGTAACTCGATCAATCTTTGATGGCACAAAGAAAGAGAATGTATGTGAAAATGCCCCTACTCACACTCACAATAGATGTTCAATTTTTAAGCCCAAATCGAAGTGTTTCAAAGCAATAAAATGTATTTTGAGTGTTTCTCTTGCACCCTAGATTGTACAAAGTGCAAGGGGAGAGGATACACATTCAAAATGCAGCCAAGACAAAATCACAATTCAAGCACTTGTTCGTTTTATAGCCTTCAAAGCAATTGTGTGATTCGTTTTAAGCACCAAATGAAATATGAAGATTGCTTGTTCAATTTTTAACCCAAAATGAACTCTAGTAAGTGTCTAAGCTTGAATTTTAACCTTTTGTGAATGGAAAAAATAAAATTGTTCTTTTTAGACCCAAACGAAAATTAGTGCCCTAGGAGTGAAAAGGTAAAAATTTCATAAATAAGTGTTGAACAAACACTTAAAGCATTAAAAACACTTTGAGTTTTAAAAAAAAAATCCTCCTTTTGTTTTCATTTGCTAGCCTTCTCCTTTGCTTTGTACATTTTCCTTTCGCTTTTCCTTTGTACCTTTGTTGACTTTCCGCTTTTCCTTGTACCTATTAAGAAAGAAAATTAGTTCATTAAAATCATTTTAAACACTAACTTTGAATGATAGAGAATGTCAAAGACTAATGATTTTAAACTAATGAGATGAATCATTAATTAGAACCATAAATAGATAAATATTTGCAACTATTTGAGTACGATTACAAATCCCTTTTACTCAATACCAATTAATAAGAATGATTGTAATCTTAGGTTTCTGATTTTCAATACCAAATGTGGTTGCTACAATCTGCAAAATGGCTAAAATGTCAACACATAATATTAGCAACATAGAAAATTTTCACATCCATATGAAATATTGAATCATGCTTCATAATGCAATCTAAACAACAAATATCAACTAAACTAAGTGAAAGCACAAAGAAGCAAGAATCCAACTCTATCTCATATTGGATTGGTGTCACATGTGCTAGTGACCCTTTCCCAATCCTTGATTGATAAGCTAGTGATGAAATTGCTATGGATATGGAGATGATAAATGGACAAGATCAATTCTCAAAGAGAATGACCTTCCATCAAGTTGTGTAGATGATGGAGTTGTGAAGTGAAATGGACAAGATCAATTCTCAAATGAAGAGAGTGACCTCGCAAGAGATTGTGAAGAGATGGTGAAAGATCCTGATAAGAGATGAAGCCTCTATTTTATAGATTTTAAAAATGCTAAGTGTTGAAAATGGACCAATGTGGGACAAAGATCAAGCCAATAAGATAAGGCCACTTGTGAAGTGATGATAGGCCAATGGTTGTGCAAGATTTGGGAAGAGTACCCATGAGAGGGAGAATTTGAATTCAAATTTGAGAGTAAATGCTAAGTGGGCGACAAGAAAATGAGAAATAAATTCAATGTTGGAGGGACAAATCAACTTTCCTTTGAATTAAAAATTTAGGGAATATTCCCCATAAATGCCATGTTGATGGAAAATCTTGGATTTAATAAATCAATAAATTGATTTATATATGCAAGTGGCTAAATCTAGAGAATGCAAGTGGGATGAGATTAGCATTTAATCATGGTTAGATAAAATTAATGATGATTATGTTAGCTTAATGGTGTTTAGATGATTTTGACTTTTAGGATTTAAATATTTCATTTATTTAATTCAGAAAAGGATGAAGTGTGATTTGGATTTGAATTAAATAAAGTCCTGATTTATTTAATTAAATGGATGATGCAAGATGAAGGTTGAATGATTTATGAGAGATGAAATGGTATGATTTGATTAAACCTTTTGATTGACCCAATTTCCCTGATGAATGGATTTGTTGCATTTGATCAATTCAATGAGCGGGTGAATATGCATAATGCTAATTTGACGTGTCTAGAAATTTGTTTCAAGATGAGGAGTCCAAGAAGAGAATAATGATAATTGTGAGGATTAGGAAGAGGAGGGGGAGGAGAAAGAAGATGAGGAATGTCACCTTGATTTTGATGAGAAAGAAGGAAATGAAGAAGATGATGAATAGGAAGTGGAGGAGAAGATAGATATAGGGGAAGGTAATATTTATTTTTCAGCCTATAATAGGATGGATGATAATGATTCTTAGAAATATATTGTAGACGATAAAAGTTCAAAAGAGATTGAGAGAATCAAAGGATAAAACAACCTAGTGGCATATGACTCAATTGATTGCTTAAGTGTTGAATTTTCTCTGCTAAAAAGTAAATGGAAGGGATTGATAAAAAAAAATGTAAGATATAAAATATGTAGGAATAGTAGAAGTAAATGGAAAAATACCTTACTTCTCATCAACAATCTTCAAGATAGAGTAAAAAATATTGAAACTACCATTTGTATAATTGTTCACATTACTAATAGAATAATGAAGAAACCTATGATGGGAACTATAATAAGGTTGTCAAATATTAAGAAGAAAAAATGAAAGAATGCAAGAGAACATGATCTAAATGCTTCTAAAAAAGAGAACTTTGAGACCTCAAAAGATAACACTACTTGTGAGGATTATTTCGACTTTATATCTCAATATTAAAATTATATTTTATAAATGGTTTTCTTCCTATAGCTTTGTAGTTTTATTTTTTGTTGGCTATTTTAGCATTGGGGTGTGTGCCAGTCATGTTTTTATTTGTTTTTTCTATTGAATTTTATGTTTTAATTCTTTGATATTATCTTGTATCTGGTTTAGGACCCTTTGACTCCTTAAAAAATTTGAAAAAAGAGCTATAATACTAAATATAAATTGATAATAACAAATTAATTAAAGTAGAGAAACTTATTGGAATCCTTACGACATACCTTAATCCTATCCCCACCTTTCCATTGAACCTCCCAAATATTTATCTATACCTATCTCTTCCATTTCCATTTGACCACTCTACAATTTTCTTACTTTTTCAAGACTCTTGACTCGGGCACCCATATAAAATCCATTATACTTCTTCTTGCACCACTTGAAATTTCTTAACCCTTTGTATGCCCTTGAGATACCACCCAACTATTTTTCCCTTGATCACTCCACTACTATCTCTCCTTGATTCTTGTGTAGTTCCAAACACCATTGCATGATCAACCTTACATTTTCTCTGTATACCACTATCATAAAACTTATTGTAATACCCCTCCTGTGACTGTTTAGATTTGTTTTTTCTATGTTTTGATTTGGTACTTTGATACTGTGATGAGACTGTTATTGTTTGGTTTGGTTAGTAGACCTTGTTGTTTATGCCTATACATTTGAGGACATGGTTATTGATATGATATTGTGGTTGGTGATATTATTTGATTTTAGTAACATTGCGATGCATTAATTTAGTAAATTATGTTATGATATGATTTGTTAGTTTAGAAATGATTAATTTAATGGTTATATTATATTGTTTGGATAGATGTGATGAAGGACAATGTAGCACCACTGTTCGTGGGTGCCCTTGCTATGTTGTGATTCCTTCTCACAATACAATGCTTTGATTTTATATATGTATGCACATGTACACGACTTCGTTTGTATGTAGGGATTGCAGGTACATAGTCTCGATTCCACATGTTTTGGCAGGACAGGGCGAGCACCAATAACCCAATGACATAATGTTGAAATAGAGATGACTTGGAAGTCATCCCATCCCATGTTGTCAAACCGTCCTGATTGAATGGTATTGTGTGTTCTTGTAATTTTCCTTTCTGCAATTATTATTATGTTCATGAGAGTGTCTTGTCGTATGTTATTCATGTTGGTATTTTATAAGTTGTGACTGATTTAATTAAATGATGGTAATAATTGTTTATTATAATGTTAGATTAAATTGTATTTAAATATTTACTTTATTTATTTATTTTAAAAGTCATGTATTTTATTATATGCTAATTAAATATTAAATTGTGTTTTGTTAATTTAATTAAATTATCTTGTTGAAGATAATTATAAAACAAATAAATTAAATAAATCAAATTATGTGCAAAGCAAGTAAAGCTTGTAAAAGCTGATTTAAAACAAAAAATATTGAAGAATAGAAAAATAAATAAATAAAAGAATGGAAAAAGTTGTGTGAACGAATGAGAATTGAGATTTGACTAAAAAGCTTGCTTTTAGAGATATAATTTCTTTTATTGTGGATTTTTGAGAGCTTTTGGAAGAAATTGGTAATATATTTTATTTAATTGAAAATTTGTGAGTATTTTTGGAAGAGAGGATTATTGAGATAGGAGATTGCACAAGATAATTTTTATTTATTTTTTAATCTTTTGAAGTTTTGAAAAAGGTATTTCCATTCTTTTGCTTGAAATATTTTGGAGAGTCTTCTGAATAAAGGTTGAGATTCAAATTGGAGAATGATATTCTAGAGGGGAGATTTCGAGGCAGGAACGAGAAGCTCTACATAGAGGCCATCCGGATCAAGCAAGCTTCATCAGATTCTCAAGAGCACAGGACTTCAGGTTCCACTCATTTTCTCCTTTAGTCTTCTGTCTCAAAAGATATAAATTAGTAAATGAATAAATACATTTGAAAGGAGGATCTTTGTTAGAAATTTTCATAGTTGATAAATAGAAAACTATCATGAAGGAATTTCTATGATCTCTGAAAATATTTTGTAGCTCCTTTTATAAATTGTTTATAAATGACATTGTTCTTTTAATAAATAGATTAATTTGAGTATATATATATACACATTTTTGGTATATATATACATATTCTTATATAAAGATATTATAAGTTGAACTCAAATATAGTACAGAGAAAGTTACCTTTTCATTTCTTATTACAGAGGAAATTATAGCCTAATTGTTTTATCGATGGATAAAAGATATATTTATATATATATATATATATATATATATATTTTGTTGTGTTGTGGATTTACTTCTGAAAGAGAAATGGATATTATATGATATATATACTTATATATTTAAATATATCAAAAGTTTATTTCAAGAATCTTTGTTTTATCATATTATATTATGTGGAGTGATATACATATATTTATTAAACTATATTCTTGGCATTTAAATTTACTTGAAAATTGTATTTCAAAATCAAATTCATGGCCGACTGCCATCGGCGTCCGTACGGGGTAAAGGACGAAATTTTATTTTATAAAAATAAATTAAAAATAAAATAAAAATTTAAAATTTAAAATAGGCAATTGAATTTTGTTCATTATTATGGTTTTGTTGGGGTTTGGGGAGGGCATGGCAGGCCGTACCCACCCTGCCCCCTATGGCACGGACTGCCACAACAGTCCTTGTAGGACTGTTGCGTACAACAACCCATGGGGACTGCGCGACAATCCCTACTTGCCTCTCAGAATTTTTTTTATTGGTTTTCATTTTATATATATATTTATTTATATATATTATTTTATTTATTTTTATAAAAAAAAGAAATGTAATTTTGTTTTTTGAAATGAAATATTAAAGATTTTTATTAAAATAAAATTTAATGTATTATTATTATTATTATTATTATTATTATATGAGATGTTCTTTATTTTTAAGAATTAAATATTTAGATGCAGAATTATGGTTTAATTATGGGCAAACAAGTTACATAAATTTTGTTGAGCATGTTGTGTTTCCTCATATCAATTCAAATTGAAATGTTTTATGTAATTGAGTAAATCATTTTCCTTAAGCTATGAAATTGTGTGATCTTGCTATTGTTTTCCATTTAATTGTTGTAAACTCTTCTCTTGGATGTGGGAACCTAGTTTTAATTTCCAAACAACTATGAAATATGAAGAAATTGAAAGAAATATGGAGAACAAATCTTAGTGCACCGAGATGTTGTGTGAGCATTCTGGAGTGTCTTGAATGTTGATGAATTTTTTTGATTTTTCATAGGGGGACCTATTCACCAAGGCTGGAAAATCAGTCCTCCTACTGTTGAAAAAGTGTCAGGAACTAATTTCTGATAGCAGGGATTTGATTTCTAGCAAAATAAAGATTATTCAGATTTCAAGTGGGACTTATTCACCAAGCATGGCAAATCAGTCCTCCCCAATATTTTGGAAAATTAGGAGGCAACATTGCTACACCAGATCTAGAAATGCCTAAATGTTAGGTTGTCAGGTTCAATTTTGTAGAAAACAGACAAAAAAACCTCAAAATGCTTGAAAAGATGATGAGTTGACTTGAGGATCCTAGTTGACTTTAATTCCACTTTTCAATACCTTTAAAACTATTAAATCTACAAAAAAAAGATGCAAATACACATGCAAAAAAGGGAAAAATGTTGGAGGGTTAGTGAATAGGGGTTTTCCTTTGTCAAATAGCCCCACTTTGGTAACCAAACCCAATAGAAATGAACGAAATGTAAAGGAAATGATAAATGAATAACATGCAAGTATTACAAACTTACCAAATCCTTGAACATGCAAATATGAAGTGATGTCAATGGCTACTCCAAGGTGCTTGAATTGATGATGCAAAATGTTTGATTGCTTGAAGATTGAATGTTTGAATGAGGAGAGTAATTGAATGTGTTAGGAGATTGAATACTTGAGTGAATAATTGTAAAATGAGGTTAAAATCACATAGTTATACAAATCTTGTGGCCTACTATATATTCATACCTCATCACAGGCTAACATTAAGTGAATTTGAGTAAAATATTGAAAGAAATTTTGAAATATTTTGAATTTGGGGCCAAGAGGGACTCATTCCCCACCCTTGGCAAATGAGTCCCACTTGGGACCTAGAACCAAGTGTCAGAAATAATTTTGTGTTTAATGTTGTTAATCAGGATAGGATCAAAAAATATAGTTAATATAAGCATATGAGGACATAAAGAGACAAAATAAAGCATGAGAAGGGTGTAAATAGTGAAAATATGCCTAGAAAAGCATGAAATCTTGTCACAAGACTTTACAATAGTTAAAAATAGTGCTTGTTAGTGAATGAAAAGGTGTTGTTTTGGTGAATTGCATTAAATAGAGTCCAGAAGAATGTAGAAATGTCTTACAATAGTTCACAACACCTTCACAAAACATCTTTCTTTGAGTTTTGGCACCAAAATAAGCATGTTCAAGCCAAGATACATCATAAAATTAAAGAAAAATAGTTCTAACACTATGAAACAAGACCTAAAAGACCATGAAAATGACGAGGATCCATTTTTTGATAGCACATTTAGCCCCCACTTTAATGAGAGAAACTTGCTTGCTCACACAAAATTAGCCATGAACATCGAGAAGAGGATTCAAATGCACTTACCTTAGCAAGATGGAATACAACAAACAAGGAGGATGATCATGCCCCTAGAATGAAGATCCCATGAAAAACTAAACATAAGGACAAAGGAATGCACAAGTGTTGAGAGGAATTGAATAAAGCTTCTATCATCAATCGAACTAGTTTTGAAAAGAGATCTAGGATGATTGCTTGAAAAAGAAAGAATGTGTACTCACTCTAGGGTCATGGAACTAGTTGTCTACCAAGTGAGAAATCCAAAAAAGTAAGATACATACGCTAGTTTGTATGCACTCACAAACAAACAAAAAAGTGGCTATGGGGAAAATTCATGCCTCTAGTTGGGCTTCCCACTCAACCATGCCAAAGCTATACTTGTTTGATAACTTTAACAAGGTGCGACAAAGCCAAAGAAAATGAAAATGTTGGTTTAAGTTTCATAAAATAAGAGAAATAGGATGGAACAGTAGGCATGCAAGTTGTGTTATGCAAGGTGGCCAAATAAGAATGTTAGGTGTAAAAAAGTTATGTGTAATATGTTCATAGGAGTTTTGTTCAATTTATGCAAGGTCACTCACTTAGGAAACATTGTGTCTAATGTCTCCAAGAGAGGACCAATCAAAGAATAGTATATTCACAACATAGGGGTTGCAGTGTGTTGCATCAAACCACCAAGAGGAATGCAATATGCTGAGAAATATCACACTTATGAAGGAAATCACACCCAATGTCATCCACAAAGTGACAAACACATCATGTAAATGACAAGGATACACTAAGAATGAAAATGAAATAATGATAATGTATACCCCACACTTTAAAGGAGTTTCCACACATCATTGTATGAGAAATTACTTGAAAGTAGAGAAGAGGAAGAATGTAAGACATGAGAGATAACTCATAAAGCTCTATTCCAAGTCATATATTTCAAAGTTAAGCTGCGTCATGTAAAGATAGAGGAGAAAAGCATGGAGAGAAGGGAGATGCCCCCCAAAAAAGAAAGCATACAAAACACATAAGGGATCTATGGATTTGGAGTTAGTATGTTTGTTGTTTTAGTGTTTTTATTTAAAGCACTCAAAATTTTCATCATTCCCCAGAGCACATAGAACTGGAAGAATGACACAAAGAGAGTGAAAGCAATGGAAAAAGATGAATTTTGAGTCAACATGGAAGAGAGATTGTGGTCTCAATGAATTACATCGTCCCCAAAAGGAAAACATAAACGAAAAGCAAGTGAAAAATGAAAAATCCTTTGGGTCAACATGAAGGAGACAATTTGGTCTCAATGCTTTGCATCATCCCCAAAAGGAAAAATTTAACATGAGACTCATTTTCCAATGGTGGAGAATCAGTCCTCCCCAATATTTTTGGAAAAATTAGGAGGCAACACTGCTACACCAGATCTAGCAATGTTTGAATGTTAGGTTGTCAGGATCAATTATGTAGAAAATGGATAGAACACACTCAAAATGCTTGAAAATATGATGAGTTGACTTGAAGAGCCTAGTTGACTTGAATTCCACTTTTCATCACCTTTAAACTTGTTAAATCTACCAAAAAAAGATGCAAATAGACATGCAGAAAGGGGGGAAATGTTGGAGGGTTATTGAATAGGGGCTTGCCTTGCTCAAACCCCACTTTGGCAATCAAGCCCAATATAAATGAATGAAATGTAAAGGAAATAATAAATGAATAACATGCAAGTATTAAAAACTTAATAAATCCTTGAACATGCAAATCTGAAGTGATGTCAATGTCTACTCCAAAGTTCTTGAAAGTTCTTGAATTGATGATGTAAAATACTTGATTGCTTGAAGATTGAATGCTTGAATGAGGACATTGCTTGAATGTGTTAGGATAGTGAATATTTGAGTGAATAATTGTAAAATGAGGTTAAAATCAAATATTTATACAAATCTTGTGCCTTACTATCCGTTCATACATCATCACAGGCCCACATGAAGTGAATTTGAGTAAAATCCTTAAATATATTTTGAAATATTTTGAATTTGGGGCTAAGGGGGATCATTCACCACCCTTGGCGAATGAGTCCCACCTGGGACCCAAAACCAAGTGTCGGTAATAATGTTGTTTTTTAGGATAGAACCCAAAAATACAATTAATATAAGCATATGAAGGCATAAAGAGACAAAATAAAGGAAGGGTGTAAATAGTGAAAATAATCCTAGAAAATCATGAAATCTTGTAACAAAACTTGACAACACTTCAAAATAGGGCTTGTTAAAGAATGTAGAAATGTCTTACAACACTTCAAAACACCTTTAGAAGACATCTTTATTTGAGTTTTAGCAGAAAAATAAGCATGTTCAAGCCAAGATGCATCATAAAACTAAAGCAACATAGTTCCAAAACTATGAAAGAAGACCTAAAAGACAATGAAAATGACAAGGGTCCATTTTTCAATGGCACAATTATGTATACATATGATAATTGTATTGGTGTGCTTGTAAATACAGAATATATTTGACTCCCTTTATATATTCCCACCTATGGTTGTGTACCTTGAATATGGATACTATTGAACACTTTTGGAGAATGAGAGGGCATTGAATAGGTCTACTTAAAACTTAACCCCTTGTGGAACTTGAAAATTTTAACACAACTCAAAATCCTTTAGTAGATAAAAATAGAAATTTAAGAAGAGAAGTAAGAGAGAGAATAAGGATATACTAGCAGATCATATAAACCCATGCACCACAAAGAAATGAACTTAACTCTTTTAAATATAAGGATATAATAGCATATCATATAAATTCACAATTGGTGGCTAGCCCTAGGTTCATAGCATACATGCATGAATCAATCCATTTTATAATTGAAATATTCAAAATCAAAGAGACAAGTTCACAACCATTAGCATGTCCTATAGGCTATAAGAATTCCACTAACCTGATGATAGCTAAATCCATATGGATAATGTTTTTCTAAAGTGTGGTTATCTTGGGGTGTTAAATAAATGGATAAGGTAAGTGTATAGAATTATGTTACAAGAAGTGATGGGTAGGAATACATATATAAAAACATGTGTAATAAATACATAGCTAGCATAAAGAGAACAAATCTAAGTATGTGTTAATTTATCTTTCTTGTCAATATATCAAGAAAATTTTTAGAAAAAAAATTGAAAAAAAAAATTATTTAATAAATTAAACCATATCAAAATTATATTAATGGGTTGGATTATAATTGATTATAAACTTTAATAGAAATTTGTTATTAAATTAAAACCCTCAAAAACTATATCTAAATTGATTTATTTTTTGGTTGATTTCCCTTGATCATTTTAAAATATTTTTATTTTTCAAATATTAAATTTTAAGATTTTTGAGGTTAATGGTGGTCCAATGTGAACTGTATCTGAGCATGTAATTAATTATTAGCTGTTGTTGATAGTTTAGTTATTTACAACATTATCCATGTTTGGTATTATTTATAAAAACACGTCAGATATGTTAATTGCAAGATATTTATTTATCCTAGATAAGATACGCGATATTTTATTTAGGCCGAGAGGTGTTCTACAGTCACAGCAGGGGTGGAAAAAACCCTGAGTACATAAAAAAGAAAAACAAACGTAACTGATGGAAGTGCTAGAAGACGAAGAGACATGGAGGTAACTAGCGTGGGTCTACGAGGAGTGAGTAACTGAAACGTACAAGAATAGTGTGAAGTTAAGTGATAGGGGAGGGTAGTGGGAGAATCGTCCAATCTATTAAAAGGCATAGCCAAGTCCATTCATGCCCGATATGAATTTGCATTTCATATTCTGTTACTTAGCTTTGCTCTTGCAATTCCTCTACTGCAACCTTTAGCTTTTGAATTTTTATCTAGCTCCAAGCGAAGCTGTAGAGGCGAAGAGCTTGAAGGTGTAGAAGAGGGTGTATTGAATTTTTTCAACAATAAGTCCTTGTGAATAGCTGAGTCAAGGTAAGGGTCATAAGAGTTTTGATTGCTTGCTTGGGGTAACATATATTTGTTGAATGCCATTGTTATGATTGTTGATAATAGTCCAGTTTGATTGTTGCTTGGGGCAACAAATATTTGTTGAGTGCCATTATTGTTGAATCTCTCTGTGCTTGGGCAGTGCATTGGCCCTCTACTTGAATATGCACTACCCCAACAGCCAGCTCTGCTGTGTCTCATCTAGCTGCCTCAGCAACGCCCTGTTGTCCACTTTTGTTTTTCTCTGACAAACATCTGTAGCAGTGTTCCCATGGGTTTGGAACGCTCCTCCCCACTGATCTCTTCCATACAGTTTTGGTATTCTTTGTTACTGTGTAATGGATAAATTTTATTTAAGTGAGGATATAATACAAGCTTTTGAGGTTTCTTAGATATGCCAATTTTTGATGTTTCAAGCTTTTGTGTGCATGGATGCCCAGATTCTATGGGCAGAGGTAGTTTTAGCGTTAGATTATTTGCACGAGCAAGGAACATTATACAATATACAGAGATCTGAAGCCGCAGATCATATTGGTGCAAGAGAGTGGGCACATAATGCTCACTGATTTTGATTTATCCCTGCATCTTGTATTTGATGATGGTGAATATATTGAATGGAGGTCTCGTTCGTTTGTGGGTATAGAGGAGTACATTGCACTAGAGGTCTTGTGGGAGAAATTCCACTCCTACGCAATACAAAACTTCATCCTCATTTCAAATATGAAGGATAGATATTTAGAACTAATGTGGCATGTGTCCAATTTCGAATTAGCAGTTATCAATGTTGAGACCGACATATGAATTAGAGTGCATAGAATTGGCTCCAGCGAATGGCTTACAAAATGTTGTACATTCGTTTCAAAATAGAAAACCCCTCTGAAGTTTATATGCAATGATGGGTACAGTCCGCCCATTTTCAACAGAAGCAACAACTATCAAAATATGTTAATATGCAAGTGCACTTCTCAGGAATTTTAGAGGAAGAAGCTGGAGAACAAGATGAAAGGGGATAAAAATGACCAAAAAATATGTTGTTTTGTATGTTCTGAGCTGGGTAATTTCTGATATGACTTAGGCCATGAACGTATTTAGAAATAAACATTTTTTCTTTGTTGTTTGTTTTTAATTCTGTCATTTGGGTGACATTTTCAGCTAAATTCTGCCAGTTCTGTTAATAGACTTTGCGGAAATCATGATTGGTATAAAACAATTGCATGGTAATTTTGTGTAACAAACATTAAGGTAGGGACTTTTAATGAAGCATAAGTTTTTAGAAATTTAGAAATCCTAGATTTTCCATTTTGAAAGTTGGATCATAATTAAAGTAATGGTATGCTGCTCTGAATTTGAAAGGTGGTTGTTGAATGTATTTCTATTTAATTCTATCAAATTAATCTTTGCTCTATGTTTAATCTTTAAATGTTCATCAATCTTTAGCATTTACAATCAAAGTAATTTCAGATTCAAATACTTGAATAAGTTTAATCTAATCACAAATAGCAATCATCTACTTGACTTCTATTAAGGTGATTGAGGTGGCTCAGTAATATTTTTGGATATAATCTAACATACAAAAAATCATTCCTAATGAGTGATGATAAAATGATGAGAGTAAAGAAGAATAGTATTGTGTAGTATATTGTCATTGCAAGTATAGGTAATAATTATATAGTTCAATATATTATTTTTGATTTAAAATTTTGTGAAGTTTATTTAAAGAAGAATATATATTTCAATTTATTAGTTTTTTAAGCTCATTTAGTGTGGTTAAGTTTTATTCATAGAGTACCAAGCTTATAATACATACATGGTAAGATCATAATTTTGAAGATTAAATCTATAGTTTTTAAAGTTCAAATTATAGTCACTACATCAATAGGATAAATGTTTCAAATTTTATGTTCTTAATATGAATAAGATGAAATGGCTAAAGTTTCTAAAATTTAAAAAATCAAGTATAAAATAATATTTTATTATAAAAAAAATAAACATCATAATTGGTATAAATTTTTTTATAAATAGTGAAATAGGTAAAGTTAGATTTTCTAATATTATAAAAATTAAAGCAAGTGAAATGGCTAGAATTTCTAAAATTTAAAAAATTAAGTATCTAAATTAAAATATCATAAATTTATTATTACACATAAAAATGTTAGGTTCAAGTAGGGTTAGGTTTAATATTAGGTTAGGGTAAAGTTTCAACTAGATTTACTCTTGGATTTCTATTAGGTTTAGAGTTAGGGTTAGGGTTTGCATTCAATTGGTGTTAGAGTTAGATTTAGATTTCTATTAGGGTTAGGGTTACAAGTTAAGATTAGGATTCAGGATGGATTTAGGGTTAGGTTTAGGGTTGTGGATTAATTAGTGTTAAGGTTTATCATTACAATAAGAGTTAACATTCAATTAAGATTTAATTAAGGTTACATTTAGGATTTATTGTCAATTAGGATTATGGTTCAACAAGGTTAGGATTAGAATTTAATTATAGTTAGGATTAAAGTTAGATTAGGGTTTGGGTTCAATCATGGTCAAGGTTAAAGTGTTTTATAATCATTTCTCTATATGCCATCGAGGGTGAAAAATAAAAACAAAACAAAAGGGGTAAATTAGAACTAGACATAATTAAGATTGGATTTGAGGTTTTTGCTAGGATTAGGGTTATGCTTGGGGTTAGGTTAAGTGATAGGGTTAGGATTAGGATTAGGATTAGGGTTAGGGTTAGGGTTAGGGTTAGGGTTAGGGTTAGGATTTCGGTCAGGGTTTGTGTTAGGATATCTCAAGGTTATGGTAAGACTTATTGATTGGGGTTAGAGTTAGGATTAATATTTAGGGTTAACCTTCTAATTTTAAAACAATGTTTGGGTTTAGGTTTTAGGGTTCAAATAAGGTTAGATTTAGGGTTAGGTTTAGGGTTTAGGGTTTAGGGTTCAATGTTAGGTTAAGGTCTAAGGGTTCAAATAGGGTTAGATTTTAATTAGGGTTAGGGAAAGTTTCAATTGGTAATATAGTTAGAATTAAGGTTCCCCACTAGAATTTGAGTTAGTGTTATATTTAGAATTATAAGTAAAGTTAGAATTATGGTTAGGGTTATAACTATAATTAGGGTTAGGGTTAGGGTTATAATCATGAATATGTTTATCATCATGAATAGGGATTACGGTTAGGGTAAGGGTTATGGTTATAGTTATGGTTATGGTTAGGCGTAGGGTTATCATCACAAATAGGATTATCACCACGAATGGGATTAGTGTTAGGGTCAGGATTAGGGTTAGGTTTATCATCACAGATAGGATCAGAGTTAGGGTTATGGTTAGAGTTAGGGTTATGGTTATCATCACTAATAGGTTTATCATCACAAATAGGGATTATGATTAGGGTTAGGGTTATGATTATCATTATGGTTATCATCACTAATAGGTTCATCATCACGAATAGGGATCACTATTCTAATTCTAAACCTAACCTTTAAAATTAAACCCTAATCCCTTATCCTAACCTAATTAAACCCTAACCCTAATCCTAACCATAACCCCAACCCTAAACCTAATCCTAATCCTAACCTAATTAAACCCTAACCCTAACCCTAACCTAATTAAATCCTCACCTTAATCCTAACCTAATTAAACCCTCATCTTAACCCTAACCCTAACCCTAATCCTAATCTCAACCTAATTAAACCCTAATCCTAACCCTAACCCTAACCCTAACCCTAATCCTAATCCTAATCCTAACCCTAAACCCTAATCCCATCCTAACTTAATTAAACCCTAATCCTACCCCTAACCCTAATCCTAACCCTAACCCTATTCCTAATCCTAACCTTAATCCTAACCATAATCCTAATTAATAAACCTAACCCTAACCCTAACCCTAATCCTAACCCTAACCTAATTAAACCCTAAATCTAATCTTAATCCTAACCTAATTAAACCCTAACCCTAATCCTAACACTAATCCTAACCCTAACCCTAACCCTAACCTAATTAAACCCTAACCCTAACCCTAACCCTAATCCTAACCTAATTAAACCCTAACCCTAATCCTAACCCTAACCCTAACGCTAATCTTAACCCTATTCCTAACCCTATTCCTAAGTCTAAGCCTAAACCTAAGCCTAACCCTAATCGTTATCCTAACCCTAACCCTAAACCTAATCCTAATCCTAACCTAATTAAACTCTAACCTTAACCCTAACCCTAACCCTAAACCCTAACCCTAACCCTGACCCTGATGACCCTAACCCTCCTAACCCTAATCTTAACCCTAAACCTAATCTTAATTAATAAAACCCTAAACCCTAACCCTAATCCTAACCCTAAACCTAATCCTTAAACCTAACCCTAACCTAATTAAATCCTAACCCTAACTAATCCTAACCCTAACCCTAACCCCAACCCTAAACCTAATCCTAACCCTAACCTAATTAAACCCTAATTCTAATCGTAACCCTAATCCTAAACCTAACCCTAACCCTAACCCTAACCCTAGACCTAATCCTAATCCTAACCTAATTAATCCCTAACCATGATCCTAAATGTAATTCTAACCTAACCCTAACCCTAACCCTAACCCTGACCCTGACCCTAACCCTGACACTAACCCTAACCCTAATCCTAAACCTAAACAAAATTAATAAACCTAACCCTAACAATACCCATAACCTTGTCATTAGTTTCCTGATTCAATCTATAATCCTAACCCTAACCCTACCCCTAAACCATAATCCTATCCCTAATCCTAACCCTAAACCTAATCCTAAACGTAACCCTAACCCCAATCGTAATCCTAACCCTAATCCTAATCCTAACCCTAACCCTAATCCTAACCATAACCCTAATTAAACCCTAACCGTAACCATAATCCTAATCCTATTCTAATTAAATCATAACCCTAACCCTAAACCTAGCCCTAAAAACCTAACCCACCCTAACCCTAATTCCTAACCTCCTAAATCTTAACCTAAACCTAACCCTAACCCTAATGTAAGTAATCTTGACCCTAACCCTAACCCTAATTAAACCCATAACCCCTTGATCCTAATCATATTCTAATTAAAGCCTAACCCTAATCCTAACCCTGACCCTAACCCTAATCCTAACCCTAACCCTAAACAAAAATAATAAACCTAACCCTAATCCTAATTCTAACCCTAACCCTAACCTTAACCTAACCCTAACCTAATCCTCCCTAATCCTAACCCTAATCCTAACAATAATGATAACCCTAATCCTAACCCTAACCCTAACCTCATTAACCCTAACCCTAATCCTAACCCTAGCCCTAATCCAATTAAATGCTAACCCTAACCTGTAACCCTAATCCTAATCCTAACCTAATTAAACCCTGACCCTAATCCAAACCCTACCCTTAACCCAACCATAATCCTAACCCTAACCCTAATCCACAACCTAACCCTAACCCTAATCCTAACACTAATTGTAACCTTGACCCTAATCTTAACTGTAATCATAACCCTAATCATAACCTTAATCGTATGAACTATCATATTATAATATATTAATTATTATAATAGTTTTATAATAAAATATATATATATATATAAATATGAAAAATAATTTATTTAAGATATTACATGTTAAGCCACGATTGCTACTAGCATATATATATATATAATTTTAATAATAATATATATAAAATACGCGGAGAGATATCCTTCTCGAGGCGCCTATTTAATTTTTATAATAAAAATTTGATTAAAAAATAGGCCAGAAGGATATCTCTCGGCGTATTTTATATATATTATTATTAAAATAATATATATATATATGCTAGTTATAATTTCATTGACAAACAAAAAAGACAATAACTGATAACTAGAGAACATATTCAGCCAAAAAACCAACCATTCTATACAATTACAAGAGCTGTCCAACAACATAAAGACATGATTACAATAGCCGTACAACATCAAATAACGAGAACTTTATTAAATATATTCTTTAATTTTGAAAAACGTCAAAAGGTTTGTCAGCAGGTTCCCAGCATTAATAGCAGCCCATCGACTCATTTAGTATTCCCTTATATATATCCATGTCTGTCCATTTTGCTTTCTATTGTTTAGGTTAAACTCGAAACCGCGGGATTGGTGGAGCTGCCTCATAAGAGAATATAGAAGCCGCGTGTGGGGAACAATTTCCTGCGGTAGTCCAGCGAGACACCAGAAGCAAAGCAGAATGGTTGATCAAAATATGGACCGGGAGAACTATGGTGGAGATGATCAAGATGAAGTGAAACCATCTCCTTACAAGAGGAGAACAAAGCAAGTCAAGTCAGTGAGGAGTTCACTGGGAAATTTGTTTTCTAGTACACCATCACTCGAAGAAAAGTCAAGCTCTGCAAGTAAGGTAACCCAATGCAGTTTGGGTACAAATTTACAAGAATCGTTATCTAAAATACAGAAATGGAGGAAATCCCAGCATGATGATGGTATGGACAACTTTGAAATCTCTTCAGCAAGAGATCAATCAGAAACCATTTCTGATTCACTTACTGAAAGTGAAGTGGGTATGGAGGAATCTTTTGCCGCCACACCTCTCTACCCCAAAAATTTCACATGTACAAAATGTGGGAGAGGTTTTTCTTCAGGAAAAGCACTAGGCCCACATTTTAGAAGATGTGTCATCAAAGGAGATAAAATTTGGTCATGCTCATTGCGCGCTACGGTGTGCCCTAGCATGCAATCTCTAGGGGGTCATAAGAAAGCCTGCCGAAGAAATCATGTCTGATGGAGGATGCCAAAAGTAAGCCTTTCTCACAACTTTATTTTTCATTTTTCATACATTGGATTTAGGTTAACTAAGAAAACAACAAGACTGTAAACTAAAAGTTGCTACCGTTTTATGTTTAGAAACTGGAGATAGATGCCGATTCTTTGTTTGAAATAGTTAGAAGGATTCTTTGTGTTTATCAGTCCGCAGATTAGGTAAAAGGGAGTTGTCTGTAAAATGTTTTCCTCAACCAGTTAACCATGCCGCTAGGCTTAAATAAGGCATATGGGATACATCGCTTCAAAGCCTTTTGAAGCCTTTGCAAAGGTTTAGAGGGAGCCAGTTTTCCAGCAGCCATAGAATGCGCATCATTTCAGGACCACGAGCGATAGAACTCAGGACCTCATCGCCCGGAGAAAAAGCAGCTAGGCTCGCCACAGTGAGAAAGAGGCAAAAGTGTTATCGAGAATGATGCCATCCCAATTACACATGCATGCAATATTTTGAAATAGCTTGTATTACATGCATGTGATATTTTGAAATAGCTTGTATCTTGGTTGCAAAGTAAGTGTGTTTGACCTGGAGTAGTATTGTGATGGGTAGTCTTCCCGGAAAGTCAATACTTCACCTTTTTTAGCATTACCTAAGTGCAATGAGTGGTGAGTGGTCCATTCATTATCACATGAGATGAGTTCTTGTAAACCAATGCTCATTGTTGAATACTCGTCAATGAGCATTTAATTTGTATTAAGATAAATATGTGTCCAATAAATATTTGTTTTAATATTAATATGTGTCAAATAAATTATTTAGTTTTATTGTTTGGTATTTAATTTTCCTACCATGACTCTAGATGATTATTTAAAAATGTATTTTATAATAGATGCAGGCTATAAAGTTTCTATGCTTATTGAGTAATTAAAAACCATATAGATTTAAAAATAAAAAATATATACTTTATAAATATAAATTATTAAGTAATAATTGAAAATAATTATTTATTTAAAGTTTTGATTAATTTTTGTTTTCGAATTGTTTGAATAATATTTGTGTTTATATGTATTTTTTCTTATATTCAATGTTTCTTATCAAATTCCTTGCACAATATATCCTGAGAACTTTTCAATGAAATACAATTTTATAATATTGTGTAAATAATGGATGACTAAAATTATATAATAATCATTAGAGTGTTATATCAAAAACACATGAAATTCATTGTATTTTATATATACCAATAATTTTAAGTTCTCTTAAAATGGATTAGATTTCGTATGTTAGTATAAGTCTTCAATATTTTTTAATAGTCATAATAGAGGTGCTTGGAAATAAATCTCATAATTTTTAACATCATTAGTTAACTTTAATCAAATTCTATGAGAACAAAACATATTATAATAAAATTTGATAAAAATGAAATATCAGTCATTGCTCTTGTGATGTCATAATAATGAAAAACAAGAAATCTATCACTCTTGTTATCAAACATATTATAGTAAAATTTGATAAAAATGAAATATCAATCATTGTTCTTGTGATGCCATAATTGTAAAAAATAAGAAATCTATCACTCTCGCTGTGAAAGCTAAACTTCACACAAAAATGCAATACTCTGACCAGAATTACAATGAACAACTATACTTTATTCTAATTCGAATAGTACAAGATTTCATAACTTCACAACAAAATAATCATTTGAATTGACAATTCAATCTTATTATTATTAATTCATCTCACACTTGTACATTTGTGCTATCTGGTTTGCTCCGTTGTATCTTCCCCCTTCCCATTTTTCTCCACACTACAATGCAATTGTTCTACGCTCTCAGCACCTCCCAATGCCATTCACAGCCATCACACATGCCTTTTCCTCTGTACAATGACTTCTTTGATTTTCTTGCTTACTCTCCTCTCTCCCAAGTGCGGCCAGGTAATGGGAAACAATTCAAAAAAAATTATTTGTTTTCCATTTGGGGTTCTTCACCCTCCATCTTTCAACTCTAAGCCCCCATTTATTTCCCCAATCCTACGTATCAAGAAGGAACACAAACTCAAATATTACTTTCCTTCTATAATCTCTATCCACTTGTTTAACACTCACGCGGTCCATCACAACACTAAGGGTTTTCAAGGAAATCAATACTTAATTTTTGCTTTGTCTTCATGTATGAACCACACCTCTCCAGCTTCCTCTCCTTCTTTGCGCAACTGCCAAGGGAAGGAACCATCTGCGAAGTTGTTTTTTTCCCTTTTTAGTCTTCCCCTACCTTCACGTCATCCCTCAGCACTCTAAAGATGGGTGTTACCTTCTCCACTTGAAACTATGCGACCTTTCATATTCCTCAATATTTCTTTACAAAATTGAATAGCTCAAAAATCTTAAATGATACTTCCATTTATTTTTATTCCCTCTTTAAACTTCATTAACTTTCCATATCCATCCATAGTCTATTAAGTTTCTCTATTCAACATTTTATTTCATTTCAAATCTCGTCCTTCTTATCAAGCATGACTTTATCTCCCTTCTCAATGTTTATGAAATCAACATAATTTTTTCGGGATGAAAATTAAACTTAAATTATAAAATCCTAATATGATATTTTTTCTATCAATCACAACAATGTCACCCAATCTCTACTAAAATTGATCATTGAATTTCAGATTAAATTGGATTCAGGAAAAATGCACAATGAACATAATTCAGACAAAAACTAAAAGAAACAAACTCAAATGATTTTTTATGTCACATGATTAAAATTATATTTATATTTTACTTTTCTCTCGTGTTTATATTGAAATAATACTATTTACTTTATATATTTAAGTTATTTTATTTATTTAAGATATTTTATTTATTTAAGAAAACATCAAGAGAAATTTGGGAGGCCACTTAAGTATTCTGAAGATTTTGGGTGCACATTCATCCTCTTTTGGTTCAATCTAAGGTACAAGAGAAACCAAGATAAATATTCATTTGTTGTATTTGGATACTTTTTAATATTTATTTTTATTTGTACATGTTGAGAAAATATAGTTTACATAAAACATACTCTTTTTTTAGAAAAATATCTATATTTGTTAACATAATTTAGTTGCTTAAGAAAAGAAATTAAATAATTTTATTAGTTAGTTTTTATTTCTTTAGTGCATTGTGACCACTTACCCGTTTTGAACAATCTTAGCCATGGGAACATTATAAATGTACCTTTTATTTACTTTCATTAGTGGAGAAGTGTATTATTGAAGGTGTGTATCCACCCTTATATTAATTGCTAATTATGGCCTCATATAAGTTTAGCTTGAATCTAACCCTAGTGATAAAAATTACTATGAAAGGTCTAATGTAGAAAATTAAAACCTTAAATAATAACTCCTTAAAAAATAGCCAAAACTTAACAATTTGGTAGAGGCCTTCTAACCCTACTCCTAAGAACCCTAGTCGGGACAAGAAAGGGAAAAATTATGGGTATTGGATATGTGCCAACTATGGATATTAATCCCTATTCTTATACAAAAATAAAGGCCTTTATTGTTGAAGAGGATGAGGATGAATTACTAAGAACAATATTGTGAGTCCACAAAATAAGAAAGTGGTTCAAAACCATAAAGATATGAACTTAATTGGTAACTTTGAGGAGTTGGGGAAGAGAGCCATACATATTTTTGATTGAGATGAAAAAGGTTTTGACAATAATAGATCTGAGTAGAAAGGGAAATAGCATTTGAGTGAAAGGAGATATTCTATGCTTTCAAAGACCTCTATTGCTCAAAATTTAATTGATAGAAATGGAAAGAAGCTGAAATTTGATAAATATAAAAGAGTCTAATGTTGAGGATGATGATTTTTTTAGGGATGATTTGTCTCAATATGAGGAGTCCAAGAAGAGAATAATGATAATTGTGAGGATCGAGAAGAGGATGGGGAGGAGAAAGAAGAAGATGAGGAAGGTCACCTTGATGTTGATGAGAAAGAAGGAAATGAAGAAGATGATGAATAGGAAGTGGAGGAGGAGAAGATAGCTATAGGGGAAGGTAATATTGATTTTTTAGCCTATAATGGGATGGATGATAATGACTCTTAGAAAGATATTTAAGATGATAAAAGTTCAAAAGAGTTTGAGAGAATCAAAGGATAAAACAACCTAGTGGCATATGACTCAATTGATTTCCTAAGTGTTGAATTTTTTTCTGCTAAAAAGTAAATAGAAGCGATTGATAAAAAAAATGTAAGATATAAAATATGTAAGAATAGTAGAAGTAAATGGAAAAATACCTTACTTCTCATCAACAATCTTCAAGATAGAGTAAAAAATATTGAAACTACCATTTGTATAATTGTTCACATTACTAATAGAATAATGAGGAAACCTATGATGGAACTATTATAAGGTTGTCAAATATTAAGAAGAAAAAATGAAAGAATGCAAGAGAACATGATCTAGATGTTTCTAAAAAAGAGAAGAAGTTTGAGACCTCAAAAGATAACACTATTTGTGAGGATTATTTGGAATTTATATCTCAATATTAAAATTATATTTTATAAATGGTTTTCTTCCTGTAGCTTTGTAGTTTTATTTTTTGTTGGCTATTTTAGTGTTAGGGTGCATGCCAAGTCATGTTTTTCCTTTTTTTTTCTATTGAATTTTATGTTTTAATTCTTTGATATTATCTTCTATCTGGTTTAGGACCCTTTGACTCCTTAACAAATTAATAAAAGAGCTATAATACTAAACATAAATAAATAATGATAAAATAATTAAAGTAGAATTTTTTTTGGAATCCTTATGACATACCTTAATCCTATCCCCACCTTTCCATTGAACCTCCCAAATTCTTATCTCCACCTATCTCTTACATTCCCATTTGACCACTCTACAATTTTCTTACTTTTTCAAGACTCTTGACTTGTGCACCCATATAAAATCCATTATACTTCTTCTTGCACCCCTTGAAATTTCTTAACCCTTTGTATGCCCTTGTGATACCACCCAACTATTTTTCCCTTGTTCACTCCACTACTATCTCTCCTTTATTCTTGTGTAGTTCCAAACACTATTGCATGATCAAGCTTACATTTTCTCTGTATACCACTATCATAAAAATTATTATGTTTAAATAATATATTAAGTGTTAAAATACTTATTGAATCATTTGATCCTTATATAAGTACATCCTTAATTATTGTACGTAAAAATAAATAATATAAACAAAAATAATAATATGGATGACATTTTTATTTGATGCATTTTTATTTTTGATAAAGGGAAAAATGGGTTTTACAGGGACCCAAAACCACCAAGTTTACAAGAAAAGAGAAAGGATAAAAAGTCCAATAGAAAAAAATACGGTACTCAAAAGGAAAAAATTGGAAAAAGCAGCAGCCACTCGCAACAAACCAGGAGGGTCAAACAAGAGAATCAAACAAAAAACCAACCAAAAAGCCAGCAAAAAGACTAACCACAACTAACCCAAAGTCTTTAGAACAACCCAGTTTCAACCTCTAGGTTTTGCATATCCTAAACACCCCTCTTGAAGGTTTGAATCATCTGTGGCATAGGAGGAGCCTTCCTCTTCAAATTAGCCCTATTCCTCTTAGAAATACCAACATCCTCATCTTGGTTTTTATCATTGACCTCTTCCAGATCAACCACCAAAGACCCTTTTTGAGCTTTGTCCAATTTTTCCATCATGGAATTGATTATGATGGAATTGTGTCTTTCCATCCTATTGTTCTACTCGACTATAGTTTTAACAGTATTTTTCATTTTTCCCAGCTCAATTTCAACCCTTCTATCCATACCTGCTTGGTTCTTAGTTTTTTTACTAGCACCATGATCTTTTGCTCCACCTCATTCTCGCCAAGCGCAGTAACCTTGAAACCCATTTCTTTTAGTTTACTTTGAAGGGCCTAGTGTTTAATTTTTAGCTCATTGATTTCATGAAAGATCCATTTCAAAATTTTGAAATGGTCAGCAAAATTGTTCTTGGCTAAACCAAAGACATCCATAGAGGGTTCCCTATCAAGGTTGAAGCAAGTTTTAGCCGAGTGAAGGGTAACAGGGGAACCAATTCTAGCATCTCTATCCAATGATGGGGCAACAAAGGATGAAATATTGCTAGCACTAGAGTCCTCAGACTCAGGAGAGTCTTCAGAGTATGACACAAGGTTTTTACTTGGTAGATTCTTACCAACATTTCTGGTTTTACTGGTAGAACTTCCTGGCTCAGATGTGGAGCAAGCTTTCATAGAATTAAGGCTTTTCTTACAAATTTGGACAGAGGAAGGACTAAGGACCATCCTAACCGAGCTCAAATTAGAAAAGTTCTCCAAGAAGATGGGTTCAGTATAATCCTCCTCAAAATCAGGAAGGGCAACCAAATTAGAAGGGGTAGAAATTTTTTGGAAATGTTCAACAATTAATCAAACTAGTATGCAAAATAGGATTTTTTTTTGGGTTTTTCTTATGATCAACTAGAATTTTTCTCAAAGAATAAAGAAGATAGTAGGGAAAAGAAACCCTAGCCTTGTAGCAGAAATAGTTGAGCAGGGCAAAGTGGAAACCATAGACCTTGGGGAAGCGACCATCCACAGTAATCTACTCCATGATGACACAAAGAAATTTCCTCCAGAGAGTTTTTATAGTGTCAACTTTGAAGTAGCTATTAGAAATTTTCACCAATTTCATTCTTTCCTTCTCTTTCTTCAGAAATATGATGACAGCTTCATCAGAGAAAACCCTGTCCCAAAAAAAATTGTGTCCATCAGTGGACATTCTAGTCACTTCATCTATAAGGTTTTGATCAAGCTCCACTTTCCTACCAGAAAGGGTAAATTCCTCATTATTCCAATTCTTCTCAAAATGCTCAGTGGCCTCCTAATTCAACCCATGGAGTTTTTCCAAAAAAGGGAGTAAATCCCCATTTTTTACATCGTTCCACTCTTTAGGATTTCTAGTATGAGTTTCAAAGCTATCTGGCTCAACTCTTTTCCTATCTCCGCCATTTTGGCAAGCACAGTGGGGAAGGCAGCGGTGAAATATTTACTTGAAATGGTCCCGCTAAATCTAAGAGCCCAGACATTAACGCTTAATTCACTAATATTTAGCCAAGTGCACTATCCTTTGCTCCTGACCCCTTCATTCGCAAAAAAACCACCACAACATTGGCTTCTCTATAGGTGTCTGAAATCTTTATATTATCAAACTTGGCTAAAGTTGATATAGCATCATCAATCCAAGACTTTATAGTCCATGAGGGGGGGAACTACCTAAAAGACAATCAATAATATTTTTGGAATCCCCTTCAAACTAAATGTTTTTGAAATTTAGTCTATGGGCCAAAATTAAAATATGGAAAGCTCCAATAGCCTCAGCCAGGTGATTGGCTTGAGAACCAAGAGGGGTGGTAGTCACACCTAGAAAGTTGCCAAAGGAATCCCTTATTACTCTGCCGCAACCTGCCACCCCAGGATTACCTTTAGCCGCTCCATCGAAATTGGCTTTGACCCATCCATTAGTCGAAAGAGACCAGTAAACACCCTCTCTATTCTTCTTAGCTTGTTTAGGAACACTAGGAAAATAAAGACTTATATACCATTTTTTAGCAACCATAAGATCATAGGATGAGTGAGCCACTTTCTCAGAATTTCCAACCTTCTGGAATATAGCTTTGACATTTTCTTTCAAAAATTTGATTATTGTAACAAAAACAATATCCACCGGTGCTTCTTTATCTTTGTAAATTCTATTGTTTCATTCTTTCTAGAGACCCCAAGCAATGTGAGGGAAATTGAAATCCCACACTTGTGCCGAAGAATAGGATTGTGAGTGAGGGATTTCCATTGAGAGAAGAAATCTTCAATAGACAAGGGAAAAACACAAGAAAGTTGCCAGAAACTTATGATTTTTTCCCAAATCAAGGCAGCAAAAGGATAGTGAAGAAATAGATGACTCACTGACTCTGCCTCCATCTTGCGAAGAAAACATCTATTAGGTATTTGAAAACCACACTTGTAGAGGTTATCAACCATGTGAATCTTATTTTGGAGAAGGATCCAGAAAAAGATGTTCATTTTAGGGACCAGATGTTTGAGCCAAGCCTTCGACTAGAAGGGGGGAGAAGACTGGAAAGAAGTAAGCCTAGAAAAAGTAGACGAAACAAAATAATTTCCTAAAGGATCATCACACCAAATAAGACAATCTTTCGTCTAATGAGGGCAGAGTCTGAGAGCCAGCAAAGAAGACTGAATAGGAGAAAGGTCCTGATTGATAAGGCACAAATCCACCCATTTTCCATCCACATGATAGTCTTTCACATATTATCCAAAAAGAGCTTTACAATTCTTAGCCCATCCACTAAAGGAGTCAATTTTTATAAGGAGCTCATGAAATAATCATCTATCCTCCCATAATCTAGTTTGGTTTCCACTTCTAACCTACTAACCCACAACAGATTCTATAACTTTTCTTCCATTAGTCAAATTATTCCAATAGGTTGAGCCTCTGGGAAGAAGATGGGAATCCTTCAAAATTATAAAGGATCGATTACCCTCCAAATATTTGCTTACAAGGATAACAGTCCATTCCCTAGAGGATGAAAATATTCTCCAAATTTGTTTAGCTAGAAGAATCTTGTTAACCATTCTAATTTTTCTAAGACTCAAACCTCCGGCCTTTTTTGGTCTGCACACTAGATCCCATCCAATAAGAGGTAGTCTTTTTTTTTCTTCAACACCCAACAAAAGAAATATTTTTTGAATCTTTTTAATAGCATTCGCAAACTTAGCCAAGATTTTGAAGAGGCTCAAAGCATAAATCAGAAAATTCTGAAGTGTAGCTTTGAGGAGTTGAAGTTTTCCCACTTGGCTTAATAGAGCTCCTTTCCAGCTGATAAGTTTCTTACTGAACCTCTCCACCAATGAAATCCAAAAGGATTTTGGGGGTTTAATGCTTAAGGGTAAACAAAGATAAGTGGCAGGCAAGGACTCCACCCTACAACCAAGGATTATGGCAATTTTATTATGTTTATGAATAGGAATGTTGAAGAAAAAAAGAGAGCCTTTCTGTTTATTAATCATTTGTCCTGACACCCTCCCATACTCATCCAACAGAGAGTTCAATTTTTTTCCTTATGAGATAGAATATTTTCCTAAGAGCATAGTATCATCAACAAATTGTTGATGAGAACAAATTAGATTTCTTTAGGAAGGTTTGAGATCAAGAAGGGATCTATTATCGATCAACCTTTTCAAATTCCTGCCAAGATTTTCAGCCATAATAGTGAATAAAATAGGAGAAATTGGATCTCCTTGTCTTAGACCTCTGGTGCTTTGGAAGAAAGTCATAGGAGAGCCATTAACCATGATAGAAATAGAAGTTGTAGACATGAGCTATTCCACCATTTGAAGAACCCTATTGCAAAACTAGAACACCGTTAGAATTTTAAACAAGAATTTCTAGTCAACTCTATCATAGGCTTTTGAGATATCAAGCTTTAACAAAAAGACTTCAGTCTTAGATTCAGTCAAGGAATGGATATTCTCATGCACTGTAACAATAGAATCCAACATCTGTTGACCAGGAACAAATCCATTCTGTTGAGGTGAAATCAGAGTGGGAAAGAGAATTAAAAATCTAGAAATAAAAACCTTCAAGATGATTTTATAGATCAAATTGCAGAGGCTTATGGGTCTGAAAGGCTCAAAGTTCACTTCTCCAGGTTTCTTAGGGATAATAACTAGAAAAGTAGCATTGAAATATTTTAGGAGACTTCTGGATCCAAAAAAATCTTTAACAGCATTCACCACATCTTCTCCAACAATCTCCTAGAACCATTGTAAGAAAAACATAGGGAACCCATCAGGACCCGAAGCTTTACTCCCTTCAAAGGAGAAAACAGCCGTCTTAACTTCCTCATTGGTAGGAATAGCGGATAGCATAGAGTTATTTTCTTGATTGTCACATTGGGTATAGCCTCTATTAAATGATCCTGATCATTTTGGTTATTTTCATCATTCTCATAAAGAATATTTTTAAAGAATAAAACAAAATGCTTTATGATATTCTCCTCCTCTTCATACCTAGTACCATCCACTTCAATTTGAGAAATTATGGTGATAGCCCTATGTTTTGAGGCCTACAAATGAAAGTATCTAGCATTTTTATCACCTGCAGATAACTATAAAGCTCTAGATATTTGTCTCGAGAAATCCTTCTCTTTTCCAATGATATCATGCAACTTAATAAGGATCTCATTCTCTTTTTCCTTAATATCATTCAAATATCCTTCCTTCTAGATTTTGTTTCGAATCTCTCCCAAATCCATCTGAAGATCAGATTTAATCTTGAAAATGTTCCCAAAGGACTCTTTTTTCCATTTTTTAACGTTGAATTTAACTTCCCTTAATTTTTTAGCCACCCTAAACATAGTTGTACCAGAGATACTTATATTCCACCATTTCCTTAGTTATTCTTTAAAACAAGGATGAGAAAGCCACATTTTTTCAACTTTGAATGGGATATTTTTCTTCTTCTTTAAAGGCTCCACAAAAAAAATAATAGGGAAGTGGCCAAATCCAATCCTAGAGAGGGCTTTAAGAGAAAAATAGTAAATAAAGAACCATTGATTAGAGATTAAAGATCTATCTAATCTAACCTAGATAAGATGCATACCCTTTCTATGATTGGATGAAGTGTAGGAAGCTCCTTGCAAATCCAAATCAATCAACGCTTGGTTGTTGATGAAGCTTTGAATATCCTAAAAAATATTATGCTCTCTTGTCCATTTAATAGACATTTTCCCTTGAGAGCTCTTTGTTGCTCCACAGTCTTCCTTTGCTTTTGATATGGTTGAAATGCCACATGGGGTTTTTCATTGTTTTTTTTCCTTTTTATTAGATAAAACCTCTTCTTTTTAGTCTCTTCTTGATGATCCACCCCTTTACTAGATTCCTATTCCTTATCAATAAGAATTCTTTTCTCCCAGGGTAATGTCTCCATGATGCCATTCAGATGAAAGGTTGAAAAGCTGCTAGAAAGTTCAGTAGAATGGTCCTGATTATCAAAGGAGTCCTTATCAAGTTCCAAGGAATTATGATCCATAAAATGATCAACACACAAAGGATGAAAGATTTCAGAGGAAGGGAGAAGAAGAGGGATGTTTAGCTCCAAAGACAACCCCTAGTAGGAATATTTTCAACTGGACTCAGCTCTTGAGATAAGGAGCTAACATCCTGAATTTGCATAATAGCACCATCCATCTGATCCTTATTTACTTCTCTATCCTTAGTTGTTAAGGTATTCTCAAGATCCTTACACCGGAGTTCCTGTGGAACCTCACCATTATTACCAAAATCACCATCAGCCTTATTAGAAGTGCTTTGAATATTAGACTCTGTATTCTCAAGGCTTTCTCCTTCTAATTTCTTTTTCCATATAGATTCTAAAGAACCAGTTGGTTTCTCTTTCTCTTTGGTGGTATTTAACAAACATTTCTTAGCCCTATGCCCAGATTTTCTACATTTGAAACAAGCAAAAGGGATAGTTTCAAACTCTATGTCCTATGACCAGGAAACCAGCTTTGATTGAATCTCAATTGAAGAGGGTAGGTCAACATTCTGAGAGACCCCTACGCATATTCTAGGAAATACCAATATTTTCCTAGCTGCAGTCATAGAATCAATAGAAAGGAGCTCTCCAAAGGAGGCCGCAATGCCATAAAAGACATCCTCATTCCAATATTGATATCATAATACCATAAAAGACATCCTCATTCCAATTTTTGATTCATATTTGTTGATATCATTTATCTAAATTATTTTTTCATCACTAATTTCATATATATAAGAATCCTAAATTAGAATAAATTTATCATTGAAAATAGGAATGAATTTGATCAGGTGACTATTTTGACTCTATATTTTTTATCTATTTTTCTAATTTTTATCATTTACTTGATATTTATCATCACATAAATAAATGTAGCTTTGTTGTAGCACAAGTTGAATTTAGAAAAATGATAATGTTATGCACACTTTTCTAGTTTTTGTTTTCTATTATTTCAAATGACATATGCATTATAATTTTCCTTTGGTTAGCTTCAATAAAGGGTTGCACATAATTTGTAAGTCATCCAACTAATTCTTAAAATAAGGTTATTTTCCCACATGAATATGATGCTATGAGTTGCTATTTGCAAAACTCCCTCTATTATTATGACTTCTCATTAGGAAGACATTTCACAAAATTTGTAATATGAATGACCTATCTATTTAATTTTTCCACCTCAATGTGGTGCTATGAGGATAATAAAATAATTAAGTATCTCTCTTATTTTACAATATTTATATGGGTAAAATATATATTTTCTTGTGGGTTCATTCCAAGTGACCTACCAAATCCATTTCATAGTCTATCTTTAAGATATTTTTTTACTAATCTATGTTTGTTCAAGTATATTTTTAGTTTATTATTTCTCCTTATCGTAAATGGATCTTGGTGACCATAAAGTGAGTTTATTTGAACTTTAGACTAATTTTCTTACCTAAGTTTTTGTCATTTTCTTCCTTATCCAAATAATTTACTTCTCCTTTAGGTTAGAAATAATCTACTAAGGTTTTCTATATTTTCTCATAATCTATATTGATTTTACCTAAGTAAAAATTATCTATAAGGGTGGAAATAATTGAATGATTATATTAGCTCCAATACCTAAGAATTATACAACCTCTAGACATATTGATAAGATCCAACATACTCATTTGTATATCAAAAGACACAATATAATATTTTTATCTTAACTTCTTTTAAATTGAATTCATAATTTTTGATACAAATTAAGCTTCTAACCGTAGAATGTTATCCACTTGATACTTCAAGGATAAATTAATGGTTTATTGGTGTGGTCTAATCCCTCATATTTAATTCTCAAAAAATTTAATCTCACATTATTGTGACATAGATTTTAGGAACCCAAAATGCTAGGCTGTCTTCCTAGGGTTTTCCACCTAGAAAGAGAGAGATCAAGGGTTCTAAAATTCTTATGTGCATTCAAATTAGGATGTATTCAATGTTTTTTAATTTAAATTAACTTAAATAAATTCAATTGACTGATTTAAATGATTTAAAATGGATGGAAAAGTGCAATTAAACTATGTTTGAAAACACACTGTGATATGCAAACAACTATGAAATATGAAGAAATTGAAAGAAATATGTAGAACAAAAGGTACAACGTCAAATATGAGTGCACCTGGATGTTGTGTGAGTTTTTTAGAGTATCTGGAATGCCGATAAAATTTTCTAATTTTTCATAGTGGGTATCATTAGCCAAGGGTAGCGAATCATTCCTCTTACTATTGAAAAAGTGTTGAGAACTAATTTTTGATAGTCAGGATTTGATTTATGACAAAATACAGATATTAAGATTTCAAGTGGGACTCATTCTCTAAGGGTGGAAAATAATTCCTCTCGAATATTTCTAGAAAATTGGGAGGCTACACTACTACACTAGATCTGGCAGTGTTTGAATATTAGCTTGTCGGGATCAATTATGTAGAAAATGGATATAAAAAATTCAAAATTCTTGAAAGATGACGAGTTGACTTGAAGAGCCTAGTTGACTTGAATTCCACTTTTCAACACCTTTAAACCTATTAAATATACAAAACAAAGTTGCAAATACACATGCACAAAATGAGAAAAATGTGGAGGGTTAGTGAATAGGGGTTTGCTTTGGTCAAACCCCACTTGGTAATCAAACCTAATAGAAATGAATCAAATATAAAGGAAATGATAAATTAATAACATGAAAGTATTACAAACTTACCAAATCCTTGAACATGCAAATCTGAAGTGATATCAATGGCTATTGTAAAGTGCTTGAAAAGTTCTTGAATTGATGATCCAAAATGCTTGATTGCTTGAAGATTGAATGCTTGAATGAGGAGATTGCTTGAATGTTTTAGGAGAGTGAATAATTGAGTGAATAATTGTAAAATGAGGTTAAAATCAGATATTTATAAAAATCTTGTGCCTCACCATCCGTTCATACCTCCTCATAGGCCGACATGAAGTGAATTTGAGTAAAATCTTGAAAGAAAATTTGAAATGTTTTGAATTTAGAGCCAAGGAGGACTCATTCGCCACCCTCAATGAATGAGTCCCGCATGGGACCCAAAACCAAGTGTCACAAATAATGTTCTTCTTAATGTTGTTTGTTAAGATAGGATCCAAAAATATTGTTAATATAAGAATATGAGGGCATAAAGAGACAAAATAAAGCATGAGAAGGGTGTAAACAGTGAAAATATGCCTAGAAAAGCATGAAATCTTGTTACAAGACTTTACAACACTTTGAAATAGGGCTTGTTAATGAATGGAAAGGGGATTTTTAGGTGAATTGCATTATATAGAGTCTAAAATAATGTAGAAATGTCTTACAAAAATTCACAACACCTTCACAAGACGTCTTTCCTTGAGTTTTAGCACCAAAATAAGCATGTTCAAGCCAAGACACATCATAAAATTAAAGAAACATAATTCCAACACTATGAAACAAGACCTACAAGACAATGATAATGACAAGGGTTCATTTTTTGATGGCACATTTAGACCCCACTTTAGTGAGAGAAACTTGCTTCTTCACACTAAAGTAGCCATCAACATCAAGAAGAGGGTTTGAATGCACTTACGTTTGAAATATTGAATACAAAAAACAAGGAGGATGATCAAAGATTGTTTAAAAATGTGACAAATATTTTAGGAACCCGAAATGCTAGGCTCTCTTCCTAGGGTTTTCCACCTAGAAAGAGAGATATTAGGGGTTCTAAAATGCTTATGCACATTCAAATTAGGATGTATGCAATGTTTTATAATGTAAATGAACTTAAATAAATGCAATTTATTGATTAAAATGATTTAAAATGGATGCAAAAGTGCAATTTAAACTATGTTTGAAAATACACTGTGATATGCAAACAATTATGAAATATGAATAAATTGAAAGAAATATGGAGAAAAAAAGGTGCAAGCTCAAATATTAGTGCACCTAGATGTTGTGTGAGAATTCTAAAGTGTCTGGAATGCTGATGAATTTTTTTGATTTTTCATAGGGGGACTTATTCACCAAGGGTGGAAAATCAGTCCTCTTACTGTTGAAAAAGTGTCACGAACTAATTTTTGATAGCGGGGAGTTGATTTCTGACAAAATAAAGATTTTTCATATTTCAAGTGGGACTTATTCACCAAGGGTGGTGAATCATTCCTCCCCAAGATTTTTTGGAAAATTAGGAGGCAACATTGCTACACCAGATTTGGCAATGCCTAAATGTTAGGTTGTCAGGACCAATTCTACAGGAAACAAACAAAAAACACTCAAAATGCTTGAAAATATGATGAGTTGACTTGAAGAGCTTAGTTGACATGAATTCAACTTTTCAATACCTTTAAACCTATTAAATATACAAAACAAAGATGCAAATACACATGCAAAAAGGGGAGAAATGTTGGAGGGTTAGTGAATAGGGGTTTTCCTTTGTCAAACAATCCCACTTTGGTAACCAAACCCAATAAAAATGAATGAAATGTAAAGGAAATGATAAATGGATAACATGCAAGTATTACAAACTTACCAAATCCTTGAACATGCAAATATGAAGTGATGTCAATGGCTACTCCAAAGTGCTTGAATTGATGATGCAAAATGCTTGACTGATTGAAGACTAAATGTTTGAATGAGGAGATTACTTGAATGTGTTAGGATATTGAATACTTGAGTGAATAATTATAAAATGAGGTTAAAATCACATAGTTATACAAATCTTGTGGCTTACTATCTATTCATACCTCATCACAGGCTGACATTAAGTGAATTTGAGTAAAATCTTGAAGGAAAGTTTGAAATATTTTGAATTTGGGGCCAAGGTGGACTAATTCACCACCCTTGGCAAATGAGTTTCACTTGGGACCTAGAACCAAGTGTTAGAAATAATGTTGTGTTTAATGTTGTTTATCAGGATAGGACCCAAAAATATAGTGAATATAAGCATATGAAGGCATAAAGAGACAAAACAAAGCATAAGAAGGGTGTAAATAGTGAAAATAATATTGTCACAATACTTTACAACACTTCAAAATAGTGCTTTTTAGGGAATGAAAATGTGATTTTTAGGTGATTGCATTAAATAGAGTCTAGAACAATGTAGAACTATCTTACAACACTTCACAAAACCTTCACAAAATATCTTTCTTTGAGTTGTGGCACCAAAATAAGCATGTTCAAGCCAAGATACATCATAAAATTAAAGAAACATAGTTCCAACACTATGAAACAAGACCTAAAAGACCATGAAAATGACAAGGATCCATTTTTTGACAGCACATTTAGCCCCCACTTTAGTGAGAGAAACTTGCTTCCTCACACAAAACTAGCCATGAACATCGAGAAGAGGGTTCAAATGCACTTACCTTAGCAATATGGAATACAACAAACAAGGAGGATGATCATGCCCCCAAGATAAAGATCCCATGTAAAACTAAACATAAGGACAAAGGAACACACAAGTGTGAGAGTAATTGAATAAAGCTTCAATCATCAATCAAACTAGTTTTGAAAAGAGATCTTGGTTGATTGCTTGAAAAAGAAAGAATGTGTACTCACTCTAGGGCCATGGAACTAGTTGTCTACTGAGTGAGAAATCCAAAAAAGTAAGATACATACACTAGTTTTTATGCACTCACAAACAAACCAAAAAGTGGCTATGGGGAAAATTCATGCCTCTAGTTGGCCTTCCCACTCAACCATGCCAAAGCTATACTTGTTCGATAACTTTACCAAGGTGCCCCAAAGCCAAAGAAAATGAAAATGTTGGTTTAAGTTTCATAAAATAAAAAAAATAGGATGGCACCAAGTTGTGTTATTCAAGGTGGCCGAATAAGAATGTTATGTGTAAAAATGTTATGTGTAATATGTTCAAAGGAGTTATGTTCAGTTTATGCAAGGTCACTCACTTAGGGAACATTGTGTCTAATGTCTCCAAGAGAGGACCAATTAATGAATAGTATATTGACAACATAGGGGTTGTAGTGTGTTGCATCAAACCACCAAGAGGAATGCAATATGCTGAGAAAGATCACACTTATGAAGGACATCACACCCAATGTCATCCACAAAGTGACAAACACATGGCGTAAATGACAAGGATACACTAAGAATGAAAATGAAATAATGATAATGTATGCCCCACACTTTAAAGTAGTTTCCACACATCGTTCTATGAGAAATTTCTTGAAAGTAGAGAAGAGGAAGAAAGTAAGACATGAGAGCTAACTCAAAAAGCTCTATGCCAAGTCATATGTTTCAAAGTTAAGTTGTGTCAAGTCAAGATAGAGGAGAAAAAAATGGAAAGAAGGGAGATGACCCAAGAAAAGAAAGCATACAAAACATATAAGAGATCTATGGATTTGAAGTTAGTATGGTCATTTTTGTAGTGTTTTGATTTAAAGAGCTTGAAACTTTCATCATTCCCCAAAGCACATAGAACTAGAAGAATGACACAAAGAGAGCGAAATAAATGGAGAAAGATGCATTTTCACTCAACATGGAAGAAATATCGTGGTCTTCATGAATTACATCATCCCAAAAAGGAAAACACAAATGAGAATCAAGTGAAAAGTGAAAAACCCTTTGGATCAACATGAAGGAGACATTTTGGTCTCAATGCCTTGTGTCATCCCCAAAAGGAAAACCACAACAAAATAAAAAGAAAAAAAAAAGAAAAAGAAAAAGGGGGTTTTGGGTCAACATGGAAGAGACATAAGCCATCTCAATGCTTTGCGTAATCCCCAAAAGGAAAATCACAAAAAAAAGGCATGAAAAATTGAAGAATAAAGGTATGAATAGAAGAAGTGTACAAAGACAAGGAAACATCAAACACACGATACGAGGGAACATGATACACACATGAAAAGAAAATAAAAATAAAATGGACAAGTAATGTAAATGTAAGTAAACCATTAACTAAGTTATCATTTTCTAAGTCTTGGATGAACAAGCAGAAAAAGGAATAACAAGGTTAAGAGACAATAAAATGCATTACAAGGACAAGGCTAGCAATTTCTTGTCTCCCATAAAGTGTAAAAGAAAGAATGAGCCAAGATGAGTGATGGGAGAGGAACATGCAATAGTGAGAATGGGAAGTTATACAACTAGGGAATGAAGGGATAATGGTGTTTTAAGGGATGAGGGGAAAATAGTCAGTGTCTGTGAAGTGATACTTTTTCTATTTCATTCAAAGTTTGACATTCTTCAGTTTGATGTCCAAGAACAGGATGGTATTTGCAATATGGTATGCTGGAGTTGTGAGGACAAATGACCAATCTATTAGAAGGTGGTAAAATTATAAGATCTTTGTTTAAGAGTAATTGGAGTCTCAGCTCACATTTGGTTGGAGGATGTGTAGGAAAATTTATCTTCATTTTCTATGGTCATTTACATTTACTAGGTTCTCCTTTTTCATGAGTAGAAGGAAGAAGGGGACCAATAGGGATCCTAATATCCTTGTCATTAGAAGGAGAGAATGGGTGTTCACATGGAAGGAGAATGTTCAAATTAGGAGGATTCAAAACCACTATACTAGTATCTTGAATTCTCTAAGGTTGAAGAGGATGTCTCTCAAGATGAGAAGGATCTTGATATCCTAGCCATGTTGTATTGGATTCAATTGGTTGTTGTTCAAAAAGGTGATGGATGTCATGTTCATGTTTTGTGTCACAACCTTGTTTACTTAATATAGTGAATCCTTTTCCATATGTTTCTTCAAGGTTGACAAGATTATTTGTGACTATGTGCTTATAAAATGGCTAAGATTGTGGTGGCTGAGAGGAACTAGGTTCACTTGACGGAGGAACCATAGGTCCTGTGTTTACTTCAGGATGTAAATAAGCAAAGTGATCATTTGGTACAACATTATGGAGTTCTTGTGATCTCATAGAGGGATAAAAGGTTGCATTTTATTCCAGATTGTCAAGGAAATCATTATAGAACTTGTTCATGCTAGCACCATCTTCTCCAATAATGTGTACATCACAAGGAGGACAATCATGAGGAGTTAAAGGAGCATGAGTTTGTTCAATGTCATTAAGGTCAAATCAAAATGTGTAATTGGACATGTCTACTAATGATTTGACGGAATTCCAAAAATTATTAAAGGAGAATGCCATGATGCCAATAAACTAAAATGCAATAGGCGAAAGAAGACAAAGAATTTATATGTGAAAATAGAATGCAAGAATAGAAAGGTATAATGCAAAAAGTTGAGAAAAATGTTGTTTCAAAAATATAGAGGGACTAATTCACCCTGGGTGGCGAATGAGTCCTAGGATACAATTTTATTTGTGTTTTTCAGAATTTTAAGAATGATTTAAATGTTTTTCAGAATGCCAATACTAACATAGAATGCAACATTTCAGTTTTTTCAATGAAATTGAATGCAAAAATGAAAACTAGATGAGTTTTTCACTATCGTAAAATGAAAGACCATAGAGTGCAATAACAAATCACTGTGCTAATTGAATTTCAATGAAAATGAAACTAGGATACAAGATATGAATGAAATCAAAAGTTTTAAAATGTGACAAAGATTTTAGAAACCTAGAATGCTAGGATCACTTCCTAGGGTTTTCCACCTAGAAAGAGAGAGATTATGGGTTCTAAAATGCTTATGCAAATTCAAATTAGGATGTATGCAATGTTGTTTAATTTAAATGAACTTATCTAATTACAATTGACTGATTAAAATGATTTAAAATGGATGCCAAAGCTCAATTTAAGCTATGTTTGAAAACACACTACGGTATGCAAACAACTATGAAATATGAAGAAATTGAAAGAAATATGAAAAACATAAGGTACGGGGTCAAATCTGAGGGCACCTAGATGTTGTGTGAGCTTTGTGGATTTTCTAGAATGTTGATGAAATTTTCTAATTTTTCACAGTGGGACTCATTTGCCAAGGGTGGTGAATCAGTCCTCCTATTGTTCCAAAAGTGTCAAGAACTAATTTCTGATAGTTGAGAGTTGATATCTGACAAAGTCCATATTTTCAAATTTAACATGAGACTCATTTTCCAATGGTGGTGAATCAGTCCTCCCCAATATTTTTGGAAAAATTAGGAGGCAACACTGCTACACCAGATCTAGCAATGTCTGAATGTTAGGTTGTCAGGATCAATTATGTAGAAAATAGATAGAAAACACTCAAAATGCTTGAAAAAATGATGAGTTTACTTGAAGATCCTAGTTCACTTGAATTCCACTTTTCAACACCTTTAAACCTGTTAAATCTATGAAAAAGCACTACAAATAGACATGCATAAAGGGGGAAAATGTTGAAGGGTTAGTGAATAGGGGTTTGCCTTGGCCAAAACCCACTTTGGTAATCAAACCCAATAGAAATGAATGAAATGTAAACGAAATGATAAATGAGTAACATGCAAGTATTAAAAACTTACCAAATCCTTGAACATGCAAATCTAAAGTGATGTCAATGTCTACTCCAAAGTTCTTGAAAGTGCTTGAATTGATGATGGAAAATGCTTGATTGCTTGAAGATTGAATGCTTGAATGAGGAGATTGCTTGAATGTGTTAGGATAGTGAATACTTGGGTGAATAATTGCAAAATGAGGTTAAAACCACATATTTATACAAATCTTGTGCCTTACTATCCATTCATAACTCATCATAGGCCCACGTGAAGTGAATTTGAGTAAAATCCTAAAAGAAATTTTGAACTATTTTGAATTTGGGGCTAAGGGGGACTCATTCGCCACCTTGGTGAATGAGTCCCACCTGGGACCCAAAACCAAGTGTTGGAAATAATGTTGTTTTCTAGGATAGAACCCAAAAATACAATTAATATAAGCATATGAAGGCATAAAGAGACAAAATAAAGCATGAGAAGGGTGTAAATAGTGAAAATAAGCCTAGAAAAGCATGAAATATTGTAACAAGACTTTACAACACTTCAAAATAGGGCTTGTTAATGAATGATAATGTGATTTTTAGGTGAATTGCATTAAATAGAGTCTATAAGAATGTAGAAATGTCTTACAATACTTCACAACACCTTCAAAAGGCATCTTTATTTGAGTTTTTTTCAAAAAAATAAGCATGTTCAAGCCAAGATGCATCATAAAATTCAAACAACATAGTTCCAAAATTATGAAAGAAGACCTAAAAGACCATGAAAATGACAAGGGTCCATTTTTTTGATGGCACAATTATGTATAAATATGATAATTGTATTGGTGTGCTTGTAAATAAGGAATATATGTGACTCCCCTTATATATTCCCACCTATGGTTGTGTACCTTGAATATGGATACTATTCAAAACTTTTGGAGAATGAGAGGGAAGTGAATAGGTCCACTTAAAACTTGACCCCTTGTGGAACTTGAAACTTTTAACACAACTCAAAATCCTTTAGTAGATAAAAAGAGAACTTTAAGAAGAGAAGTAATAGAGAGACTTGTAGCAATCAAAATATTTAGCACCTTCCATAAAATTAACCAACAAAACATCTATCAATAATCAAATCAGCAACAAAGAGAAAGAAATAGACAAAATGCACATCCAAAAGGAGACACCAAATTTAGGTGGAAACCCCAATGAGGGGAAAACTACAGTGAGAGTTAACTAACAATATAAGTGTAACTACCAAAAAGATTTGCACAAAGGCTCACCGCCTTATAGAAATATAGAAAAATGGCATACAACACTAAAGCACCATCCAACTCCAACAACAAGATACAAGGCCGTAATTATATTCACTATCTCAAAGTAGGATACAATATGAATGAGAGAAAATTAAAAGAATTCCAATATAACTCTTTGTTGGTTGAGGTGTTGAAGCATAATTTATGTTTTCTTTCACAATCTTTAGCACTATCTCTTCTGGAAATTCAACATTATTCACACATAAAGTTCTTTATAATTGTACACATCTACATCTTGTTGCATCTAAAAATATCTTATATTTATATCCACCACAACATTTGAATTCTTCAATTAGGTGGGCTAGAAAGAGAATAAACAAATAATTTAACTAGTTAGAAACTAAAGCATAATGTGGTCATATCCTAAGGATAGAGAAGAATGAAAAAAATGTAACACTTCTTTCAATGTGGTCCAAAATGATTTACATATAGGCGTACATCAAACTAAGTTAGCCCATAAAAATCTCTTTCAAATGAATCTACTTGATGCAATCCAAAAAAAAAAGAGGTTAGGACCTAAATCTATCATGTTGGATATTTCATTGCTAGTGTAGCCCTCAAGCACATGACCTAAGCAAAAGAATAATTTATGATAGCTACATATCAACTAATAGCCAAGAAAGCCAACTGAAGACACAATGTGGCATGAAAGTGACCAATTAGTAACTTGTGGATCATATACAGATACTCCTTGAATATACAAATCACCTAAATACTCTTCTTTCATAATATCGTGAGATAAACAACCACCACAGCCCAAATAGGTACATAAAATTCTACTCAAGAAACACACAATACAAACCGTTTGATATAATATTTGTAGAATAGCTTGTGGAACACATTAGCATATGAGATTAGAACTAGGATATTACATAGATGTTGTGATTATAAAAACCAAGTGGTAGGAGAAGATACATTAATGTGGAGAAATATGAAGTAGTTCCCATATCATTCTAGACAACTACCAACATTTCCAACCTTCTATAATTCAGAAAAACCTCCTCGGTAACAGAGGTGATTTGGAAACATATGAGTGCAACATACATAGAGAATTAGCATTGAATACCAAATTACAAGACCAAAACTACAATAGTAGAGGAATTTTGGACATTCTCCTAGAAAGACTTGAATGTATATTCCCAAACCAGAATTATTTGAGCAACCTATGGACACAAGAACTTCCTTTCAATAACACATATATTATATGGAACATTACAAGAGAGAATGATACATTGTCATACTTCTAATCCTCATCTAGATATATCATTATTAAAAAAACTCTATTGATAGTAATAATGCATTATATGAACATCAACAACTTTTTTGATAAGGTATTGTAAGGAAGCTAAGGTAGCAAAAATACTTCCTACACTAATCTTGAGAGAAGAATAATGCAAGCAAGTATTGGCATGGTGTGATGGTTTATAGGTGGCATTGTAGTTCTTGCCACCAATGTTCAAACCCCATTGGGGTGGTATTGTTGAATGGTTGTATTTGGTTCATAGCTCTAGTCAAAAGCATTTACCCCTTGAATAAAAAAAGAGAAGAATAATGCAAAAAAAATTTACAGATCTTTAACAACTATAGAAAATTAAATAGAAATAAGAAAAAATACTATGCATACCACAAAAAAGTGATTTACATAAGGAAAACCCTTTTGGGAGACAAACACCACACTCTAAAAATTTCCCAATATATATTTAGAAATCACAAAGATTAAAATATACTTGTAGAGAAAGCTTCTCAGAAGAGTATAACCAACAAGAGATCTGGAGGCAAGACAACTACTATCAGACTCTTATAATACATCACAATGCACAACCGTAATACAACACCCTCATAAAATAGGATTTCCTTCTAGGGAAAGACAAACAAACAAAATATAAACCATTAGATCTAGGACAATGAAAAATGGTCCAAATTTAGCTCCCATGCATGCCTCTGCGTTGACATGTAAATAGTATGTTATATATTTTCATGGTTGAGACATATTTTCCTAACAATTCTCCCACTTGTTGAATAACTTACAAGATTAACAAGAGGGTATAAGAACATCGTATCTTAATTGCTAGGGGCCAAGAGGCCCATAGTCTCTGAACACTATCTAAACTTCTCTATGCTCACATAATTAGTTAAATAATCAACAAAATTCATTAAAGTCTCTACCTTAATTAGCTTCTCCCTGCCATCTTTGACCATATCTCTAACAAAATTATTTTGGAAATCAATGTGATTGGTCCTGGCATGAAATGTTGAGCTCTTTGCTAGACATATTGCACTTTTACTATCACAATAAATTGTAAATGCACCTTGTTTTATTCCAATATCTAAACATAGTCTCTTAAGCCAAATGGCTTCTATACAAACATAAGTAGTTGTTGTATACTCTCCTTTAGTATTGGACAAAGAAACCATAGTATGTTGCTTACTTGTCCAACTAATTTCACCAATAAATAAAGTAAACACATAAGCACTAGTGGATCTTCTACTATCAACAACACCTGCCCAATTTGAATCCACATAACCATGAATATCAAGGGAAATATCATCTTCAATTATATTACTATGATAACATAAGGAGTAATTTTAGGTATCGTGCAAATATCTGAACTCTCTTTTAACCTCATTCAAATGAACTCAACCAAGATTAGACATATATATATGGAAGGAACTCCCACTGCTTGGAAAATGTCTAGTCTAGTACAAACCATGACATAAATGAAACTTCTAACTACACTCTGGTAATGAACTCTGCTCATGTATTCCATCTCTAGTTGGGATGTTGGACAATCTGAAATAGATAAATTTGTTCCAAATGAAATAGTAGCACACAATGGTCTATATTCCTATATATAAAACCTCGATAAAATTTAATTAACACTCTTAGACATTCTCCTAGAGGCTTGTTCAAATGACTACAATTACAAGGAGTATTATTTTTTCTATGTGGAGGGGTAATGAATTGGATCATTAGTAGGATTTTTTTCTTATGGATTTATGGTTGGATGCCCAATAATCAACCCAAAAATTTCTAGTTTTTGAGTTATGTGGTGAGAATTTTGGTTGTCTAATTCAGAATGGTTTAGGTAAAGCTCTGAAGAGGGCCTTTTTGTTCCTAATATTCCTCCTCCTCAACCTTTAGCTAATTTTCACATTTCCTTACTTAGTATGATCCCTATTGTTGTTGGTATTGAGGAGGCTTCTATGCCTTCCCTATCTCCTAAAGTGGGACCTTCTTTGGAGTCTCCTTCTTGGAGATAACCCCCATTCTTTCTAGTGTTCTTCCTGTTTGGAATAGGTTATTAGAGAATGGTGTTTTAAATATTTTATAGGATCTATAGCCTCCTTGTCCCAAAATGGATCTTCTTGTGCTAGGGTACTTATTGCTTCTAATGTGGGTCCATTGGAGGATTCTTAGTTTGAGTTTAGTCATATTGAATTTACTTTAGCTCCCTCTACTACTTCTCTATATATTTCAAATGAGTGGATGAATAGAACTTCCTATGGTTTAAAATGTACTTGTATTGAATATTTTTTTGGTTACAAACTAAATACTAATGTTATCTAAAGTTAGGCTTCTAATTGTTACATGGCTCCAGGTCTTTGTATTATGGCCTTGATGAATGGTATTTTGCTATTCACCTTTTGTTCCATGGAGGAATGCAATAACATTTTTCAAGGAGGTCCTTTTTTTTTTGGAAAGGATCTTCTTTATATTAGAAATTTGGTCTACATGCTTAAATTTTATTGAGATTACTATGTTGCATATTTGGGTGTGTCTCCTTGAGCTACATTTGAAATTTTGGGATGAAGGTAATAGTCAACATATTTCTAATATTGTTGTTCAATTTATCACCTTATTTAGTGTCATTGGACATGTGGAGGTGTGGCATTGGAAGGATTCCCAAGAGTGGCCTCTTGGGGGTACTGAGGAGGAAAGATAAGAGCTTGCTAGAATCTTGGTAGGTAGAATATGTAGCTCTCTTCAAGACAAGGATATTTTGGCTTGGGGTCCTAATCCAAAGGGAATATTCTATGTTTCATCTAGATATACAAAGCTTCATAGGCAGATGTATGAAAATATTGGTGTCCCTTGGTGGAAGCAAGATTGGAATAAATTTTCTTGGCCTAAGTGTAGTTTCTTTTTATCGTTGGTTGTTTAGAATAGATGTCTTACATGGGATAATCTATGAAAAAGAGGCTTCCAAGGTCCTTCCATTTGTGTTTTGTGAAATAATAGTGAAGAGTGTGTCTCACGCCTTTCCTTTCAACGTCCTTACTCTAGGAAGATTTGGAATTTTTTGTGGGGGGTTTGAGGCCATCCCTGTGTTCATGCCTCTTCTTTGATAGAGTTTTGGGAAAGCTTGGGGATACCCTCTACTATGACAACTTTTCTTTAGATTGCTTCAATTATTGGCCCTACCTTTATTGTTTGGCACCTTTTTCTTGAGAGAAATAGAAGGATTTTCCAAGATGTTAAGCAAGTTGGGGATCTTTTATAGGGGAATATCTTCAGAAAAATCCAAGAGACTATTTTAGCTAAATGTGACATGTCGGTCATTGTGGATCCAAGTGTTTTGTCTTTTGTGGGGAATTTTTACATGGAGGGTAGAGCGTTTGGTTTCTCTACTAGCAACAGTTCTCATCAAGTCAAGAAGATGACTCATTGGGATGGTTAATGGAGCCCTCCCACACATGGAGTTCTAAAGATAAATACTGAAGGATACTCTAGGGGGAATCCTAGGCATGCTAGGATTGGTGGTATTTGCAGAGATAGTAATGGAGGGATGGTGTTTTTTTTCTATTTACAAGGGTCAACATTCTAATAATCTCATGGAGGCACTTGCTATTTTACATGCGATTGAAAGAGGTTATTCCCTATGCTAGAAGAGTATTATTTTTGAACCTAGTTCACAGATTGTAGTTGATATACTAAATGAGTGGAGATACAATGGTGTTAATTGGAAATTGGTTGTGGTGATCAAAAAAATTGTGAATTTATGTAGTTCTTTGGAATTTGTTTCCTTTTGTCATATTCCTAAGGAATGGAATCAGGTGGTTGATTTCTATTGAAGTGGGCCTCTCACCATGTGGAGAGATGGATTATAGATGACTGGGGTCTTTTATCCTCAGAGATCTCTTTGTCCCTCAAAAAGATAATCATGGAAGACTTAAAAACATGTAATTGTTTCCTTGGTTGGATTCCTTTGGGTACTTTTATTGTGTGATCAATTGATGGTTTTTGTGGGTTCTTACTTATTGCTCTATAGTCTTTCTTTAATTCAATAAATTCTTACCTCCTTTTTATTAAAAAAAAGGATAATTATATTCATAAAATTTTAAAATTGCGAGGATTGGTTTTATATTCATGTTTTAAAATAAATCAATGATGAAATCACCCTTCACATCATAAAAATATGGAAGAAACCATAGAAATACATAATTGAAGATCTAAAAAATGGGAAGGTAAATAATTTATATTTAATGCAAGATAAATAAATAGGTTCAAAGTAACCTATGAATATTTTAAGAAGATGATAAATGAATCTAACAAAGTGCATAATTACTAGTTTTTATGTTTATTCACATTAATGTTATTAGTTTTTGTAACCATCATTATTAAAAATTTGATAAGGTAATAGTTCACATATTCAATTCATACCAACAAAAAATTCAATGAATGGAAATAATGATTATAATAAAAAATTACTGACATTCATATGCATGTCAAATGTAAGTTGAGACATAAAATTTAAATATAACACATCTTATATTTTAATTATTTAAAGTATTATAGTTTAATTAATTATTTTATGCTCATGTAAAGGGGTTTATTTTTATTTTATTTTATATAAAATCCTTAGAATGTTTTACATAAATAGTTATAGTAAATACATTTTTTTTCTTTATATATTTCTTAAGTAAACATATGAAAGATTTTAATACTACTTTATTGATGTGATGGAAACCCTAGTTGGAGTGAGAGTGGTAGATGGTGGCAACGACTATTCTAGGTAGGGCAATGGTGAATATGGTGAAGGTGATGGAAGTGACCAGGTCTTTGGGTTATTTCTATATACCCTACATTATCTTCCTATGGAGGTGACTTGTTATAGTGTTAGTGATCACACTAATAGAAATTGTAACACCCACCATGAAACCCTAGATAATGTCACACACATAACGAAAGAAAACATTTTTTTTTAAAGTGTAATTAAAAACTAAAGTAAACTACAATTATACATACATTCTCTAAGGTACGTGAGGATGCTTACTTACAATACCCATTACTATTAAAAGTTACTAAACATAACATAAGATTATTACTCATGAATGAAAGATCAGACATCTATTAACATTAAAATACATCTCATAAAATATAAAGTATTGTAATCATGATCCATTCATGCATTGCATCTATTCAATTTTACAATTACAACTCTCATTTCCAACTGAGATAGTTCCTACAAAAGTGTTACAATTACAAATTACAAAGATTCTCCTCGAATACAATTGAGGAGTGATACAATTACAAATTACAACGTATCCAACAGATACAAGAGAGAACATGAAAGAATTTCAAATTCACTGGTACACACAAGCTTTCCAATCGTGAAGTACTTGCCATCACGAACAAGAACTGGGGACCCAACATTTTAAGGTGCATGTTCCACCCAACCATCTGGTACCCGAAGGACCAACCCCCATGCTAGGAGATAGTAAAAGAACTTCCTAGGAAAACCTACAACCTCTAGAAATAGGCAAAAACAATATTGAACTACACAAGTACAAAACTTACAAAATGCTTACAATGCTTCCAGATAACAATCATCAATCGCACAATATAACAAATTGACTCATGGTTGTTATGGGAGGAGTTTCATCACAAAGTTACATGGGTTACCCTCTTGAATCTTCCTAGGCTCCAGCCCCCATCTTTGGTTACCCTAGTGACCTCTTACGAAACCCAGCCCCATATGCAATCCAATGCAGAATTGATTATCTTTTCGAGAAACAAGATATCGATCTTTCCATTCCAAGCCTTCATCTCATCCCAAGTCTTTACTAGCCCTTGATTCCATGAGTGAGGCATTAACAAAAGTTAAGTGTTTAAACTACCCTTTTTCCCTAACATATTTATTTAATTTTCACTGATTAAACTAACTCTACATGAGTTATCTTGATGCCACTTAGTGTGTCGACCGTCATGAAAAGCCACTCCCCTATTAACAACCTAATGGATCAATTCCATTAACATAGGGTAAACCATCTTCACATGACCAATCACAAATACTAACTAATAACAATGTACAACACAACTTGTTCATAGAACCAGGTGACCATACTAGATAAAATACCATGTGCACTACCCAAGTTATTTCAAAGCTATATCAATATAAGTTACAATCCCCATCTCAATGAAACATATCTGGAAGTCTTACATAAACAAATAACACAATTTTCCCAACAACAAGAATGAGAGAAACATAACTTTAAAACAAATTCAAGCAAAAGATAAAATCTAATATTAGGATATTCTAAATCCAAATGAGGAAATTACATATTGCATCTAAACAATCAAAACAACACATTGCTCAATTATTGCTAATTCGAAACAATTTTATTCATAGGATAAGAACAAATCATAACTAATTGTTTAACTCTATAATTCCTCAATTATACATTACATGAAAATAACTAATCTTATCACAAATTTGTTTGGAACCAATAAGAAATATAAATAAAAAATCACTTTCCTAAAAAAAAAATATTTCATTTAAAACAAATAACCATTTCCCTTAAAATCATTCCCTTTTTTAAATAACTACTTGAGCATTTGGCACACAATAATAATTTAAATCTAAAGGTTTACTTCAGTTTCACAATAATATTTAAATATAAAAATCCCACTTCCTGTTGAAATCATTTCATTATAAAATGAATTTTTCATCTATTATAATAAAATAATCTTAATATAATTATATTTAAATATAAATATATATTAAACATATATATATAATTATATACTTATTGTATATATATTTATATACTATTTAAATATAATATATATATTAAATAATAAAAAAAATATAATATATATATTATATATATAATAAATAAATATTATATATAATATATATAAAAAAAGAAATTTTATACAAAGGAAACCCCAACCACAGGCAGGGGATGCAAGGACGACCCTACTGTTGGGTGGGCTGCTACGCAGTCTCCCCCTTATGGGGGTCATTTCCTATAGGGAAAGCGTTGGGTGTTGCCTCTATAGCTAGTGCCTCCCATAATGGCGATGGCTGTGGGGGTAGCTTCCCCTTCAAAATTTAAAATCAAAACTTCTAAACCATAAAGCAAACTAGAGCCTATTTTCTAAAGTCTGAAGAAATAAAATTTAAAGTTGAGCTTCCCTCTATATTTTTAACAGCCAAATTTTCCTCACCTTCCCCAACAAGATCTTTCAAAAAAATATCGATATTCTCTCCTTAATTTTCAACACTTAGTCAAAATTAAAAATATCATTTTCAACCACTATAGATATTTTCTTCTTATGCATTTACAAGATATTTTCATTTTAATAATTTAAAGCACAATTTAATTTCAAAATAGATTTAAATCATTTAATCTATGCACTTTACAAATACAATTAAACTATTCACTTAATAAATTTAATTGATTAATTTATTTAATGAACAACTAAATTTATTTAATTAAATTATTTACTTAATAAATAAATTTAATCACAAAGATTAAATTACTTTACCAATAATTTAAATTTAATTAATTAAATTAAATTAAAAGCTTTTAACAACTTTACTCTAAAATAAATAAATAACATTTAAAACGTACAATCATTAATTTTTTTCAAACAACAATGCAAGATAATTAATTATCAAAAACAAACAAGGACGACATGACATTATTACATACTAAACAAGAATTGACTATACACTGTGACTAGGATTGTGGTTTGACAAGGCCACTCTATTACTATCTCCCTATTAACATAACCATTGGGAAAGTGGGCACGCTTAGACCTATGAAGCTAGGTGGAGACAATGTCCTGTACCTGTAATCCTGCAAAACAAGACGAGTTTCGAACATGCATAAAACATAGCAGACACACTGTGAAGAGAAATCGCGAAATCACAAGGCCCTCATAGGTGAGTGATGTAATCTCATCCCTTTCACCAATATAGCCACATCAAGACGGACAAAATTTAAAGCATCAATAAAACACCACATGAATGTACAACAATATTAACTTAAATAACAACTACGCTAATCAAAAGCATCCACATAATGTATCATCACATCAAAGTATAGCATCCACATCGCTCCAAAGCCAACAATCATAAAATAATCACAAGGTATCAAGATCTATCATAGTAAAGGTACCGACTAATAGCCCGAACAAATCAGAAATACATAATAGCAGCTAGAGGGGCACTATAGAAATGATGTTGTTGGTGTGGATTATAGCTTAGTTTTTTAGGATGGGTTATCATGGTGCAATGATGAGGAAGTAACGCTCTTAGATATTCTCTTGGAGGCTTGTTTGAATGCCCAAAATTACAAGTATTATATTTCTACATGGAGGGGTGATCAGTTGGATCATAAGTAGGATTTTTTGCTTATGGGTTTGTTGTTGGATTTCCAACAATGAACCCAAAAATTTCTAGTTTTTGAGTTGCATGGTGAGAATTTTTGTTGTGTAATTCATAATGGGTTACGTACAACTCTCATGAGGGTCCTTTTGTTGTCTAATATTCCTCCTCCTCAACCTCTAACTAATCTACACATACCCTTACTTAATATGATCACTATAGTTGTTGGGATTGAGGAGGCTTCTATTCCTTCCCTATCTCCTAGGGTGGGCTCTTCTTTGGAGTCTCCTTCTTCGAGATAACCCCCATTCTTGCTAGTGTAGGTCCTCTATGGAATGGGTTATTAGATAATGTTGTTTAGGGAATTTTGTAGGATCTACAACCTCCTTGTCTTAAAAAGTATCTTCTTGTAACTATGGGAGTTGTCGGTTCTAATGTGGGTCCATAGGAGGCCTCTGAGTTTGAGTTTAGTCATATTGGAGTTCCTTTAGCTCCATCTACTACTTCTATATCTATTTCAAATGAGTGGATAAATAGAACTTCCTATGGTTTAAAATCAACTTGTATTGATTTTTTTTGGCTTATAGACTGAATCCTAATGTTATCTAAAGTTAGGCTTTTGATTGTTGGATGGCTCCTAGTCTTTGCATTATGGCCTTGATGAATGGCTTTTTTCTATTTTAATTTTGCTCAATAGAGGAATGAACTCACATTTTTCAAAGAGGCCCTTGGTTTTTTGGAAAGGATTTTCTTTATTTTGAATGTTGGTCAACATGCTTAAATTTTATTGAGATTAGTACGTTGCATATTTGGGTGTGTCTCCTTGTGATCCCTTGAAATTTTTGGGAGGAAGGTATTATTGAATATATTTCTAATATTGTTGGTCAATTTATCACCTTATTTAGTGTCACTAAATATAGATCTAATTTTCTTTATGCTAGATTTTATGTTTTGGTTAAGCCTAGCTCTGAGTTTCCCAAAAATGTGAAGCATTGCTCCAAACTTACGATTTGGGAGCTGAAATTTTAGTAAGTATCTTCTTGAGTGCTACATTCCATGTAGTAGTGTCCTTAGCCTCATAATCTTCTTGATTATCCCTCTACTTTTAAATGGATTGAGAAGTTATTTTTTAACATGCTCTCTTCAAAAAGGTTTGTATTTCTTGGAATATTAAGAGAACTCTTGATGATGTGATTGGAATCTTCCTAGATCTGAATAGCGAGCAATCTCTTCAATTTTATCCCACCAATATGTTGAGGTTGGTGTTGATTTTTGGGTTCAAACCTACTTGATTATCTTTTTCTAGTTTGGGTATTCCCAAAACATTTTTTTTGTTCATTGTTCTTGTCTAAGCTTTATTGGTCTTGCTATTCTCCTTGTTGTTTGGGAGACATGTCTTTTTAGCTATTTCTCCTTATCTCACCAATGGTTATATTTTTTTCTTATGTTTGTATTTATGGCTATTCTATAATGTGTATGACACCTTCCAATTTTTACCTTAATCAAAACATATTAAATACTTTTTAAATATCTTTTATAGATTATATGGATGAGAAAATAATTCAAGATTTACATTTTTAAGGTAAATAAAGTTTAAATATTTAATTTCTTTGATATTGCATGTCTCATATGTTGATGAGATTATGTTTGGAAGTATAAACACTACTCTACATTTTAGAACAATATAAATATTAATAATGTAGAGTTATTTGGGTTATATATAAAGTTTAAATAGATAAAAAATCACATCCATTTTCTTCATTATGAAATATTTTATTAAATTATTTCAAGAAATTTTTATATAATTGTCACAATTGTAGAATGGTAAATAAATATTTTTCATTTCAATAAGCTAACCTCACCATCACGAGGAGATATTTTGTACAAATTCACATACTAGGATCTTAATAAATAAAAAATAAAAATTTATTGTTTTATATGTGTGAATCTAGATGTTGGGACTAGTTTATTGTCACCAACTTATTTCACTCCTCAACAAATTATAATAGAATTAGTGATTTTTTGCTTTACTGTCTAATGATTATTATCCTTCCCTTCTTTTTCCAATATTTGTGTCCTTCTAGTGTCAAAAAGTGCATGTGTAGATTGTTGGTATGTTATAGGGTGACATTTTCTCGTTTAATTCATACTAATATGTATGTATATTTGACAAAAAAAAACTCTTTAAACATGCACATAATGCTAGGAATTCTCATGTTCATCTAGATTCCTTTTAGTGCTCCAATTGAACTACCAAATATTCATGTGAATATAACCCTTATAAACCCACGCACCACAAAAAAATTAACTTAACTCATTTAAATATAAGGATATGATAGCAGATCATATAAATTCACAATTTGTGGCTATCCTAGGTTCATAGCATACATGCATGAATCAATCCATTTTATAATTGAAATATTCAAAATCCGAGAGACAAGTTCACGACCATTAGCAAGTCCTATAGGCTATAAGAATTCCACTAACCTGATGATAGCTAAATCTATATCAATAATTTGTTTTTAAAGTGTGATTATCTTGAAGTGTTAAATAAATGGATAAGGTAAGTGTATAGAGTTATGTTAAAAGAAGTGATGGGGTAGGAATACATGTATAGAAACATGTGTAATAAATACATAGTTAGCATAAAGACAACAGATCTAAGTTTATGTAAAGTTATGTTTCTTGTCAATATATCAAGAAATTTTTTAGAAAAAAATATATTTAATAAATTAAACCATATAAAAATTATATTAATGGTTTGGATTATAATTGATTATAAGCTTTAATAGAAATTTGTTATTAAATTAAAACCCTCAAAAACTATATCCAAATTGATTTATTTTTTGGTTGATTTCCCTTGATCATTTAAAAATATTTTTATTTTTGAAATATTAAATTTTAAGAATTTGGAGGTTAATGGTGGTCCAATGTGAACTGTATCTGAGCATGTAATTAATTATTAGCTGTTGTTGATAGTTTAGTTATTTACAACATTATCCATGTTTGATATTATTTATAAAAACACATCAGATATGTTAATTGCAAGATATTTATTTATCCTATGTAAGATACGCAATATTTTATTAATAGTTTCATTGGCAAACAAAAAAGACAATAATTGATAACTAGAGAACATAGTCAGCCAAAAAACCAACCATTCTATACAATTAAAAGAGCTGTCCAACAACATAAAGACACGATTACAATAGCCGTATAACATCAAATCACGAGAACTTTATTAAATATATTCTTTAATTTTGAAAAACGTCAAAAGGTTTGTCAGCAGGTTCCCAGCATTAATAGCAGCCCCTAGCCTCATTTAGTATTCCCTTGTATATATCCATGTCTGTCCATTTTGCTTTCTATTGTTTAGGTTAAACTCGAAACCGCGGGATTGGTGGAGCTGCATCATAAGAGAATATAGAAGTCGCGTGTGGGGAACAATTTCCTGAGGTAGTCCAGCGAGACACCAGAAGCAAAGCAGAATGGCTGAAGTGAAACCATGTCCATACAAGAGGAGAAGAAAGCCAGTCAAGCCAGTGAGGAGTTCACTGGGAAATTTGTTTTCTACTACAGTCACTCGAAGAAAAGTCAAGCTCTGCAAGTATGGACAACTTTGAAATCTCCTCAGCAAGAGATCAATCAGAAACCATTTCTGATTCACTTACTGAAAGTGAAGTCGGTATGGAGGATTCTTTTGCCGCCACACCTCTCTACCCCAAAAATTTCACATGTACAAAATGTGGGAGAGATTTTTCTTCAGGAAAAGCACTAGGCCCACATTTTAGAAGATGTGGCATCAAAGAAGATAAAATTTGGTCATGCTCATTGTGCGGTACGGTGTGCCCTAGCATGCAATCTCTAGGGGGTCATAAGAAAGCCTGCCGAAGAAATCATGTCTGATGGAGGATGCCAAAAGTAAGCCTTTCTCACAACTTTATTTTTCATTTTTCATACACTGGATTTAGGTTAACTAAGAAAACAACAAGACTTTGAACTAAAAGTTGCTACCGTTTTATGTTCAGAAACTGGAGATAGATGCCGATTCTTTGTTGGAAATAGTTAGAAGGATTCTTTGTGTTTATCAGTCCGCAGATTAGGTAAAAGGGAGTTGTCTGTAAAATGTTTTCGTCAACCAGTTAACCATGCCGCTAAAGTTAAATAAGGCATATGGGATACATCGCTTCAAAGCCTTTTGAAGCCTTTGCAAAGGTTTAGAGGGAGCCAGTTTTCCAACAGCCATAGAATGCATATCATTTCAGGACCACGAGCGATAGAACTCATGACTACATCGCCAGGAGAAAAAGCAGCTAGGCTCGGCACAGTGACAAAGAGGCAAAAGTGTTATCGAGAATGATACCATCCCAATTACACATGCATGGCATATTTTGAAATAGCTTGTATTACATGCATGCAATATTTTGAAATAGCTTGTATCTTTGAAATAGCTTGTATCTTGGTTGCAAAGTAAGTGTGTTTGACCTGGAGTAGTTTAGTTGCTTAAGAAAGAAATTAAATAATTTTATTAGTTAGTTTTTATTTCTTTAGTGCATTGTGATTACTTTCCCATTTTGAACAATCTTAGGCATGGGAACATTATAAATGTACCTTTTATTTACTTTCATTGGTGGAGAAGTGTATTATTGAAGGTGTGTATCCACCCTTATATTAATTGTTAATTATGGCCTCATAGAAGTTTAGCTTGAATCTAACCCTAGTGATAAAAATTACTATGAAAAGTTCTAATGTAGAAAATTAAAACCTTAAATAATAATTTCCTAAAAGATAGCCAAAACATAACAATTTGGTAGAGGCCTTCTAACCCTACTCCAAAGAACCCTAGTTGGGACAAGAAAGGGAAAAATTATGGGTTTTGGATATGCGCCAACTATGGATATTCATCCCTATTCTTATAGAAAAATAAAGGCCTTTATTGTTGAAGAGGATGAGGATGAATTACTAAGACACTATTGTGAGCCCACAAAATAAGAAAGCGGTTCAAAACCATAAAGATATGAACTTAATTGGTAACTTTGAGGAGTTGGGGAAGAGAGCCATACATATTTTGCATTGAGATGAAAAATGTTTTCACAATGATAGATCTGAGTAGAAAGTGAAATAGCATTTGAGTGAAAGGAGATATTCTATGCTTTCAAAGACCTCTATTGCTCAAAATTTAATTGATAGAAATGGAAAGAAGCTAAAATTTGATAAATATAAAGAGTCTAATGTTGAGGATGATGATTTTTTAGGGATAATTTGTTTCAAGATGAGGAGTCCAAGAAGAGAATAATGATAATTGTGAGGATCGGGAAGAGGAGGGGGAGGAGAAAGAAGATGAGGAAGGTCACCTTGATTTTGATGAGAAAGAAGGAAATGAAGAAGATGATAAATAGGAAGTGGAGGAGAAGATAGATATAGGGGAAGGTAATATTTATTTTTCAGCCTATAATAGGATGGATGATAATGATTCTTAGAAATATATTGTAGACAATAAAAGTTCAAAAGAGATTGAGAGAATCAAAGGATAAAACAACCTAGTGGCATATGACTCAATTGATTCCTTAAGTGTTGAATTTTCTCTGCTAAAAAGTAAATGGAAGGGATTGATAATTTAAAATGTAAGATATAAAATATGTAGGAATAGTAGAAGTAAATGGAAAAATACCTTACTTCTCATCAACAATCCTCAAGATAGAGTAAAAAATATTGAAACTACATTTTGTATAATTGTTCACATTACTAATAGAATAATGAGGAAACCTATGATGGGAACTATAATAAGGTTGTCAAAGATTAAGAAGAAAAAATGAAAGAATGCAAGAGAACATGATCTAAATGTTTCTAAAAAAGAGAAGAACTTTGAGACCTCAAAAGATAACACTACTTGTGAGGATTATTTGGACTTTATATCTCAATATTAAAATTATATTTTATAAATGGTCTTCTTCCTGTAGCTTTGTAGTTTTATTTTTTGTTGACTATTTTAGCATTGGCGTGTGTGCCAGTCATGTTTTTCTTTGTTTTTTCTATTGAATTTAATGTTTTTATTCTTTGATATTATCTTGTATCTGGTTTAGGACCCTTTGACTCCTTAACAAATTAAAAAAAGAGCTATAATACTAAATATAAATTTATAATGACAAAATAATTAAAGTAGAGAAACTTATTTGAATCCTTATGACATACCTTAATCCTATCCCCACCTTTCCATTGAACCTCCCAAATTCTTATCTCTACCTATCTCTTCCATTCCCATTTGTCCACTCTACAATTTTCTTACTTTTTCAAGACTCTTGACTCGTGCACCCATATATAATCCATTACACTTCTTCTTGCACCACTTGAAATTTCTTAACCCTTTGTATGCCCTTGAGATACCACCCAACTATTTTTCCCTTGATCACTCCACTACTATCTCTCCTTGATTCTTTTGTTGTTCCAAACACCATTGCATGATCAACCTTACATTTTCTTTGTATACCACTATCATAAAACTTTTTGTAGTACCCCTCCTGTTACTGTTTAGATTTGTTTTTCTATGTTTTGATTTGGTACTTTGATACTGTGATGAGACTGTTATTGTTTGGTTTGGTTAGTAGACCTTGTTGTTTATGCCTATACATTTGAGGACATGGTTATTGATATGATATTGTGGTTGGTGATATTAATTTGATTTCAGTAACATTGCGATGCATTAATTTAGTAAATTATGTTATGATATGATTTGTTAGTTTAGAAATGATTAATTTAACGGTTATATTATATTGTTTGGATAGATGTGATGAGGGACAATGTATCACCACTCGTTCGTGGGTGTCCCGCTATGCTACGATTCCTTCTCACAATACAGTGCTTTGATTTTATATATGTATGCACATGTACCTTACTTCATTTGTATGCAGGGATTGCAGGTACATAGTCTGAATTCCACCTGCTTTGGCAGGACATGGCGATCACCAATAACCCAATGGCATAATGTTGAAACAGAGATGACTTGGAAGTCATCCCGTCCCATGTTGTCAAACCATCCTGATTGAATGGGATTGTGTGTTCTTGTAATTGTCCTTTCTATAATTATTATTGTGTTCATGTGAGTGTCTTGTCGTATGTTATTCATGTTGGTATTTTTGTGACTGATTCAATTAAATGATGGTAATAATTGTTTATTATAATGTTAGATTAAATTGTATTTAAATATTTAAATGTTTTTATTTATTTTAAAATTCATGTATTTTATTATATGCTAATTAAATATTAAATTGTGTTTTGTTAATTTAATTAAATTATCTTGTTGAAGATAATTATAAAACAAATAAATTAAATAAATCAAATTATGTGCAAAGCAAGTAAAGCTTGCAAAAGCTGATTTAAAACAAAAAATATTGAAGAATAGAAAAATAAATAAATAAAAGAATGGAAAAAGTTGTGTGAATGAATGAGAATTGAGATTTGACTGAAAAGATTTCTTTCAAAGATATAATTTCTTTTATTGTGGATTTGTGAGAGCTTTTGGAAGAAATTGGTAATATCTTTTATTTAATCGAAAATTTGTGAGTATTTTGGGGAGAGAGGATTATTGAGACAGAAGATTGTACAAGATAATTGTTATGTATTTTTGAATCTTCTGAAGTTTTGAAAAAGGTATTTCCATTCTTTTGCTTGAAATATTTTGGAGAGAGTCTTCTGAATAAAGGTTGAGATTCGAATTGGAGCATGGTATTCTGGAGGGGAGATTTCGAGGCAGGAATGAGAAGCTTTGCATAGAGGCCATCGGCATCAAGCAAGCTTCATCAGATTCTCGAGAGCACAGGACTCCAAGTTCCACTCATTTTCTCCTTTAGTCTTCTGTCTCAAAAGATATAAATTAGTAAATGAATAAATACGTTTGAAAGGAGGATCTTTGTTAGAAATTTTCATAGTTGATAAATAGAAAACTATCATGAAGGAATTTCTATGATCTCTCAAAATATTTTGTAGCTCCTTTTATAAATTGTTTATAAATGACATTGTTCTTTTAATAAATAGATTAATTTAAGTATATATATATACACATTTTTGGTATATTCTTATATAAAAATATTATAAGTTGAACTCAGATATAGTACAGAGAAAGTTACCTCTAATTTCTTATTACGGAGGAAATTATAGCCTAATTGTTTTATTAATGGATAAAAGATATATTTATATATATATTTTGTTGTGTTGTGGATTTACTTCTGAAAGAGAAATGGATATTATATGATATATATACTTATATATTTAAATATATCAAAAGTTTATTTCAAGAATCTGTGTTTTATCATATTATATTATGTGGAGTGATATACATATATTTATTAAACTATATTCTTGGCATTTAAATTTACTTGAAAATTGTATTTCAAAATCAAATTCATGGCCGACTGCCATCGGCGTCTGAACCAGGTAAAGGACGAAATTTTATTTTATAAAAATAAATTAAAAATAAAATAAAAATTTAAAATTTAAAATAGGCAATGAATTTTGTTCATTATTAGCCGACATAAGCTATTATAGTGAGAATTCCACTGAAAAGTCTTAATCATTCGATGCCCTAAAATATTACACTATTCCGTGAAAATCCCCGACGTATGGGATGCCAAGAGGGCGACATCTTCCCACACAATTCAATCACCAAAGACAAATTTATACAACATTCATTAATTGGCCAGGTATGGGTTAGGTGTTAGTGGGATGTAGTCAAAGCAAAGGTTCGGAAGAGATGTACCTCTGTTCAACAAAGACTAACAAAATGCCAGTTGAATGGTACAAAATGAATTCTTCATCACTCGCCAGTGAGGGGGTGGATAGAAACATTCAAGCAAAAGAATTGAAGGAGAGTAGTTGTGTTGAGCATGGAACAACTATCAGTGGATAATGAAGGGAGATAAAGGCATTCAAAGTACAGTTTGCCACCCACCATGCAATGTCAATTCACCTATATCAGGGATTTGTGACTACCTTTGCCCATAAATTAACATCAGTAGGTATGGCTGCGAGTCAGGCCGCACCGTTCTACACATTATTGGGGTTTCCGTGCATGGCTTGGGATTTAATATGTCACCAAATTTACACTGTAGGTAATAAATGTCCAGCAGCCTTGAGATGGCTCTCACCTAGACGCAATGCACATGCAAGATGGAGGAAATTTGGCTGCCTTCTTCAGGTCTGTGTGGGGAACAAGAAGGAGGTCAAAGTCTCAATATCCACCCATCTGCTTCAGGTCTATATACTTCAATTAAACTCTTCTTTTGTTACTATTGTCTTCCATTCATTTATTGTGTGTATAGTCGGTGACCTCCAACTCGAGCTATCTCCATTTATCCTTCCATGCTTGCTTACTGCGAATGAATTTTTTTTCCTGTTGTCTGGCATTGCTTGGATAGGAATGATAAATAAATATTACCTTTTACCTATGTTTGTTGGGCTATTGAATTGTTGTAGCCACACCCATGTAGAATTAGATTAGGGTGAGATAATAGTGAGTTTATTTCCTAAAAGTACTATTATAAATTTTGTATAAATATCCTCTTTATATTACATAAAATATTCTAATACGTTGCAATAAAATTGTTTCATCACATTGTACTTCAAAGATTCAACAAAACTGAATGTGAAGAACTGCAGCAAAATAAGAAAGCAGGGAGAAGTCACTGTGATGCAAAATAAAAAGGTTATTTTCCAAATAAATGGTAACTGACAATTTAAATCTTAGGCACAACCACAAAACATGTTTGGAAATGTGCTAATGCACATAGCTATTACATTTTTCTTCTCAAAGACAACCATATTTGATTAGAACACAAGATTTAAGATGAATAAAGAACCATAAAGAAATTCATAGGGATAACACAGTCTACGAAGCAAATTTCAAAGGTCAACAGTAGATATCGCTTCATTCATCAATAGAAAAATAAAATATTCAAACCATATTTTAACTTGATTTATTTGTGTCTCTGTCAGAATCCTTACACTACCATCTTAAGTAGCATCTAAATATATATCAAGGTATTCAACCTATAAAATAGTGGATATAGTCTATCCTGGGAATCATCATTGCAATACAATAGAGAGCCATCGCTGCTAGGAATCAGGTAATGTAACAAAACAACACAAGAGTTTTCTTCAGTCATCCTCTGAAGCGCATCTGTCCTCTATAGCTGCCTCCAGAACCCGTGGTTGAATAACCTACATGCCAGCCTGTCTAGCGCACCTTTCCTCTATGGCTGCCTCCAGAACCTGTGGTTGAAGGAGTAAAGAATGGTGCCTGGGGTTAGGGTTCTTTTCAGCTATGGCTAAATTAAGAAGGCTTTCCATTTGGGTGTGATTTATTAGCCCTTGAAGAGTGCATTTTGGTAGTGCCATGTATGGTAGCTGGGGAGGACTGTTGTTTTAGCTTGGACCACTTCCAAATACATTTAAATCATGGTCTAAAGATTAAAATTGAAATGGCAATAACTAGGAGACAGCTGCACCCAGCGTTCCACCACCTTTAAATTATATAATAGTTTATATATATATATTTTATATAAGTGGTTTTAATGAAAGTAAATTTAGCGTAAGATAGTTTATGTCCTGCAATTATCATGAAGTGAATTGCTAGCTGTGCATGTGACGCAGGTTGTAATATTCTCTTTTTGGATTATGTGGTATTTGATCCACTCACATATTCAACTACTTTAATTCGTCAAATGGGTTTGTAAGTGTTAATGAATTGTTTTGAGAGTGCTTATCTAAAATAAAAGTTTAATAGTTAAATGGGAATTCGCCAAATTGATTTCTAAGTGTTAATGAATTGTTTTGAGAGTGCTTACCTATAATAAAAATTTAATGAATCTGTTAACTTAACTGTTTAATATTGTATAGGTATGAACTCTATTAATTTTGATTTTACAAATAATTGTCATAATATTTGAAAACAAATTAAGTTATATTAGATATAATTTAATTTTTATTGATATTATTATTTTTAGAAGAATGTTTATATTCATAAATTTTAATTGAATTAAATAGCTATAAATAAAAATAATGTTTGAGGAAATAATTAAATAAATTAGAATTATTCTTAGAAAGTTTTAAAGTAGAACAAAATAAATTAAATTAGAGTAAAATACATTTATACCTATAATAAAATAGCTTTGTATTTCACTTTTCTATCTAAATTTGATTAACATTGTAATTGACATAATAGTAGAAGACAATATATTATACGATAGTCAAATATGAATACATGTTTGAATTTGGTTTTTTTAAGCACGCAAACCAAATGGTTCATGATAGTGTTTATTTTTCGTATTCTTCTAACTTAAAAACCTTTTTTAATAGTACATGTTTACCCTTCTTGTATTGATTTGGGTGGAAATATTATTTATAGTTTGGTTTATTGTGTTAGTTTGGAGCGTCACCTCCTTCGTTTCAAAAACACATATCCTACTAAAGCACCACATCACCAATTGACTTTTGCTAGAAATAGTTAGCCTTATAAAAATCAATTTACCTATTCTTGTGATTTTTCCCCCTGACCCTTTGAAATATTGCCGGGCGTAACCATTGCACCTCGCTGGGGTGCAAGCGCTAGTTATATTTTGTAGGGGAAAACTTTAATTGAGGGGCTTTTTCCCCCAGCCACGTCCTCCCCCATTGGAAGAGGGCTACGCTGTGGAGGACAACGCCCGCGCTTCCCTATCAGGAAATGCCTCCTCGATGGGAAGGCGTCAGCCTCTCTCAGATCAAAATTTAACACTTACATGGAACTCACCAACACATAATTTACCACATATTTAGAAGTCTAATCTGTGCGGGTAAGGTTGATCGTTTCATACATGTCTCAAACAGCTTGCAAATATGGAAACCACTGCTTCTTTTAGTGTGATAAGTTTCAGGATGGAGTTCTACCCTGCCGCTAAGGCACACTAAAATATCAATTCGGTGTTATAATCCTTCTCGAAGTAAAATCGAATTCCCAAGTATCAACACCAACACGAATTGGATCAATTAATTTTGATTTCACTATAAAATAAATTTAAAATACCAAATCTATTTTCTGATTTATATCCGTGACGATGGCATCAACTGCAATATTTTTTTTTCAGGTCCCATACTGACCAAACGTGCTCAATTGTCGCCGCCCAACGAAAGAAGCAAATGCCCTTTAAAAGATAATAAATTCAATGGAATGAGTATTTCTTATTTAAATTAAGACCCGAGAGGGGCCTTGAATGCAGAATCAGAGCAAGCGAATCATTTTCTGTTTCTGTTAGTCCTGGAGCAATGCCAGATGTATCATCTGAAGATGTGGAGAGTTCACTAGCAATGGCTGAAGTATTTGATTTAAGTGGAAATGTGGTTTACTTAACAGATCTATGGGAAGAACGCAAGGCTGTAGTGGGTTTTGCTCGTCATTTTGGGTGATCATATTATGTGTGAAATTTCAGTTGTTATTGTTATTTATGTTTCCTTATTGTATTGAAAATCTTGTTGGATGCTTGTTCAGATAAATTCTACACTAATTGGGAAACCATCTACACTTATTGACAGTTGGTCTGATTAGACAATCAAGTTTGATCCTTGCATTTGCAGATGTGTACTCTGTCGCAAAAAAACAGCCGTTCTTGCATTTCAAAAGTTTCATTGGTAAATCAAAAATCGATAGCCTGCATTTAGAAGAATATGTCAGACCATGCATGTTAAAGTAGTCGCTATGCTCTCATCAAATTGGAAATGCCACTGAAAAGAATTTACCTTCAATTTAACTCTTTTCTTTAGATAAGTAATCCTAAACTATTTCTTTTCCTTTTTGAGAAATTGTAGATAATGGATTAAAGATATGTACATTATTTTCTTAATATTTAAACTTTCTGATTATATCATAAAAGGAATTAGTGATTTAATATGATATTTACCTCCTTAAGAATATTATGTTGCATATTCACAACCTCTTAGTTAGATAGTCATTTCTTATAGTTAGTAATTGAGATTCTAATAGTATAATCTCTATTAGCTCAAAAGAGGTGGGTTGAGTGTTTTTAATTCTTCTATAAGAAAAATAAGGTTATTAAAGAAAATAGTGTGATAGACAGAAGGTAGAATTGGGTTTTGACAAAAAAATTGATGAAGTAACTGATTATAGTATCAAGTAAAGGTTAGCGATAAGTTTATATTGCATATTAGGTATAATCCCTTAGTGGTTATGTGTTTAAGGAATTATTGAGACTTTTCCTTATGCAATCTATTATTGGTGGAAGTTGTTTGGTATCGTATATGAATATACATATATTTATTAGTTTCTCTTCACGTAAATATCTATCTTTGTTAATAGATGATTGTTCTCACATGTTTTACATTGTATTGAACATCATTACATGACGGATTAGTGAATGAATCCCTTATACATTCTATTGTGCAATGAAATATTGCTTGAAACATCAAATAGGAACATTAGTAGTTTGATTATAAATAGATAAATTATCCTTATAGTACTTTGCTATGAGCAATAGATTCTCATTGTCATTGTTGTAATAGTAACCCTTAATGCCTAATCATCATGTGAAAGTCATTCATGTATCACATTTGTATTTGAACTAACCCTTGTGATGAAGACTTCAAGAAGCATTCAAGTCAAGATCTATACAATCAAGCAAGAGATTATCTTTCATTTTTGGTAAGTTGCAATATCATATTGTCTATTCATCATTCATTTATCTTATTTCATTCCATATCAAGGTTTGAATACCAAAACAAGGTTTGACCAAGGCAAGCCCCTATTGAATAACATTTTTTTGTAGGTTTAGGTGGTTGACACATGGATGAGCAAGCCTTTCTTGTGTTTGCATCATTAGGTTAGTCAATCATATTGTTCCTATAATTTATTTATTTTGAAGAAAGATGATTCTTATTTATACTGATAAATTGCTTATTTGACCTTGTTTTGATATAGCTTGATCGATCCATGTGCATGTTATCCCATTTGAATAAATGATGTAAATTAGGTAATACCCCCTTTGTTCCCACCATTACATAACTTTCAGGCTCTCTTATATAGTTCTAGAAATTGAGGCCTATAACTAATAAGTGAGATGTTCCAGATCCTTATAAAATCTCATTTTCAAACCTGAATTTGATAGTTTCAAAAGCAAACACCTGTAGGAAGTAGGACTGCAGATCTAGCTACACATAATCAACTCCAAAATTTGTTGAATCCTATAGGTGGAGTAATTCACCACCTATGGAAAATGAGTCACACCTGTAGACCTGAAAAGTGATTTTGTCAAAATTTAGCTCCCAAAAGTCAGAAACCTGTTTCTAAGACTTTTCATTAGAAATAGGACTGATTCAGCATGCATGGAAAATCAGACCCAATGGTCATTAACAATGATTTTTGAGACATTCTAGAACCCTCCAGTAACAGTAATCTAACTTCAGGTGCACTCTAATAAGTCTCATCAACTTTTGTTATCATTTGTTTGAGTTTTTAGTTCTTACAATACACAATATGTTTTCATAGAAGTTGTTTTCCTTTAGTTTCTATTCATTAGTCAATCAATCTCATTCATTTCTTGCATTCAAGCATTATATCTAGGCATATTGCATTCCTATTCCACCCACATCGCACTAATCCTTGAATGAAATAATAAGAATTTTTAACCCTATTGCTTCCCTTTTAGGTGAAAGATCCTACAAGGGTAAGTGTCCAATAAGGTTCCAAAAATCAATGTTTCAGTACTATATAATGCAATCCTAAGATGCAAATGAAAATTTTTATAGATTTTCAATTATTTAAGTTGCAAAGTTGATTGTAATTCAAATGATTTCAAAAATGACTACCATAAATTGATGTTTGTGAGATAAATGCATGAAAAAATGTCCTCAAAAGTTTCCAGACCTATACTATAGATACAAGGAGGCTTAGAAAGCACAAAAATGAGGTTTTTGATGTTGTAGAAAATATTGAAAAATCTAGATTGTGAGTAAGTCGCCCAGACTAGCAAATTAGTCCTAGTTAGGGTTTTTTGCAAAGTTTTGGGGATTTTTTAATGTATTTTGATGTTTTAGATGTGGTATGATGTAGAAATAAGATAAAAATGCAAATTTACAAACAAAATTTATAATTTTAGATGTTAGAAATGCAACCTAAATGCACTTTTTTATGAAGGAAAAATTTGAAACCTATTATGGAGATTAATCTATGCAAACCTTAATGCAAAGGAAATGCAAGCTAGATCTATGATGAAGGAATCCAAATTATAAAATAACATTATGTAAATGTTGGGTTCACCAAAATGTAAACACTAATTTTGGCACCCTAATGCTCTCTCACTCTTCTGGGGTTTTTCACCTAAAAGGAGAGAGATGAACCAAAATGCTAATGTCTACACTCAAAGTTAATGCAAGGATAAATTAAATGCATCTAAATGTAATGTCCTAAGTGCAATAAAATGAAAAATAAGATGATTTGTTAATGTAAAACCTAAGAAATACAAAGTGCTGGAAAACACATTGTGATATGCAAACATGAACTAAATGACCTACAAATGCAAATAAAACCAAATAAAAGGTTGTGAGAAAAAATGTGTGCACCTATAAGTGTGTTGTAGACTTGAAAAAACTCTGAAATTCTAAAAATTCTAATTTTTATGCTAAGTGGGACACTTACACCAGGTTGGGCGACTTAGTCCTAGATTAAGGAAACTAGTCCGAAAGCCGTTTTAGCCAAACGAGTATCCAAATCTACAAAAAATTATAAAAAATAATTTTAGTGGGACTAATTCACCTCTAGTTGCAACTTAGTCCACTTTTGAATCTCTAAAAATTCGACAGTGGAAATAGAAGCCCTAGGTCTGCATTCTAGTTTCACACAAGTGTCTACTTCTGGAACTTTGATTTTTGGGCCTAAAGGTGAATTTTTGTTGGTATTTTTGCTAGGTCAACAAAGATAAGTATTCAATAAGTCTTCAACCTAATCTTCAATGATCTTCAAACCCTAAAAGTGCATAAATCTATAAACACACAAAGAGAGAAAGAGAAAATGTTGATTGTTATGGCATGGGGGTTTGCCTTCATCAAATCCCTTTTTAGGTAATTAAACCAAATGAAGAAAGAATATAATGAAGTATTCAATAGTGAATTTAGTACCTTTTCATGATGTTTGATCTTGAATTTCTATAGCAAAACATGAATAATTTTCCCTTGAATGTCCTTGAGAGCTATCTTGATGACTTGGAATGATAAAACCCTAACTTCCTTGACTTGAGAACATGATGAATGATGGATTAATGATGATGATTTATGAATAATTATGATGAGGTAGGATATTGAAAAATGAATGGAAAAACCCTAATTTATACACAATTATGCCTTGATTCCAAAAAATACCTCATCATAGGTTGACCTTAGGTTTTAAGGAATAGAAACCTAAAAGAAATTTGAATTAATTTTGAATTTTTGTGCCACATGGGAATAAGTCACCCAAGGTGGAAACTTAGTCCACCTGGGAAATTTTTAGTGGGTGTTGGAGATTAGGATATATTAAATGTTCTTTATTGGGTTCTTCAACAAGACACTTAATTAATTCCTATAAGTTCATAAAGGGGCCATCTAAAGCATAGAAAAGGTGTAAATATTGATTAGAAGCCTAGGAAAGTGTGAAAGTTTTTTAGAAGACTTTACAACACTTTGAAATAGGTCTTGGTAAGGTGAGTTATACCATTATGGTCCTAGAAAAGTGTGAAAATGTGTTACAACACATTTACAAGACATCAATAAATACATTTTATTCAATTTGCAAGGGCCCAATATTTAGTGTGGATGTGTAGACACCTAGCAACACCAAATGAAGGCCTCATTAAGTCCAATTTATCATCAATTATTCCCATATCAATCGAAGTATATGCTTTTTGGTGATACAAGGGTTAAAGGATAAAGTGTGGGTTTAGGGTTAAAATTGGGTTAGAATTTTATTAGGGTTACATTTAAGGTTTCAATTATTTTTATGGTTATGGTTAGGGTTTAAATAGGGTTATAGTTACAATTCATTTTTAATTATAATTAGGGTTCAAATATGGTTATGATTAGAACTCAATTATAATTAAGGTTAAATTAAGGTTACACTTAGGGTTTAGTTAGGGTTAGGGTTAGGGTTTAATTAGCGTTACAAATAGAAATAATGTTTTCATTAGAATTAGGGTAATTACTGGAAATAATATTATGAACAAGGTAGGAATTATGGTTAGGGTTAGACTAATAATAAGTTTTATACTTAGGTTCAGAGTTAGAAGTAGAATCTAGTTTAGGATTATAGTTAGATTTTTTGGTTGAAATTAAACCCTAACCCTAATTCTAAAACTAGAAATAATTCTAATTGTAACCCTAATCCTATCCCTAACCATTTAATTCTTAAATTAACATGAATTCTAAGTGTAACTTAAACTATAAACCTACCCTAACCCTAACTTTGAAACTAACACTAATTCTAACTCTAACTCTAACTCTAATTATTTCCCTAACCTTAACCCTAACCCTAACACTAACATTATTTCTAACCCCAACCCTAACTATAAATCCACATGTAACCCTAACTCTAATCCTAACTATAATCCTAATTCTATCTCTATATGTAACCCTCATCCTAACCCTAATAATATCTTTAACCCTAACAAAATCCCTAATCTTAACCCTAATCCTAACCTTACCTAACCCCAACACCAAATCTAATACTAATTATATCCCTAACCCTTACCCTAATTATAACCATAACAATAGCTATAATCCCAACCCTATCCTTAACTCTATCGAAATAACTATAATTATAACACTAATCCTAACCTTAAACCAAGTTGTAATCCTAATAAAAAACTTAAAATTAAGCATAACTTTAGCTCTAACCATTACCCTAACCCTAATATTAAGCCTTTCCTTAATTGTAACCCTACCCCTAACCCTATCTCTAATCATAACTCTAACCCTAATCCTAACCTAAAACCTAACCTTAACCCTAACCTTTTCCCTAACTCTAACTCTAATTTTAACCCTAACCATTTCCCTAATAAATGACATTTAGGGTTCAATTAGGTTTATGGTTAGAGTTTAACAAGGATTATAATTAGAATTAATTTTTTCATCAAAAATTAGGGTTAGTGTTATGGTTAATATTATGAATAAGGTTATAATTATTGTTAGTGATAGAATTATAAGAAATTCTATAGTTAGGGTTAGCATTAGAAGTAGGATAAGTTGAAGGATTATAGTTAGGATTTGGGTTTGAGTTAAATATTAATCTTAACCCTAAAACTAACCCTAAAAATTATAACCCAAATATTAATCCTAAGATTAAAAACCTAAGATAATCTCTAATCATAAGCCTAACCCTATCCCTAACTATAACCTTAACTTATTCCCAATCCTTTCCCTACCCATAATCATAAATGTAAACCTACCCCTAATTGTAACCATAATCCTAACCCAAACCCTAACATTAACCCTAACCCTAAACTAACCATAATACTAATCCTAAATTTAAATCTATACCTAATGCTAACATTAATCATAACCTTAATCCTAACCCTAACCCTAACCCAAACCATAATGCTATTTATATCTCTGAACCTAACCCTAACCTTAGCCCTAATCATATCTTGAACCTTAACTCTAATTTAAACCTTGACCCTAACCCTAACCTTATCTCTAATCATAACCTTAACCTTAACCCAAACCATAAAACTATTTATATCTCTAATCCAAATCCTAGCCCTAATTTTTACCTCAACCATAATCTTATCACAAACCCTAACTCTAATCCTAATTCATTTAATGTCTTATACATTGCACTGTGAATGCTACTAGCATATATATTTAGTAATATTAATAAAATATACCAAAAGATATCCTTCTCAAGATACCTATTTCACTTTTATGTGATAAATTGATTTAAAATTAGACACCTCGATAAGGATATGTCTCAGTGTATTATATATATTATTAATAATATATATGCTAGTTTTTAAAATATAATTGAATATACTTATTGTTTTGTATGTATATGTGAGTGATATTGTAAATGGATCATTTGGAATGAAGAATGGATACATGAAATAAATATTTTATTAAAAGAATATTTTGTATAATTATATAACTCAATTAAAATTAGAAAAGAGGGAATAAATAGAATAATATGAAAAATGTATTTTTTCCTTTTCTTTTATATGTCAAATTTGCAAATTATATAAAGTTCTAAAGATTTTTTTTTTTAGAAATTGAACTTACATAAAATATTAAAATAAAATCTAACTTCAATTTATTTGATATATATGAATAACTCATACATGAATAGATGTTTGATATACACAAAATCTTGAAAATAAGAGTTATTTGTTCGATAGTTTTTTTGTGAGGAAGTAAATATTTGGGAAAAGTGGGGAGTAATGAATCCACATATTAAAAATATTTTAAGAAAAGATTCTACAAATAATTGAATATATATTATTCTTTTGCATATATGTGCATATTATTTTGTAAATAGACCATCTTGAATGAAAAATGGTGAGATAAACTTTATATAATAAAGAAAGTATTTAAATTGTGTGCGATTAAATTAAAATTGAGAATTATGTCAAATAGTAATAACAATTAAAATAGTACAAAAAATTTATATATATATATTAAATATAATCTATATAAAACACATCAATATATATCTTATTATTATATAATTATCATTGTCATATATTATATATTTATTGAAAATGTATTATTATAAAAAAAAATTCTTTTGTTTTCTCATTTTTTTCATTTTTTAAAATGTTTTTAGTTCTATTTTTTTTTCCTAAAATGTGTTTGCTAACCTCCTATAGACATCTTGCTACCATTGTAGGGTTACATCTATCAACATAATAATTTGTATTATATAATTATATATATATATTTAAATGGAGGTAAGGAAGATAATTACTCTGAAATGAACTAAATAAATAGAATAATTTGAAAATGCAATGAAATAGTTGTGTAAATGATGTCTTACTTAAAAAATAAATATTTAATAAATTATGGGACAAACCTTGAGTTCTTGTAAAAAAATATTGTTTTAAGTGTTTCCATGTGATAATGACATCAATCGCTCTTCCTTTTTATAGTGAGAAACATATGAGCTTTGTTGCATGCATATCTTTTGAATGTGAAGGAAAGGTGTATGTGAAGATGTATAAGTTCAAAAAATCTTGAAACAAATATGAATGTGAAACCCTGGTGGTCAATATTGTTAAGGTCAATTGCTTCCCTTTGAAGTGTGAGGAATTGTTATTTGTGTAATGTTAAGGTCCATACCATTTTAAGTGGGATCTAGTGTTGGCCACCATGGCTCAATGAGGTTATAAAGACATTTTTGGGTATCTCCCTTTCTCTCTCTCTCTCTCTCTCTCTCTCTCTCTCTCTCTCTCTCTTCATCTCTATTTAAATCTTCCTCTCTAGGTCTCTCTCCCTTGTCTCTGTCTCCTAACTTCTCCTTACGTATGTCTCTCCCCCTTCTATCTTTCCCACTATATCTATCTATATATCTCTTCCTCTCTCTCCCTTTCTCCTTATCAACAATTCTTTCATTTTCTCTTTTCTTTTCTTCCATCCTCTCTATTTCTCTCCCTCCCTCTCCCTCCCTCCTTATTGATTTGTATATATTTTTATCCCTATCTATCTCTCTCCACATATATCTCTCTCAATTATACACACATACAGACATCATTTCTTCCTCCATATCTCCATATCTATCTCTCTCTCTCTCACACACACTCTCTATTTCTCCATCCTTATCTCTATCTCTCCCCTCTCTATCTATCTCTCCCCCGCTCTATTTATTACTTGTCTCTATTGCCTCCTTTATATCTCACTCTTCTCCCCTCCCTTTTTCTTCCCATTTCTATCTCTCTCTCCCTCTATATATATATTATCTCTATCTCTATATTTCCATATTTGGTACATCATTTATTAAATGTTGTTATCTATGCAAGAAAGTTTTCAATAGATAATTTATAGATTTAAGTCAACTATGCATCCACTTATAGGTAATAAAATACAATTGAAATAAAACCTTTATTTTAGGAATAAAATCATGCTTAATTACTAGTAGGATCATCTTATGTTTGTAATAGGGACATAGGGAGAGAAAGGGATAGATAGGGGTAGAAAGAGGGAGAGATAGAGGAGGGAAGAGTTAGAGAGAGGGGGAAAAATGATAGAGATAGAGAGGAATATAGAGACAAATATTGAGAGGTAAATAAATATAGAGAGAGGGAGGCATATGGAGAAAGGGAGTGCACATTTGATATGATATGTTTCTATCCATAAATTTTAACATAACATAACCTCTTAGTGAATACACAAGAGCATCTTAGATTGAAGTTGTTCTGCATCTAGGTTTGAGAATTTTGAGCCCCTAAGTTGCTTCATAGTGGACAAGAAAATATATATTGCTAAAGACAACAACATATGTTTGTTATACAACTATCCCTTCCATGGAACCATTTTTTCCACAAACTATTGTTGTTGTGCGGGTAGAGCCTTCTTGTCCCTTGATGAACACTTCAGTTGATCCTTTGAATGCTCCTAACTCCTCTTCTATGTTGTCGGCTTTGCTGCATGGTGGATATTTTTCCATGGTGGTTGGTGAGGATCAACTCATCCCACCTCACTTAGTGAAATTTTTTTATAATCCTTCTTGGTTTGTTGTGCAGAGAAAAAAGAAGAAACTTTGCAAACTGTAGCCTCGAGTTTTGGGAGTCAGATCTATCCCCTCAAATTACAGGCTTGACTAGTTCTAGTACTTCATTTGACTTGTTGTCTGTCGATCGTTCTTGTTCTAGTACTATTCTATGTGTGGCCTGTTTGGCCTATTTTTTCAAGCCCTAGTGGCTCCTGTTTGTAAGGGATCACCTCCCTTTTCTCTAACTTTTCTTTCTAGTTCATGTCCTATTTTGAACTAGCTTCCTTTTGGCCCTAAAGGCTCTTTGTGTAAAGGGTACAACACCCTATAAATTTTTCTTACTTTAAAAAAACATATGTTTTTTATATAGTGAGACCATTTCATTTGTTGTAAATAGATTTATCAAGGGTAAGAAAGTAGATTGGTAGATAGAGGTGAGAAAGTAGCTTGAATGTGACATTAGAACTTTCTAATTCACAACTGTATGTTTTAGGTACAATAAGAGAAATGCATGAAAAAATAAATTGGGAAGTCTCCAAACCACTTTAATGAAATTTTTGTTCAATGTAACAATTATCATGAAGTTGCAACTTAGTGTTCCCCTTACAAGAAGTTGTGAATCATATATAATGATGCCCTTCACTGGTGGTAATTGGCCTAGATCACCAAAGAGCATGATTGATCATCCTCTAAATGGGATTTGATTATGACTAGAAAAAGCTTCATGAAAAATCATGCTATTGTGTTGTAGAAATTTTGGACCAATGAAGCTCATTTTTTCTATAAGAATATATCAAATGAAGTAAAGTATTTCTTGCAAGGTTGCAAGTGCTTTTCTTTGTAGGAGGCCATTTCTTTTATTGATATTAGAAGGGTAGAAAAAATTCTCAATGCTCCTATGGTGAGTGTTGAAACACATATAGGTGTTGATGGAACCTTCAATTTTTTCAAAATTTTAAGTTCCCATGATGAAAAAGTTGATTTGCACACTCAAAAATGCTCTTAAAAAATTTTCCTTAGTGACCTGCTTTGGAGGGTCATAATTTAGATCCCATTTTATTTCATGCTAAATACCTTGGTGAGTTTATTAATTTGACTTATGTGAATAGGTATGTTAGATTTCAGCCTCCTATGATGAGTTTTGATAGGGTTTTGAAGAGAAAAGTTGGAGGGTTCTAGGGTTGTTTTATTGTTTTCATACTCTGAGGCCTACAAAGTAGTGTCCTATTCTAGCTGATATTTCATGGTTGGATGATCATCATGGAAAATGGATTGGAACTCTACATTTCCATCATATTGATATGCTCCTTGGTCTGGTTTCAAATTCTAAGGATTAGATTTGATATTTTTACCAGGTCAAAAGCAAATGTAGATTATTATGTTTTTATATCTGCATTTTCTTAATGTTTTAAGGTAATAGATTTGACCCTTAATATCTTGTGATAAATTTGGATTGAAGGAATTAAATATTGCACACATACTTAATGGACCTAAATGATCTAGTTTTTCTAGCATTAGCTTCCTAGAAGATGATTTGATAATTTTTGGAGGAGACTTGGTGTGTTCGAGTTGGTTTTTGATAGGTGTAGTTGTAGAAAAGTTTTAGTGAGCCACTTTTTTTTGAATTTATTGCACCTCGAGATGAATATTTCTATTTTTTTATTGCACTTAGTTCTTGGATCAAATTTCTACATACCTATGCATTTTAATGACTTCACGAGTTTGTTTGACTAGTTTTCCAGGGCGATTCCTTAGGCCACTTGACTTGTTTTTTACTACTGTGCAAGGTGCCTAAAAATAGATTTTGATGTTTACCTAGTTCATTTTTCACCACAGGGAAACGCAGAGGTAGTCTCTAATAAATTAAAGGTTAAAAAATTGTTTGAAAAAAAAAAAAAATTAGTCGGAACCATGTATGGACCTAGCATGCTTTACATAGTTATGAAATTGTAAATGTTGCAATGGTGCAACCAATTCAAGTAAATTTATTTGAATAGGGCAGCATATAGAGGGGTGCATAATCATAATTGACTTCAAAGGCTTGGATACAAAGTATGGTCCATCTTTTATTCTAGTATAAGGTTTAAAAAATGAGCATAGTTGAAGCTTAATAAGATAACCTTTTAGAAGGTAACAAGGTAGTCACATGAAAATATTACATTTACATTCATAGAAATTGTGCCATTAGATGGATGGTGATACTGAAAAGTGGAAAAATTTGTCTTAGAGATGCAATGATTGTAAAAATGGTTAGAGGGAAGCAAATCCATCAAATTGAAGATGGTGTTTCACTAGAGTTACTATGGTATAAAGAAACAACACCATTCAATATTCCTATGTTGTTTGGAAAAGCTACAAGAGGTTGAAAAAGAGAATATTTTATACAAATTGCTATCGTTAGGGTCTTTGCATTATATGGAAGCATATCAAATTTTGTTGTCATGGCTCTAGATTTGAGCGAAATGTGATTTAAATCTAGTCTTAATTGGAGATGCATGGAAGGTGGATAAAAATTATGTTGGAAACAAGAAACATTGAGAGTGGGGGTGAATCAGTGTTCTCCAAAAATTAATTCTTTTATCCCGATCCTTAATCTAGTTAAAATATTTAATCAAAATCAATATGTAGAAACATAAAGAAAGAAACCACACAACCATAACATAATTATTTTTACATGGAAACCCTATTAGGGGAAAAAACATAGTGGATGGAATTTTGAGCATACTCAAAAGAATCATTACAAAAGGAGAATGCACTTGCATTTAGGCTCACTTCCTAGAACTCACTGCCAAAAAGATGGGGGTTCACTACTCTTACAATAGTTTGAATAGGTCCAAAGAAAAATGAACTAAATAGATAGCATCTACCAATTCTTGATTGTAGTTTCACTTAAGCTTTGATGACGAACTTCTATCTTGATGACTGATGCTGAACTTCTGCCCTATTCTGCTAAAGTTCACACACAAAATTCTTATGCACAAGTGAAACTGTGCATGAAATTACTCAAATACTCCTTAAACATTCACAATATCCACACAAACCTTCATAATTTCCCAAAGTGATATGATTGATCATTAAATATATCTGCTTCCAAGGATTTAATCACCACAGGTTGACTCAACAAAAGTTAATAATATTTGTAACTTGTCAGCCCAAAACATGAATAATTTTTTATGCGAATCTAAACAAGTTAGCTAGACAATAGTTCAGGCCAATAGTTAAACATTTGAATTTGAAAGCAACTTAAATAATTTCAATTTATATATTCACAAGACACCACTCACACTGTATCGGCTCTATAAGGCATATAGATAGAAAATGTCCTACCAGACTTCCAAACTCATATAGCATCAAATGTAACACTAAAAAATTCAATGGAAGGATAATCCACATGCTCAACAAGTAGTTTCAATGATCCACAACACAAAATGATGAACCGGTGAATCTATTAGATCAGATACCCTATTCCTTAAGTACTCTATTGGTAATACACATATTTTCACTATACCTATCAGTGTGACTAAATGCATAACTGTAGACCAAGGGGACGACTTCATTTGCCATCAATGACAACACTCGAAGCCAAAAACCATCTTTTAAAGACATATGCCAACAATCTCCTCCTTTGGCATTGATGGCAAGACTTAGTGAAAAATGACTAAGTGTCAAGACTAATAAACATACTACCAAAATACTGAATACTACTCTACTATAAAATATTACTCTCCATAAGAATACTAATGCATTTTTCACTTTTCCTCTCCCCCTTTGACATCAATGACAAAATTGGGGTAACCAAAATTGAAAAAATGTACAAGTATATTTGAAGACTTAGAGAAATTTGAAGATGTCTTCAAAGAAATTATTCAATCCACCTAAGTTAGAGTCCCAGATACTCCTCAGACTCTTAAAAATGGTAATATGACCACAAAGAAGATAAGACAATGCTTTTGCAGATTCTAAACTTACGAGATTCATCAAAAGTCTCATATAGCTCATAGAGTGGTATGAGATTACCATCTACTACTGCTACATTTTCAACTTCTTTGATAGACATGCTTGAACTGCCAACCTTTGGATTTTTTTGGGCTTCTTCACTTTTGCGAGAAGGCTTCCTCCTATTGGGTTTGTCTACATGAGTCCTAGTAGCCCTTATCTCTCTTACTATTTCTTCTGAGTCTATCTCTTCCTCTTCATCTGTAGATGCAACTTTGTAAGTCCTTGAACTTTTTTTCTTCCTTCTTCCAGAGGTTTCGCCTTGTTTAGGCTAAGTTGCAAGGGAACTCCTGGTTGGTCTAGTATTAATAGTCAATGGGCCAACTAATGTTTATTTTTATTTCCCCTTAGCTACTTTAGCTTCATCTCTTTTCCTTCTTATCTCTTTCATTTTTTCAACTGGAAGACCCATTATTTTTACAAAAGCCTCTCTCTCTTTTCTAACTCTCCTAATTGATACTAGCTTTCTCAATTCTAAGTGGACTTGTCAGCTTTTCTCTATGTATGTGCCAAGCATTTCTACATTAGAATCTAATGGAGAATTTAATAGATGTTCTTCATACAACTTTAGAATATTTTCATCCACCTCATAGCCCATAGGCATCATCCAAACTGCTCTTGGATCAGCTGCTTCCATGTGACATTGATCAATATCTACCATGAAGCATATAGAAACTTTATACTATTCCACTATGACTTCAGGGATCCTTTCTCTAGCATGCATCTGATTTTGAAAGATTTTAAAATGACCCCATAAGATTGTGTTCCAGTTCTTTCGGTCACCAAGATTGCATAGCATATCCCAAATCTGAATAGCTATTGGAATATCATTCTAGCATTGGAATTTACCAATTCCTAGTATATCACTTGTGAAGAAGAAATACATGAAGATTAACAAATTTCTAAACATGAGCACATTCATCTTGTCCTTCTTGATTTTCTTCAGATTCTCTAGAAGTTTACCTCTTAGCACTTCACATAGATCATAATCTACATTTTGTTTGATCATCCCATATGCTATGTAAATGTCAGTGTTGGATACAAAATTTTCCCAGCTCGAGTGGTAAATTTTGTACTCTATGACCATAGATGCAAATTTTATATCAAATTTGACAATATGATATATATTCATTTCCCTTCTATCCCAATGTGAGCCAGTTGATTTAGTAATATCATCATTCTTTACCGACTTCAATACTGGAATTCTACTAAAGGAATTTAAGCCTGTTATTGCACAAATAGCTTCCTTGCTAATTTTAAATGGTACTTGTAGCCACATGAACTCATCATGCACTCGGCTTAGTATGTACCGAATCCACTCATCCTCCTCAAATATGGGAAAATTCACGTATTGCACAAATTTCTTGTCTTCTAAAGTTTTGAATTCAAGTTTTACAGTGAAATCCTCTTGTACTATGTGATTAGAATATAATTCCAATATCTATGAACTACCCAAATCCTCAATGTTTGGATGCACATATTCCCTAATACCTTCTATATGTAGAATTCCATATAACATTGAAGAAAATACTCCTAAGGGCTTAGTGTCTATTGATTTATATGGATTCCATTTGAACTTAGGGGATGACCTATCTTTCACTTCAACTAACAAAGGAGTAGACATGACTATGAGCACACAAATTCATAGGTTTTTGCAATAAATATTGTGTGGTCGATTATAGATTTGATATCAAATGTATATTAAACAAATCAAAACACACTAATAGAACATTGTATCAAAAATAGAAAATTAAAATAATAGAGATGCAAACTCAGTATTCTGTAGTTGATGTCATCCTAGCATCCTCTATCTCTAGTGTTTTGTCAATTCTAGCTTGCTATCAGATTGTGTGCTAGGCTCAACAAATGGTCTTCCTAGAGAATGAGACTGAATATGAATGTATGCAATGCTATGCTAAGACATGATTATTCTGATGCTAAACATGATTGATAAAATGAAAGATTATGAAAATGCTATGAATGCTAAAGCTAATAATGTCAATGCTAAGATGCTAGAATGCTAGAATGCTAAAATGCAAGTAATCTCTAATTGTCTGTTGTAACCAATTCTTGGATTCATAGGGGTATTTATAGAGTTTTCAAAAGATTTTGATTGGCTAATGTGATCAACAGCTGTGAAAATTTCTGGCAGATTGAATGGTCAGAGATGGATAAGAATGAAGAGAAAAATAGAAGAAAACAGAAAGCAAGATTTGTTTTCTTTTATGTAAAAGAGATAAGATGAGATGACAAAGATAAGTTGTAAACATAATCTTTTTATGATATTATGGAAAGATTTCAAAGATAAATAATGAGTTATAAAATTTAGTTATTTATTTATTGGTGACATGGAAGATTTTTCTTAATTAAGATTTGGATAATAATAAAAGATTTCATAATTAAATAAAATATTTAGTTATGATTTGAAAAGATATGAAAGATATTTAATTAAATAAATATAATTAATTAAAATTTTAGGAAATGACATATAAATGAAATTAATTAACTAAAATATTTAAATAATTCAAAGAAAGATTTGAATAGGAGAAAGGAAATTCAATTCAATTAAATCAAGGATTTAATTAAAATTAATTTGATAATTAATTTAAATAAACAATGGTAATTATTTAATTAATTAAGTGGACTTAAGAAAGTGGTAATTAAATAAAATGAATTTATTTAATTAAAGTGAAAGAATAAAGTGAATGAACAATATAATTAAATTAATTAAATTTAATCATATGTAGAAGACTTTTAAAGAAATTAATTAAATAATAAATATTTAATTAAATACAAGATTAATTAGACATGACCATTTTTATGCATATACAAATACCTTATGAAGATGAAGTGGAAGTTGATCATAGATTCTCCTCTTGCTTAGATCTCTTCTCTCTTTGGTGAATATTACCTCAAAGCTCTTCAGACTTCTTTCTCTTGAATACAATATGACTAATGAGAGTGGAGACCATTCTTTTATTGTCATCAAACCTAACTCCTTACTTTTGTAATAAATCCCCTTTCCTTAAATCAACCGGTTCTCTATCTTTTGTGTTCCAAGGTAGATGATTCTCATGTGGATATGCAATTTACTTTACTAATGCCTTAGATTCATTTCAAAAGTTCTGAGAGATATTCGATTTCCTTTTGGACTCATCTGAATTCTAGTGCCAATCACTTGTAGGGGGTTTGGTAGATTTTCTTGGTAGCTCCCTCTAAGGTAGAGACCTAAAATTAGTTTCTAGAGGTATTACTAGAAGTGTCTTTCAATGTGGATAAATTTCCTTCTGAAGAGGGACTCTTCTTCACCCATTTCTTTTGCATCTACTTCTTGATCTCATAAGTAGTGATCTTTCCTTTACCTTTTACATTGGTTGCATGTTCTATTTTACTAGACTTCTTTTTTTCCAACAAAATATAGAAGTGAGACCAAATTTGTTGTAGTTGTAGCATACAACACTTCTCTTTCTAGGCCAATTGTTCCATTGACTTTGTCTTGATCTGCATTGGTTAGCAACATGTCCAAATCTATTGCATGCATAGCATTTGACATCTCTATGAGGGTTATGCATCATAATTCTACATTCACTTGACTTATGACTGTACTTGTAGCAATTAAAGCACTGACCTAAGAATGATGGTCTACTTGCGTTCACCCTACTCCTACACTGAGAATCCATATGACCAATTTTTTTGCAAAAGTAACAATAACCATTGAATATTTGAGCATTAGGTTGCCTTACTGGATTTCTTCTAGGTCCATTCATTTGGTTTCCTTGTCTGGATTTTCCTTGTCTAGAAGTCCTTTGTCCAGATCTAGAGCTTTCTGCTTATTCATATCCAAGACCTTGTTTGTCACCATCAGTTCTCTGTCCCTTGATTAATTCATCAAGTTTGGCTAAGCTTGATGTTAATTTCTCCTTAAAATCATTTGTAGTAGAAAGTTCATCTATGAGATCATCAAGCTATTTTTCAATCTCCTCTTCATTGTTCTTGGATTGCTCCAATTCATTTTCTAGTCAGATGCATTTTTTAGACTTTTCTTTCAAGGATTGTGCAATATTTTCTTCATTATTCTTTCTATCCTCAAGCTCTTTGGTCATCTTCATCATGATGGATTCTATCTCATGCTTCAAGGCAACATTCTCCTGGAAAAAAATTTCACATTCTTCTATTTTCTCTTTCAGGGCTTGACTGAGTTGTTCATCTTCACTGGTTTTGTTCTTTTATTTGAGTTGACCACATAATTCCTTTATTTTCTCCCTTGATTCATTGATCTTTTCTTTCATTGACCGGATGAATTTTTCTACATTTCAAGACTCTCTTGCAATTCCTCGATCTTAGATTTTGACTGGTCAAGATCATCTAAGGCCACCATGAGTTCTTGTTGAAGACTATTTGTATCCATTGAGTACACTTTCCAAGATCTCCCCAAGCTATTATACTTCTTTCAAGGGACTACCTCTGATACCAATTATTGGAAACAAGCAACACTAAGAGGGGGGTGAATTAGTGTTATGCAAAAAATAATTCTTTTATCCTAATCCTTAATCTAGTTAAAATATTTAATCAAAATCAATATGAAGAAACAAAAAGCAAGAAACAACACAACCATAACAAAATATTTTTTACGTGGAAACCTTATTAGGGGAAAAACCATGGTGGATGGCCAATCCACAATAATTTCTGAGTATACTCAAAAGAATTATTACAAAAGGAGAATGCAGTTGCATTCAAGCTCACTACCTGGAGATCACTGCCCAAAATATGGGGGTTCACTACCCTTACAATAGCTGGAATAGATCCAAAGGAAAATGAACTAAATCAATAACATCTACCAATGCTTAATTGTAGTTCTGGTTAATCTTTGATGATGAACTTCTATCTTGATGACTGATACCAAACTTCTACCCTATTGTGTTCAAGTTTATACACAAAATTCTTATGCACAAGTGAAACTGTGCATGAAATCACTCAAATACTCCTTAAAAATTCACAATATCCACACACACCTTCATCGTTTCCCAAAGTGATATGACCGATCATCTAAATCTATCCACTTCAAAGGATTTAATCACCACAGGTCAGCTCAACAAAACCTAATAATATTTGTAACTTGTCAGCCCAAAACATGAATAAATTTTAATGTGAATTCAAACAAGTTATCTAGACAATAGAAAATGAAAATAGTTAAACATTTGAATTTGAAAACAACTTAAATAAGTTCACTTTATACATCCATAATGAACCACTCACACTATGTCTGCTCTATCAAGCATATAGATAGAAAATGTCCTACCAGACATGCAAAACTGTATAGCAACAAATGCAACACAAAAATTCAATTGAAGGATAATCCACATGCTCAACAAGCGGTTTCAGTGATCCACAATGCAAAATTATGTTCTGGTGAAGCTATTAGACTAGATACCCTATTGTTTAAGTATGCTACGTGTAATACACAAATTTTCATTATACCTACTGATGTGACTAAATGCACAATTGAGGACCAAGGTGATGACTTTAGTTGCCATCAATGACAATAATTGAAGCCAAAAATTATCTTACAAAGCCATATTAAAAAAAAATCATCAAATACTTTATGTTTACTTTATGAAATGAAGTTGAGTATAAATGACTGGCTCAAAGAAATAGAAACAATTAACACAACATAAAGTGAATTAGATTCTAAGAATTACACTTGGAGGTTGGCATTATTTGGTAGATTTCACCAATGAATGGAGGGATATAATGAATTAATCAAAACATTTTGAGTGGAATCAATGAATACATTGTGAATGGTTGGTGTAATGATCTAGGATATGTGTATGTTGCAATAGAGATAGCCATCGAGCTAGCCAAGGGAAGTCAATTTTTATTTTGCAAAGAAAACATTCACACAGGCATATGAAGAAGGTGTAGGAAACATATCTATTTTGATGCTTGGTCAAAGGGAAAATTTGGTATATGTTTTCCTCGTGCAAGGAATATTTTGAGTCTACAAAGAGAATTTAGCAAAATCACTTGAAGGAGTTTCTAATTTTTGTCAAACCCTAATTTTTGTATACCTAGCTCGAATGCACTATGAAAGAGAACATGGAAAGATTGTAAAATAACATAATGAAGAGAACTATGGTTGGCACCCACAAATTTTATGCATGAGTTCAATGAATGGAAGGGGGAGTTGCATATTGACCACTGTAAACATTTGCTTATTCCAAACATAAACAGCTCGGTAAGTCTTCCTCACTAGCCCGTGAAGGCTAGGGCTAACATGAGCATGACGGCATGGGGAAGTAGGGAGGAGAACGTCTTCCTACCAACTCATGGGTCTCCATGCTACCGTAAGAGGAGAGAAATATGAGAGCAGGGATTGGTAGGAGAGGTCATTGTGGTCCCGTGAAAAAAAAAATTAAATGCATTACTTAAATTTTGAAATTGTTGATGATAATTAGAATTTTTTCATGTCTAATAAGTAATGGTTTTAAATATAAAGTATAAGTTAAAATGGAAGGGAACAAGAATGAAATTAAAATCCTTCACCATATGAAGGTAAAAATCTTCTTTGTTGGAAAATTAAAATACAAAGGCACAGGGGAAAATATTTTAGTGCTTGGTGAATAAATTAAAGTTTCACCATTAAAAATGCAAAGTTTTTAAACATAAAATGTAAGTTGGAAGGGAACGGTGAAAGTAAAAAATGTTAAAAGGATCCATTATTAAAGCAAGAATATTTTATTTTTTGGGAAGTAAATATGTAAAGTGTAGCCAAGCAGAGAAAGAAGTAAAAGATTTCACGGAGGAATAGAAATATTTTTTGATGTAGGGTAAAATGAGATGAAGGGATTTCACATTAAAGGTAAACTTTAGTGTGGAGGTTTTTGATGGTGGAAAAGACATTTTCATCTATAGAGAATGATGAGGAAAGAGTCTTCTTGAGAAGGGAATATTTTTTGTTTTAGGGAAAGTGAGTGATGATGCAGGAATTTTTTTTTTAGAATGGGACTTTTCTTCAACTACTGATAGATTTTAGGGCTATTTTTCCTTCTATATCTTCTTTCTTCTTCTCATTTGTAAGGGTTATAAAATTCTAGTTTAGGAAAATAAAATAGAAAATGCTTAGTTGGGAAATGAAGTTTTGTTTACAATGAATGAATGTACAAATTTCTATAGCAATGTAAATTAGTTTGAACATATTAATGAAAAAATTGGAGAAGTCTCCATTTTGTATTCTCAAATTGCATATGGATTAAATATATCAAGGATGTGTTGATTTTTCATTGCAATATTTTTGCAATTGTGTGATTTGTGTATGGGTTTTGTCAAGAAAAAAATTCAATTCTTTATGCACATTATTGTGGGTTTGAGGGAATGATATGGATTTTTAAGTACATGATTATGCAGTAATATGAGAGGTTACAATAATGTAAGGAATTAATATTAAATGGCCACTACTTTGAGATAATTTGTTTAAAGTTGCATTCATGATCTTAGTTTTGACTTCATGCCTTAAGATTGGTCACAGATCTATGCTATTAGACAAATCTGGTTGAAAATCTTCAAAACCATGTAATTCTATTTTTCCTACGTATTTGTTATTGGTATTTAAATTTTTCTTCATGCTAGTTAATGAATTTTTCCTAATATCTTAGACAATGTTGAGTGATATTCCATGTTTCTTGGATATTCTTGTGAGAGCATTATCTATTGAGAAATACCCTATTAAGTGTGTGTGTGAATATTTAGGTATTGATAAAAGGGTCACCCTCGAGGTCCTATAGATCCTAAAGTGCAAGGGAAATGTGTCCCAATCTCATTTCTTATTCGTTGACCAAATCTTACACTAGATCTGAGCATGAAATGTGGCTTACTTTAAGGATTTAGTGGATCTACTGATTTGAGAACCAATAGATTGGCAACTCTACTAGTGAGAACTTTGCATCACTAGTTGTAGACTCTTATATCATAGAGTCAAGAATTTGGTGAATCTGAACATCTAGTTTAGATATTGAGAAGTTTTTAGACCTAGAAATGATTTTTTGTACTAACTTTAAATGAATTTATTTGTGACTCTATTGCTGGAGACGATCTAGAAGGAAATTCATCTTTGAAGGAGATTCATATTGCTTGAAGTTCAATCCTCTATGAATATAGGTGACAACTCTCTTTAAAGAACCTTTTGAATATGTGAATAGAGTTTCTAATCTACAAAATTTTCCATTCAAAAAGAATAATTTGTAGTAACTACAACATATTTCTAGAGGTATTTTTCATTTTTGGTTTTCAAGAAGGATAGATTTGTGTGTGAAAACCATATTTTAAAGTCTTCAAAACATTTGGTTCCCTATTGAGTGAAACTAAGCACTAAGCAAGGGAATAGTAGTGATTATTCTACATATTTCTAAGTTATAATTTGTAGTCTCTATTATGAAGTGAAGTATGCAATATTCTTGAAGAAACTCATCTAGAAGATATTAACGAAGTTGAGATAGAAATTTGCATTGTACAAGCTTAAGATCATGTTGTAAAAATAGTTTAAGTTTCCCTATGTAACTGTAATGTTAATAGGAAAAGGCTTGTATAGGTATAATAAAATGTATCATCAACCTATGTATCCTTGTGTGGACCCAAATGTAATAGTGCATAGTGTGCAGCCCCTGTCTTGTAATAAAAGGAGTTTCGGCACTACAAGGTATAGACCTATAAATTTGGATTGAATTTGTGGTTTACCAAATGTCATACCATCTAAAATTAAAAATAAGCTACCAAAATTTGATGGCAAGATGTCTGAATAAGTTAACAAGCATCTACAAGAATTCAATAATTTAATGGATGATTATGAGATAGATCATTAGGATATAATCATGAGGCTATTTGTTCAATCTCTAATGGAATGTGCAAGAGACTAGTTCTCATTTTTACCAGCATGCTCTATCTATTCTTGGGAGGAGTTAAGAGTAGTGTTCATGGAGAAATTTGGTGAAAGAATCAATTCTAGTTATGTGATCAATAAATTTATGAGCATTGTGAAAGAAGAGAATGAGCTGGTCTCAACATTTAACTTGAGATTTGCTAAAACATTGAGGGATATTTCCTAAGGTATGAGCCTAAGTGATGCAATGTGTTTGGTTGTATACTTGGGTGCTTTTGATAATGAAATGAGCTATTTACTAAGAGATAAGAATCCTAAAACCTTGCATTATGCCCATGAACATTGAAAGAAACCTGGAATATCGAATGCATAAGCATTATTTTTTTGCAAATTTTTGTTGTCCTGAGATACCAAATGTTGATGAAAGGTGTAAGTCATAAATTGAAAATGAATGTCAGAGCACTTACACCCCTATTGTTCTTTCTTATACATCATTCCTTAATGTTTATCATACTATACTTGTTATGGGATATGATTTAAATAATGATGTGAGTGAAGAAGACTTGTTCCAAGATGTGATTATTCCTTATGTTAATAGAGAAAAGGTTAGTGAGCATCCAAATAATGTGGTGTATGCACCTATGGATTGCATTCATAAATATTCAAATGCACTACATGATGCATCTAATAAAGATATGGAAATAACTTTAGATGTTTAGCATATCACACCATGTAATGGAACTAATAGTTGTTTGAGTGATGAGATCATAGATAGGGTCCATCTGCAATCTTACGGTTTAGATGAATTTGGAAACTTTCTTGAGGATAAGAGTGATAATGAGATGTTGTATTCATCATTAAGTATGCAAGAACCATGTAGTCCTAATTACAATATTGTTGGGGTTGAAATATTTATCAATAGTGAGCTTGGTATCACTAGGCTTGTTCATACACATTCAACTCATGAGGTTGATCATGTTGATTGTTATTTTTTTAGTCATATTGGCTTGTATGAACTAGATTTGGAAAGATTTACATTAGGTGAGGATAACAAATGTTAGAGGGCAAGATTTTTATGACATGAGTTCACTCTCAAATGATCAAGTTATACATTTTGATGAGTAATATGATGCCACCACTTTTTGTTTCTAGTGGTATGGAGCTTGAAGAGCCTTCCAACTATGATATCTAAGATTATGTGGATATGGCAGAAATTTCAAATATGTGTGCTAAATTATTAGAGGATGAAATGAAATATAGTATTGGTTGATGTGAATTCAAGGTTGATTGTGATTATTCCTATGAAGAGGACATTGATTGTGGTGTTCTGGAATACAATTATGATATGAAATATTTATACCTTCATGCCAAGGAGGTAGAAAATTTTATGACAACTGAATGTACGATAAAACCCCTTGTTTGATGAGCCTCTATTTTCATGAGTTAAGAGAAATGATGATCCTTATTCATGTAGAGATAATCCACTCTTTTCTGAGAACTTTGATGATGCATCTAACACAAGGTTAGAATGTGGCCTTAAGAAAACAAAGCAACACATTGATGAGCTCTTCGAGGGAATTTCCTATGATTTTTTTACATTTGATACAAATTTTGTAGGTAAGGTTGAGTGTCATGATTCTGACTACTTGGAAGAATATGAATACTTTTAGTTTTCAATTTAGTTGGGATGTATTTTGATGGAGCATGACTATAAGATTAAGAGAAAGGAATGTTATTTTCAATATGAATATGTTTCATGTGATGAATATAACACATATGTGTCATGTGATAATGAATATTTTTAGTTTATGCCCAATAATATAATGCAGAATGATAGAGATTACATTAGCAATGCTATGCTCAGAAAAGTTGTGAGAGATGTTAGTGGCAATGTTCGTAATCAAGTAGATTTTAGTGGTAATCACATATTTATGCTTGTAATAAGAGGGCTATACTTTTTTCAATGGTATGGAAAAGGTAAATGTCGATTGAGGGAAATAAGTTCCTTAAACATATTGGTGTTTAATAGAGGAAAATATTGACTTCCCTTTTTTATTTGGTGGTCTAGGGCCACCAAGTGAAGTTAAAAATTGAAAGAAAGAGACTTAGTTTCCCAATGATCTTGGCACTTAGTTTTCTCACCCAAAATATTTTAAAATATTTCTCTATTCACTAAGGAAAAAATCTCCCTAGAGAGAGCCACTAATGGCACTTTCAAATTTTGCAAAATTTTAAGTGATTATGATGAAAAAGTTGATTTGCACACTTAGAAATGGCCCTAAAAAATTTACCCCAATGACCTACTTTGGAGGGTTATAATTCAAATCTCATTTCTTTCATTCCAAATCCCTTTGTAAGTGTATTCATTTGACATATGTGAATATGTATGTTTGATTTCAACCTCCTATGTTATGTTTTGATAGGGCTTTGAAGAGCAAAGGTAGAGGGTTCTGGGACTATTTTGCTATTTTCATACTATCAAGATTGCAAAGCAGCCTCTTGCTTGGCTCGATATTTCATGGCTAGATGATTTTCATAGAAAAAATATTGGTGCTCTGTCTTTCCCTCATATTCATATTCTCCTTGGTCTAGTTTTAGAGTATCAGGATCAAATTTGATAGTTTTACTAGGACAAAAGAAAATGTAGATTATTATGCTTTTATATCTGCATTTTCAGAATGTTTCCAAGAGGTCATATTTGACCCTTAACATCTTGTGATGGATGTGGATTGAAGTAAAACCCTCTTGCATACATAATAAATGGACCTAAATGATCTATTTTTTCTAGTGGTATCTTCCCAAAAGGTGATTTGATAATTTTTCAAGGATGAGACTTGGTATACTCGAGTTGGTTTTTGACAAGTGCAGCTGTAGAAAAGTCTAAGTGATATAATTTGGAATTGAATATCTAGCACCTTACGATAAATCTTGCTAATCCATTTATTGCATTGAGTTCTTGGGTCAAATTTCTACATACATGTGCATCCTCATGACTTCAGGAGGCTATTTGACTAGTTTTACAAGGAAATTCCTAAGGCCACTTAACTTGTATTTGACTACTATGTAAAGTTATTGAAAAATGGATTTTGATGTCTACCGAGTTCATATTTTCACTACAAAAGCATGCAGAGGTAGCCTCATATAAATTCATGATTAAAAAATTGTTTGAAAATGACCTTTTTTAGCTTGGCCTACATGCAGATCTAGCATGCTTTACATAGTTGTGAAATTGTAAGTGTTGCAATGTTGTAGTCACTTCAAGTAAATTGCTTTGAATAGGGAAACATATAGAGGGATGCACAATCATAATTTCCTTCAAAGATTTGAATACAAGGTAAGTGCCATCTTTTATTCTAGTATAAGGTTTGAAAGATGAGCATGGTTGAATCTTAATAATACAACCTTTTAGAAGGTAATAGGGCTGTCACATGAAAATATTATGTTTCCATTCATGAAAATTTTTCAATTAGATGGATGGTGATATTGAATAGGGGACAACATTATCTCAAAGTTTCAATGTGTTGGTTATTTTGTAAGAACCAAACTGATCTCTAGACATACCTATGGATTTTTCCATTTCTAATTATTAGTAATACTAAAGGGATTGGCCAACGAACAAATATAGGTTGCTTAAACTTCTATTCCTACTCTTTGGGCTTTGTGAAACCGAGGAGGGTGAACCCACAATGTATACCTAAAAACATTTTACAATTGCAATAAAATACATTGTTAATAAAAAATATCTCTCATGATACTACTTAATAGAAACATCAAATAAGTTGGTAGCTTATTATGCTAATGTGATATAAGTTGATTATGAGAGAAAAAACACCTGAAAGAATGAGTAACAACAATATTCCTTTTGAAGTTTTATGGTTTAAATATTGAGTAGTAATGAATCAACACTGTAAATGTAACACTAATATCCTGCATGAACCAGTGCCTTTATCTAGAGCATAGAGTCAATATCCTTTGACATAAACTAATAACAATTCAAAAAATAACACATATAATCCAAAGAAATCTTGCATTAAAATGTTTCTCTGTGACTCTAGGATTATCACTTCTTACAAATATCCTAGTACATAGTAATTATAAGCTATCACTCTCATATAAGCATTTACATCAATTCATTGAATCAATAGGAAAACATGAAACTGAACATCGATTAGATAATGACATAGACAAATGAAAGAAATCCTTGACTAATTTCAATCATAACTCATAACACACATACAAGGAGAGAGAATAACCATGAAATCAATTTTAATATGTATCATAAAATGCTATACCATTATCAGTCTTACATGCATGAATATGAACTTAAAACAAAGACCCTAAAACTTGCTTCTTATCTTCTTAATAATACTAACAATATCAACTCAAAATTTCCTAACTCTTGTGCTTCTAGTCATGAAGTCCTTCTTATAGAGATGAAGGAGCAAAACAAGCCTCAGAAAAGATAGCACACATGTCATGATCTCATAGGACTATTTGTAGGAATATTCCCTTCATGGTTATTGTTGAGTTTTCAAGTGAAGCAAAAAACATGAGGTAGAAATATCCTCAAATCTTCATGGAGAATAGATCCCACCCTAAAATACATCATTAGATTGTCGCAACAGTCACAAGATATTCTCCATGTGTTCCAAATTCCAACTATAAGGAAATCAAAACAACAAAACTTACGAAGCAAGGCAAAGAAAACAAAAAAAGGTCAAAAAATGTTTAATCCACAATAGCACCACATGCTAATCACTTTGAGCATTGAGGAGAGAATAATATTTTACCATGTTATATCGAAAGCCTAATTTGTACTATTTTCAAGCTATGCATTGTTCTTCGCTTATCCATTATTATCCTTATTCACACTATATATTTCTCCAACCAAACATTGTGCTCCTCCTCAGTGGGCCATTTAACATTCAATAAATCTTGTACCTTAGTAGTATACTGGGAGTACCTTCCATGAATTAGAATTTTGGCTTCCTTAACAAATATATCCATCTTTGACTCAATCTCTACCATCATATCAATGTCTAAATTGAGCAAGAGGTAATCAGTGATAGATAAATGCATCATAGCAGTATCAAGTAATCCTCCCAAATCTTCCTTCCAGGTGTCAAACCGATGTAATTCACCTTTGAAATTTAATATTTGAGGCATGCCACAGTTCTCCATTCCTTGAATATTTTCAACTTGCTTTGGAGCTATATTCCTAAATTTCCATGGAAAGTGGTTATCTGATTTATTGAGTCAATATTCTTCAAGATGTCAAGAATATTTGTGGGTGCCTCAGGATCCTACCTTATTTTTGGTGTCACCTCTTTTATAGAACTTACTCTAGCAATCCTCTAATTCCACTCATTCTCAAAGGATTCTTATACTTGCATATACTTTATATTTTCCTCATAAATGTTTTTACATGTGGCCCATACTTCATTAGCCCTGTGGACCAACTTGGTTACTCTATGCTTAAGCACATCCCTAAAAGTATCATCAGCAACCTAGATTGTCTCTAGTTTGGCTTACTTGACATTTTCCTTTTTAGCAGTTAACTTTCCTCTTAAATCATCAATTTTGAGTGCCAAAATTTCTCTATCTTGTGTAGACATATCAAATGAGGAAGAGGGAGAAGGATGAGTCACACTCTTTTGGGTAGCTTGAATGGTAGAACTCATTCGATTCAATTCATTCAAAGCCTTATTATATTCCTTGACCAAAGATTCATATTTCTTTTGAGAAATATGTGCAATATACATAGTAAGCATTGCAACATGTGTAGTTAATTCAGCTTCCTAGATCAGAGTTATGTTAGTAGCCCTTTTGACCACTAGTGAACCCATGACCTCTTCAATTGGATTAGCAACCTCATGTTTTTTAGTATTAGGTGCCATAGACCAAATTGCAAGGGTGTGCAATTTTGGACTATACCTGAAACCAAATACATTATTCTCAAACTAATCTTCAGATATCAAAGCTTGAGGATATCTTCTAATTGCATCATAGGCTATGGAAGTTGTGATAGTACATCTTGGTAATAGCATAAATTCACTATCCTTAACAATTCTATGAGCTTTAGTAGGAGTAATGGCTACAATTTCAGCCTTAATGTTTTCTTCCTCTACTTTCTTAGCTTCCTCTTGATGAGGAGGTTCAACATTGACTCGAGTTGTTTCTAGCATCTCTTTTATTTACTTACTCCTTTGTTGGATCATAAACTCATAAAACTCTTTGGTTTGCACAAATTTATCATTAGCCAAGAGCTCATCACACTTCCTAATCCTAGGATCATCATCATTTTCTCTGTCATAATGCCATTGGACAATCTTGTCAGGAGGAACATCTAAACTATGAGCCTCTTCAATATGTGGAGGAGGAAATTTCTGCTCAACTTCTTCATTTCCTTGCACATGTTCTGCCACTTGTTCCTCTCTAGTCTCCTCAACATTTTCAAACCTTTCTAGGATATCCATAGCTTGTTGCTGTCATTGTTGCTATAAAAGGATCTGATCCCTGTCTACAACTTCCTTTAATTTTACTTTAAATTGAATAGATTGATAGTCCCTTATCACACCCAATGACTCTAGGATACCATATCTGACAACATTGGCAAAAAAAATGTAATTAGAATTGGAGAAATCTTGATTCTAAATATGTGTCTAGATTTACACAGGGATGGCCTCATTTTCATGGTTCACAATTATTAAATTTAATTTTATTTTCCACTCATAATCTCCTTCCCACAAGAGCATGCACATCAGTAAGGAATAATGATGGAAAGATAGAGGGAGTGATTCCCTTTTCAAATTGAGAAAATCCTCATGCATTTGTTGGGAAACAAAATTAGCATAATAAAAACCAGTGTTTCAATTGTATTCCTATCTATCTACCACCATTACCAACAAATTACAGGATATTCTAACTTAAAAATCCTAAGCTAGCACTTGGTTCAAACAATAATAAGTGTTCTTGAAATAGTCTTCAAATTCTTCACACTCAAAAGGCTCAGCATCGTGGACAGTGAACTTTTTTCTATTCCTTCTATGTCGCACAAGTATTGCTTCTCTATATGCAAATTTTCTTCCTTGATACTCAACATATAAGTCAGCACGCCTGAATTTTGTAGTGTAATTGGGATTCAACCCAAGCACTTCAAACATTTTATCCTTAGTCACCTCCATAATTATATCACCATTCTCACTTTTGGTCTCCCTGATAGTAGGGTCATAGTGCCTTGCTAGCTCCATCATTAAATCCACTTCCACAAACAAATTTAGGATTACTAACTTTCTTAGGTTCAATCCCCACAAAAAGAATGCATGCTTACTAGAATTTTCCTTGTTGAAAGAATACTTAGGAAATTTCCACTCACTCTAGGGCTGGGGTGTCTAACCAATATTGCCAGCATTGTCAATCAACCTAGTGGTAACAATAACTTGGATTGTGGGCCTTCTACCAATTTGTGACCATCCCTCTTTGATACTTCTAGAAGTTTCTTGCATTAACTTTTTTGTTTCCTTCTTTGAACTTCTTGACCTTTTGGAAGTTGCAAGGGTACCGGGTGTTGTGTAGTCTCACAACACACCCCATTTTGCTTCTTGGAAAAATGTGGACCCCCCTTTTTCCTTTTCTTTCTTTGCCTTCTTTTTGATTTGTTGTTGTTTTCCTCCTCGACATTGGTTTTAATCGATGCTTGACTGGATGTTTGTTGTTCCTCAATTTCACTTGGAAACTTTAGTGATATAACTTTAACTTTTCCCAGTATTTTGGTGTTTCGATGTGACTTTGTTGTTTATTCTGTTTCTAAAAATCAGAATACTGTAGTCCTACATGGGTTAAAAAGTTTGACTTTAAATAATGTTAGCTTCACACGGTATTTTACTAGTCAAATTGTATAAACCTGGTAATTTTCTCTTTTATCGGAGTCTGGTGACTTATTGTTTTCTCTAAACTAGAAGTGGGAAACTAGAAAGCTCACTTGGAAAGGTTGTCAAGTATATCCTTTGGATTCAGTTTCTAGGCTTTGTTTCTTTTGTTCTGTTTGTTTTTCTTTCTTTCTTTCTCATTTCTTGAGAGTTTTTTTTATGATCCTAGTTTTATATGAATCTTCTCAAGGCATTATCAGAAATTGTAGCCCCGGTGAACATCATTAATCTCATATTATTTGTGTCATATATACTGTATAAAATTGGTGTGACATGCAACTACCATGAATAATCATTGTGCCATTTTTTTTTCTTGAACGATCAGCCAGCTCAAAAATCTAGGTGTTCATAAGATGAACCATAATCTGTAATTATTACACCTTTATACTAGGAATTAATGTGAAATAATAGGTAATTAATGAAGTGGAGAACTACCTATATACTTGGCACCATCTCTAGCATGCAATTTATTTTATGACACTCCACTTTGTGTCATATCACAAACTTTCTAAAGACATTGAATTCACATAGCTACTTTGGCATGCTAACAGAGGTAAATTTTCAAGAAACTAAGTTGTAGCTACCCAAGGGTTTCCAAATTATACTCTTAAGAGTCACCATTTTAACCAGAACCAAGTACACTTATAATAATTGATTTATTGACAAGAATTTATAAGGATAAGAAATTTTGATGATGGTATTTTGTCATTTTAAAATTGGGATATTGATTTTCCTCTGAGTTGTTGAAATTGATAAAAAATGAGTTGAAATTGATAAAAAATGAATCAAAATTTTTATGAAATATAATGTTTGGTCAAATTTAACCCTAAATCGCACACATAGACAAATATTTGAAAAATTGTAGAGCACATTACATCGAAAATGAGCACTTTCAAAGCTAAAACAGAGGACAAGTTCAAATATTGCAACTCCTAGGCAGTGTCCATTAATGTGGTAGTCATAGATACCCACATGGGATCATCTTATGACATTGAAATCCATTCATGGCTGCTACAAGAAAATGCCACTCAATGTACTAAAACTGGTGTATAAAATGGGTTACTTCTTCGAGGAGGTTTTCCACCAAGGATGGAAGCTCTAGAATTAGTAATGCAATGTATCAATCATTATCATCCAGCCAAAAAGATTTGTGAAAAGGAAGGAAGAACTTATTCAAACTTGTCTTAGAATGGAATTATGTGTTAATTTGCTCTCCCCTCGTACACAAGGATGTACAATTTTGACCTAAAAGCAAAGGCCAAGAAATATCAGAGTGCTAAAGAATGTAATAGAGAAATTATGAGCAACCAATGGTGCCAACAGCCTATTGTACCACAAATTAAAGTAATTTAGAGGTCTGAATTTAAACAAGAAATACAAGACATAATAACATTGCTAAGCAAAGTAGATAGTTTAAGAGATGCAAGCAAGTTTGAACCCTAGATGCTTGTAATAATATCTCAAATGATAGAAAGCCATGCTGAATTGCATTAGGGAAAATTGATAGGTGATAGGTTGCATGAAAAAATTACTACATTCCCCAAAACTAGATGTTATTATATGTCATTATATGTTATTTACTCTTATGATATGAGATCCAATAAACACGGTTTAAAACATATTGGTACTCTGGGCACCAAAATTGGCAATAGTTTGATATATGCACATTTACCCCAAATCATTGTTCATGGGTATAAAAGTGATTACAGAAAAGTTAATAATTTGTTTAACATGAAATTGTTAAGAACAATGAAAGGCGATAATTCTAAGAGATTATCCCTAGAAGCACAAAGTGCCATTCAGTGTATCAGAGGCTGGTACATACAGTTCTCAACTTACTCTTACATTAGAATGGAGGGATTTGATGGATACCCATTCATGCTACCCAGATATCCTATAGATAAGATTGTTTTATTGGAATTAGTGAGACAATTAAAATTATCCCAGGCTCTTTATAGCCATTCTCATAAGAAGGTCTCTTTCAAATTTCCTATTACAGTAGGGGATTCCAAGTGCAGTGCAATCAAGATGGCTGATTTGTGTGAAGAGGATTTGAGAACTTACAATTATGAAGAATTTCCACTCCAAAGAATGTACTATGATGTTGGAGGAAATATTGAAAAAGGAATAGCTGGTTATTGTGCTCACACACATAATTTAGAAGATTATTTGCTTAATTGTGAAGATGAGCACAAGGTCAAAAGGAAGAAGTATGAAAGAATGACTCGAGTTTGTTTGAATTGTCAAACTCTATGATATCCTAGACCAACTGGTGGAAGATGATGGTCAATTGTTAAATCAATTTTATAATAATGACAGCATATGATGAACCCATTCCAAACCCAAGTGTTATGGATGAAGACATGACATCAATTGATGATTTTACTAGGGTAGTCATAAGGTACACCCAAAAATGGATTGATGAATTTTGTAAAAGTTTAAGAGAAAGAGGAATTGAACCCATCTACTCATAAGATAAAAGAAGAAATAAAAAAGATGAAACTTCTTTTAAAAGTGAAGAGCCTATCAAAAATTAATGAAAGACTACTTAGGCTACTCCAGGTGTTAGAATTGAAGAAAGAACCCCTAAAACAACAACATAGGAAGTTCCCACAAAGTTTTCAAAAAAGCATAAAGATGAAAAGACTAGTAAAGACAAGTCTAAAACAAGACCTAAAGGTGTATCAACTTCTACAGCCAGAACTAGAACTAGAATAACTATTGATGAAGGAATCAGAGTAACAAAGAATGTTGGTACACAAATTAGATCTACATCTGAGAGAGTTGCAACATTATATAATTCTCCCCCTTCTATCAATATGGCTTGTATGAAGCAAGCACTAGGCAGGACTCCTGTGAATTTAGAAGAGATTTTTGAGGAAGATGAGACTAAAATTAAAGAAAAAGCAAATAGATGGAGTGCTATGTGGGAGAAGATAAAAGAAAAGAAATCCATAGATAAACCTATAGTACACTCACTAATATAAGGAATGTAGGATAGAAGCTCTAATCCTATAAATATTCAAGAAGAAGAATTTATTCAAGGGACATTTTCCTTAGAGGCAAGGAATCCTAGTATACTTGAAATGGAGTTAGGGGGAAATGAAGAGCAAAATCCTGTTGACAAGGGAGTTGTTGAAGACACTCTTGATTCTTAGTTTTCTTTTGAGAATATGCAAAATTTTAATGAGCCCTCGTAGGCCTTTGGTGAATTAGATAAAGGCCATGTTGAAATTGAAAATGAAATTCATGAAGAAGAAGCTACAAAGTTCAAAGGAGATGGAATTTAAAATGGAGAGAATCTTGGTGCAGCTGTAAATGAAGGAGAAAATTTTTAGAGAGAAGAATCAGAAGATGTGGGTAGATAGGAAAATATAAGTCTCCAAACAGAGGAGGCAGTGCAAAATCCTATTAATCCTAAGTCTACACTAGAAAATAATAAAGAAATTCCCATTTCACAAAATATGGCAAGTCATGGAGATGAAATTCCATAATCAAGTAATAATCAGAAACAAGAAAGAGTGATAGAGGTGCAACAAGATGATGATACACCTAATTGGTTAATCAGGGAATTAGCTTCTCCTATGGAAGTGGAAATATTGCCTCTGAACCTTAGTAATTTCAAACAACAAGTGAATACTCCTAAACATAGGTGCATAGAGCAAAAGCAAAGCATGTCGTACAGAGGAATGTAGATGGTAACAAAATCATCCAAATAGCTACTCCAACAAATGACAAAGATAAACATGAAATAATACCTATGAAATATAAAATCACAAGTATTAATCTTGGATGTTGTTCTTGGCAATAAGAATTAGAAGAAATAAAAGTGAATTTGAATGCTACTATTTCTAGAATACAAAAATATGAACAAAAGAAAAGAGAATTGAAAGAATGGGTGGTTGCTACATTGGATAATTTTATCAAATCATTGACTTTATCTAGCCTAGGGCAAGCTGAACTACTTTGACACCCTTTGTTAATGTCATAAGAGAAGGTACATGCTATTGTTGCAGTTTGTCATAAAATGAATATATTTGAAGAATGGATTGAATATTGGATAAAATAGGGAAACAAATTTATCACAAATACAGTAAAAACATATGAAGAAGCATACCATCACTTTGAGAAATTGAAAATATTTGAAGATGAATGTGATATTTCCTAGGAGAAAGTCATTGAAGAAAGGAAAAACATGGAAATTCTTATGCAGATAGATGTCCAAGAATTAATACAAAACACAATAGTAGAATCTAAAATTTCATTACAAGGAAAATGGAAGAATCAATTGAAATGGGAAAGTTCCATGTTAGTACAATGTATTGAAGGATTCAAAAAGGTCACCATTGAGTGCATAAGATTGATAATAGAGAATCAATCATTTATTGAAGTGTTGTCATGACAAAGCTTTGATCTAAGAGAGCAATTTCTGGATTAGATTGTGTAAGCTTTTTTTGGATCGACGTTTCGGATCACACTCTGTGATCCATGATGGATCACAGAGTGTGATCCGAAACTTCGATCCAAAAAAAGCTTACACAATCTAATCCAGAAATTGCTCTCTCATATTCTTATGGATTGTGGAAACCTAATAACATTGAAAGCTTTGATCCTCAAACATTAGGATAGGACGGGAAGGAAGCTAAAGCTTTCAAAGATTGGATAGAAAGAATAAATAGACATCCTATTCAATTGTTTAGGAGGGAAGTTATAGATGAAATAATATAGTGAAAAAGAGTTATACTTAAATATGAAATAGAGAAGGCACAAAAAAATTAGGACCTACTTCAAGTAACTAAAGAGCATACTAGGCTCAAACTTACCTGGAGAGCAATAAGAAGGATTTGAAAATAACCCATGCATCACATTTTGGAATTTTCTAGGATTATCAATCTAAGAAAAAAGAAAGAAATCCACAAATGGAGCTATAAGTAAATGTGGAGAAAACTATAAACCAAATATCGAAAAAGTGACAAGACTTATTTGTTGTTAATTTTGTAGGTTGGTCCTAGTATCAGTAGGTGTTTATTTTTTCAGTATGTCAATGAAATGTTTATAGCCTCAAGGAAGATAAAGCGTTCATGCTGAAGTATGGAAAAAAGTGCTAATGTGGATAAAGTCAAATATTTGACTTATTTTAGAAAGTTCTTGATGATAGTTGGCATATGCCACATGACATGTTTTAATTTGTTGTTTCTATTTCTATGAGATACTTTTTAAGTTGAACTTTTAAGATGCCTTGTTTCTATTAAAGGCTATCTCCTCTTACATTTTTCTTTTAAGTTTAGAATTTGTGTATGTCAGAGGAGAAAAAAATTTTCTCGAGTTTTGTTCTATTTTCCTGTCTTCTGAACCATTTTGACGTAAAACTTTGTATGCACATAGACATTAATTGATATCAGAATTTTATGGATAGCTATCTATCTAAGTATCTTTTGTAGCTAGTTTCATAAGTTTTGCTAAAGAAGACTGTATGCTACACCATTTAAGGGTGCATACAAAACCTATTTAGTGTCCATAAATGAAACCCTATCTTTAAAATCTCTCATCATTTTATACGTAGTTGTGAAGCAATCTAGTAAAGTATAAAGCAGTTTACTCTATTTCAATTAATTCTTTGGGGAATCCATGGAGAATAATCAAGAGAAATTTTATGTTTTTTTTTAGATTAGATGCTTATAATTTGAAAAAAAATTTAAAAGATAGAAAAGGAATATACAAATGGAAGGAAATTGTTTTGTTGAAAATATTTTATTTTCCATGAAATTGTTGAATGCTCAGTGCTAAATCTACTTAAGTGATAGCAAAAAATTCATTTTGTTCATGCAATATTATGATGAATCTTTTTATTTCATGATGTCATTTGATGATAAAGATTGATGTATTTTATGGGAAATGCTGGTAATCCTTGACAAAACTAGAAATAACCATATTCCCTTTGAAAATTAACAGCAAAATTGTTACATCATTACCCGAGAGCTATGTTTAGTGAAATCATTAACTAGTTTACGAAGATTTGGGATTAAATGAAAGGAAATCTTTGTTTTGTGAATGCATAATCCTTTCTTAGCTTGTCTTTATTTCATATATTTCAAGAAAGGTAGGATTTTTGCAGCTTTGTCTGCAGAGAATCTATACAAGCTGCTTGATGTGAGTGAAATCATTGTCAACAGGAACTGGTGCTAGAAGGATGACCTTTGTTGTTATTTTCTAGTTTTTGCTAGGTTAAACTAGATTTTTGTAGAACCACTAGATCTTAGTCTAGTGATCCTAAGGTAACCTTAGTTGAGCTTCGTGGGCGAACATCATCTAGACCTCAAAATTTTACAAGTTTAAGGAAAAATCCAAAGATTCCAACCATTGTTACACCATCAACTCCTATAGTGATGGCATTCTTTAATGTAGAATCACCAATTCAACTTTTCAAATATAATGATTTACCAAAAAACCTTGACAAGTTGTGTCCTAAAGATGTTGAAGAACATATCATTATATTCAAAGATAGATGCTTTCGAGCAATAATTCAACATGAAGACTTTGTGTGTCGATTGTTCCCATACACTTTAAGTGCTGAAGTTTACTAGTGGTATATTAATTTTCCTCATAATTCCATCAAGTCATGGCAAGATATGGAAACTCAATTTTTATCTAGGTTTAGAACACCTACAAATCCTACTTTTCTATATCACCAATTCACTTAGATAAAAAGGTTCAAGGGAGAACCTATAACTGCTTTGAATGACATATTTAAAAATACTTACTCTAGATTACAAGCACCTTGTGTAGTGGATAATTTTTCTGCCATCACAATTTATTATACAACAGTAGATCCTTTGACTGCTATGTTTGTGAAGTGAGGAGATAACCCTCCCATTACTTTTCCAGAAGCTTACGCTGAAGTTGTAGACATATAAAAAATGACCTAGGCCTGCAAGCTCTATTTTACCACTTTCATCCTAGCATAACTGTGACACTTAATTATGTCCTTGGTCCACATTTGACTATTAATTAAATAATTCATAATTATTTAATTAATTTGTGTCTGTTTATTCTTCATGATTATTAAATAAACCGTGATTATTAAATTTTATTTATTTATTCAATACATCACTCATGGTCTATTATCTTCTTACAATTAAATAAATTTCTTAATTTATTTAATTCCTTATGTCTTCTTGATTATTAAATAAATTAATTTTAGCTATTTATTTAATCTCACTAATTCTCATAATTAAATAGATTTATTAATTAATTTAATTATTGGTTACAATATCTAAATTAAATAATTATCTTTAATTATTTAATTACCTAGTTTAACATTTCCCTCATTTTAAATAAATTAATTATTTAAAATGATTTCATTTTATTAACTGTCACTTCATTTTAGTAAATAATTTGAAAATTGATTATTTACTGTCACACAAAATCCATATTTTGAATCAATTTAATTAAAAATGGTAATCTTCTTCCAAAAATCAAGTAATTGAGCAAATTCTTGATTTTCCAAATCTGATTTTCAGTTCAACCTTTATCCTCTTGATTTTTTGAATCTTACAAATCAAGCAGTTTTTATCTTCTTGATTTTTTAAAATATTTATCTTTTTGACTAATTATCACATTTATTGTTGACCGCTAATTCAATTTTCTCAAATGACATCTTGACCACTCATTTAATAATTTTTCCCTAACCCTAATTAGGGATTGTCACATGAAATATCATCCACTGATTTTAGGATTTGTCAACTTCCAATCTCATCCGGCCATCAAAAATTGCATTTTCTATAAAATGTTAATTTGCTCACATTCTTGGGACCACTTTCATTATTCTGACATATTTATGCTTAGATTTCACTCGCATCCTTGGAATTTAGTTTATTTAATTACATTACTTGTTATAGGAATTATAGTTATTTTTCATAGTCATAGGCATAGTCATTTTTTGTTATCAAATTCTTCAAAACTTGCATACGACATAGTCATAGGCAATTTCTCACACACACAAATTTGAGGGAAATAATCACAATTGTTGCAAACTAGAAGGTGCTATGGAAAGGAATCATGGAGGCAATGAGTTACAGGTATAGCTATTTTAATTTGTTTAAGCTTCCAATGTTTTTCATAGTTTCTTTGGGTTTTTTATTTAATCTAATCTGCTAACCTTACTTGAAAAATACCCATTGATACAGAAGCCATAAGCGTGAATTTGCAAATGAAACATCTTGGAAATGGATTGTTCGCAAAGGGCAGAAATGAATTAAATATTTACCCTACCCTGATCACAAATGGAGTTCCTATGGTTCATCACATGACTCTAACATTTATCCTACTATGGTTCAAAATGGGGCATTTCATCAAAATACTCTTTTTCAACAGGAAATAGTCAAGATTTAGTCCCACAACCTGGTCCAGCTGTTACAGAGCTATGGCCTAATTGAAATTATTTTTTCTCGCAAACTCAAGAAAATCAAAACGTCAAAATTTTTGAGGAAAAAGAAGATATGAAAGAAGTCACAACTCAACTCAAAAGATTAACTACAAAAGTTACACAATTGAGAAATCAAAATTTTTATTATCAAAACAATAGTTCAGATCTCAAAATCGAGTGTATAATGCTCCCAAGCCATTTAGACCATGGAATACACACCCAAATAATGGGGGAGTATCAAAACCTTTGGATAATCTTGATTCAACTAATGAAAAGTTTACATCAAAAGTGAATTTAGCTAACCTCATGATAAAAAAATGTGTAGAATTCACAATACAAATGCTCACTCTAAAGTGGACTATTCATAATTCAAAATCACTTCATATATTTTCCTTGTTGCTACTCATCATGATGAGCATTGTGATTCTCAACCTCCTAAAGGAAATGAATTAGTTCCACTAGGATATGATTTCGATTTAGTTGTAGAAAGTTTGAATATTTCAAAACACCTTCAATTGTTACAAATCATGCTTCTAGGGATGAAGATGATGAGTGAACTATGAATTTGGAGACATATACTTTTCCTTATCAGGATGAAAAAGAGCCTATAGAAGAAATAGATGAAATACATGCTTGTCAACAATATTATAAGGGACATAATTACAACATGAGGAATAATGCTAACAGTGGAGGTAAATTCAATGGACCCTTGACAATGTCCATCCCACTGAATAATTTGTATACTCCACCTGATGATAAATCAAACAACAATCTTGGGTTACCTAAGATGACTTCTCAGTACAATTCATTAAATGTTTCAAAAGGTGAAAAGATACATCCTACTGATTAGAATAACTTAACTAATTACTTAGCAGAATAAATCAAGAAAGTGAAGATTAGCCTTTCTTTGTTAGAATTACTTAAAATGCCTATAATCAAGAAAGCTTTCCTAAATACTTTAGAATATTTTCCTAAAGAGAGAAAATCTAAAGATGTTTAAATAAAAGATAGTCAAGCCAAAACTAAAGAAAATAACATTGTTCCCATAGCTGATGCACAAGTAGCCTTTTATAAAGGAAAATTGGAGTCCCCACCATTTTTGCTCACTTTGAAAATATTTGGTAAGAGCTTTCACAATTGTTTAGTGGACTCTGGAGCTTCTACTAACATGATGTCATTATCTATATGTCAAACATTAGGTTTAACTCCTACAAATTCTTTTAAGAAAGTCACTCAACTTGACAAGGTAGAGGTAAATGTGGTAGGAGAGTTGACTAATATCCTCATACAATTGGCTTCTAATCCTAGAATCCAATATTACACTGATATTCAAGTCATAGAGATACTAGATACTTATGGTATGCTTTTGAGTAGAGAATGGTCTAAAACTTTAAATGGATACATGTCCATTGATTTCTCACACATGTGGTTGCCATGGAGAGGAGTGCCTAATCAAATTAGGATTCAAAGAGAACCTCATATGAAATACATGATCATAGATTATAATAAAAAAAATGAATTTCTATATATCGATGTAGAACAAGGAGTTTATAAATTACACAATTCAAGAGTTAAAATTGAAGAAGTTTTCACTTGTAATGTTGATTAATCTATTGAGTTAATTCCTAGAACAAAAATTTTAATTGAATAAGATTGTGACTCCTTTGAGGAGGAGAACGAACCTTATAATAAATTCAAAATATTATTATTTCAAAAGCTCAACAGGATGATAAAAGTAAAATTTCACTGAAAAAGTTGTTATAGGATTAGTGCCAATTGCACAATGCTGCACATTTTGAAAATAGTTGTATGATGTGTTTAGAAATATTCCATAGGAGTTGACTTCATCTCAGATGTGACAATGTCATGAGAATCAAACCAAAAATAGATAAGAATGAATATCAAACTATACAAAATGAAAATATTTACACAATGAAATAAAAAAATGGTAAAATGTTAATTACAAATGATCAAGCTTGGATTCTTAAATTTGATGGATCTAAATCGAAACAAGGAATTGTAATTGGAGTAGAATTGATCAACTCGCAAGGTAAGTACTTTCTTATTGCATATTGATTGCAATTTCAATGTACTAACAATGTAGAAAAATATGAAGCTCTTATACATGGCTTGATCCTAGTGATCAAGAAAAGGGCCAAAATCCTTAAAGTGTTTGGTGATTTAGAATTGGTAGTTAAAAAAGTTTGAAAGCAATATATCTTCCATTACAAAATATTATTCAAATACCTACATAGAGTGTGGAATTTGATCGAAGAGTTTGACACATTTAATATTTCTCATATCCCAAGGAGATTTAATCAGAGAGTCGATGCTGTAACGATTGCTGCTAGAACTTTGGAAACTTCAGATTTGAAAAGATTCATAGTTGAATTGGTACAGTTACCCTCAATTCCAGATAATGTTACTAACATACAAGTATCTTAAGATGACAGGCACATATTGGAATTTATTACTAATTCTAGTATTTTTGAAGCATAAATTAATGAAGAAATAGATCGCCTTGAAGGGGAAATTCAAGATGAAGAATTGACTCAAGCCAAAGATAATAATATTTTGAAAGGAATAATTGAGTTAGAACGATTGTTTGATATTGATTAGATAATTAGACATAAATATTTACCTCAAAGTGAAGGAGGATTATCTGAATTATATAATTTAAATACTGAAGAAGATCCTAAGAATGTACTTATAGGGAAGGTTTGTACCAAATAAGAGAAAAGAAGCATTGCTTAGGCAATTAAAGACTATTTGAAGGTCATCACATGGACTTACAAAGATTTGAAGATGCACGACACTTCTATTATCACACATACTATACCATTAAAGCCTGATGTAAAACCTTTCTAATAGAAACAATGTCTAGTAAATGCTCTTTTAGAGCCTTTAATTCAAAAGGAAGTCTAGAAAATTTTGTCAACCAAGATATTTTTTCCAATCAGACATTCTACTTGGGTTGCAAATTTAGTCCCTGTTAGGAAAAAGAATGGAGATATCAGATTATGCGTAGATTTTTAGAATCTTAACAAAGCATCTAAAAAGGACAATTATCCATTGCCTTCACTTGAAGAAGTGTTACAAATAGCTAATGGTTTGCAAATGATGTCCTTTGTGGATGGATTTTTGGGGTATAATCAAGTAATGGTTGTGAGGTAAGATCAGATGAAAACCGCTTTCACCACTAAGTGGGAAACTTTTTCTTATAGGAGGATGTCATTTGGATTGATAAACATTGGGGCTACATTACAAAGGGAAATGGACTATTCTTTTTGAGAATTGATAGGAAAATTTACCAATATTTACATGGATGACCTTACAGTATTTTCTAAAGATAAAAGAGATCATGCTAGAGATCTCAGAGTGATATTACAAAAGTGTGAAACTTACGGAGTTTCCCTAAATCCTAAAAAATGTATTTTTGAGGTGATTGAAGGAAAATTATTGGGACATATAATTTCTAAACATGGTATTTCAATCGACCCAAATAGAGTGAAAACACTAATCAAATTACATTCCCCAGGAAGTAGAAAAGAATTGAAGTCATATTTCAGTAAGATCAATTAAGTTTGGAAGTTTATCACAAGATTTGTTGAAATAGTGAAACCATTCAATGATATGTTAAAGAAAGATTCCAAAGTTGAGTGGATGAATGAAGCTAAGATTGCCTTCGATACTATAAATACTACAATAATAGAAGCACTAGTACTGGTAAGCCCAGATTATATTAAACATTTTTATATTTACTCATTCACTTCTAGTCATACTTGTGCTGCAGTCTTCACACAAAAAGGAGAAAATAAAGAAGAAAGACCAATTGCTTTTATGATCACTCCATTCAAGGAAGTAGATTTGAGATATATAGATGTTGAAAAACAAGCTTTCACTTTGGTCAAATTCATGTACAAGTTCAGACATTATATTCTTAGGAGTATAGTTAAGGCTATTGTGCCAGATTCAGCTACCAAGATGTTGTTGACACAAAGTGAGCTCAGAGAAAAGAGAGCTAAATGGGTTACTATATTAAAAGAATATGATTTATACATCATACCTATGAGGTTAGTCCATATACAAGCCTTGATCAAATCTATTACAAAAATAGGTCCCCAAATTTTGAGTTAGCCATACATGTTAGATGAAAAGGACCACGAAGATTGGTATTCAAACATTTGGCATTATTTGGTCAACCATACTTTCCCTGATCATATGCAAAGAAATTAGAGAAGATCCCTCAAGATGAAATAATAGAGTTATATGATTAAAGGATGAGCTCTATTGAAAATAAATCATGAAATAATTTATTTAAGATGTTTAAATAGAATAGAAGCTGATAAATTGTTGCAAGAACTACACGATAGATTTGGAACTACTCATGGAGCACCTTTGGCTACTACACACCTTATTCTTGTTAGGATTTAGGTGTCATCAACCTTGTAAATCCTTTATTTTATTATTCTCCTAAAGTGTTTTGTACATTTACCCATAAGAGGTGAAACTGTTTGACCAACAATGGTGAAAGAGACTATGTAAATGCAGTGTTACCGTTACCATTTATCCTTATGGAAAAGGACAAATTAGATAGGTGTCCCACCTTGGAATCTTCTAAAATAAGGCTGTGGGTCAAAATATGGTGTTGTAAGAGCATCTATGACATGCATGCAAGTTGTCATAAGATGCTATAACAGTATGACATATTCCCTATGACAGAATATGCTATTTTTAGACCCCAGGCGCCCATGCATAAAAGATGCCTTATGACTGCTGTAAGAGCATCTGTAACAGATATTTTTGGTATTTTTGACCATTTCAAGGATGGAGGTGTGGGTTTTTCTAGGTGGTATTTTTTCCTATTGTTTGGTGAAACCATGGTGGTTTTCATCCTCACAAATCTCTATAAATTGGGGCCTTGAGCTAGTGTTATTGGAATTCAATTTTGCAGGGTAACAGGGTGCTGCTTCATTTACAGGGAATGATAAGAGAATTCTATTTCTGCATGTAATAGTGAAGATTATCAGTAATATACTTGCCTCTCTTTCGGTGGTGGAGTTTTTTTCCCTTCGGGGTTTTTCCACGTAAATCTGTTGTTGCATGTGTTATATGGTTCTATCTCTCTCTCTCATTCTTTCTTCACACTAAGGCTAAGGTTAATCTACATATTTCAGATTTGCATTCACACATTTAAGTTCATATTGCAATATTTCTTCACCTTGTTTTTCAACATTTGGTATCAGAGCTAACGGTTCTGTTAAGGAAGGGACGCTTTCCTTTTAGAGTGTTGAAGGTTTTTTGCTGTAGTGGGAGCTTTTGTGTTGTGGGTTTTGTAGATTTGTGAAAGATTGCATACCATGGCCTCCACCTCTCATCTAGATATTGATAAGTTCAATGGAACTGGTTACGAGATGTGGAAGTTGAAAGTGGAGGACCTTCTTGAGGAAAGAGATCAGTGGTTACCAGTTTCAGTTGAAAAGAAGCCATCTACTTCAACCTTGTCAGATGAAGATTGGAATAAGTTAGACAAGAGGGCTCAAGGGACTATTCGGTTGTGTCTCATAGATTTTGTCCTCCTAAATGTCTCTTCAGAAGACACAGCATACAAGCTTTGGAGGAAGATAGGTGAAATCTACCAAACTAAGAGTTTGTCTAACAAGTTGTATCTCAAAAGATGTTTGTATTCATTAAAGATGAAGGATGGTGAATATATTGTTGAAAATTTGAATGCTTTTAATTTGATTATAAGTCAGCTTGCATCTATTGATGTTAAAATAGAAGATGAGGATAAATGCATTTTATTGATTTGCTCTTTGCCAGAATCTTGGGAAAATTTAGTTATTGCTATAACAAGTGGTGGTGCAGAACCTAAGTTGGATACTATTATTCCCATACTTCTTTCAGAGGAGATGAGGAGAAAGACCATGCGCAGTGGCTCCCAAGATGCCTTGCATGTGCGAGGTAGGCCCAAGGAGAAAGAGCCTAAAGGGGATAAGAAGAAGGATAAGTCTAAAGGACGATCTAAGACCCCTGGAAAGAGCAGAGTGAAGTGTTGGAACTGTGGTAAACGGGGACATGTGAAGAAGGAATGTAGAAACAAGAAAAAGAATGCAGATTCCTCCACGGAAAAGTCCTCTGATAACGATGATTCTGATGCTTTGATTATTTTAGCTAACACAGTTTGTAATGATGCTTGGCTTATTGATTCAGGTGCTTCCTTCCATATGACTCCTCATAAGGAGTGGTTTTCTACATACAAAGAATATGATGGAGGAGAGGTCTTCATGGGTGATAATAGCTCACAAAAGGTTATTGGTAAAGGAAAGGTAAAATTGTGTTTCAGTGATGGGAGGGTTAAAACCCTTGATGATGTTTTACATATTCCAGGACTTACAAAAAGTTTAATTTCAGTTTCCAAGTTGAATGATTCTGGGATGCATGTGACATTTGACAAGTCTGGTTGCAGGATGGTAAGGGGAAGTTTGGTGGTTGCTAAAGGATCTCGGACAGGGAATTTATTTACGCTACATGCCTCTACTTTTTGTAACTCCTCTTTTGTAACTAGCGCTGAAAATGCATGTATGTTGTGGCACCATAGATTGGGTCACATTGGTGAAAAGGTCTTAGGACCATACTTGATAAGAAACTAGTAGATGGTATTTCTGATTATTCTGTTGGTAAAAATGATTTTGTGAGGATTGTGTGTTTGGTAAACAAAACAGGTCATCATTTCCTAAAGGAACTAATAAAGCTAATGGATTGTTAGAACTTATTCATTCGGATGTGTGTGGTCCAGTGGATACAAATTCTTTGGGTAGATCTCATTATTATGTTTCCTTCATTGATGATTACTCAAGATATACTTGGATTTATCTTATGCATTCAAAATCTGAAGTTTTCACCAAATTTAAGGAATTTAAGGCATTGGTTGAAAAGAAAATAGATTATAAGATAAAAGTATTGAGATCTGACAATGGGGGTGAATATTGTTCTAAGGAATTTGATGAGTTTTGCAAACATGCAAGAATTGTTAGTCAAAAGACTACACCTTACACACCCCAACAAAATGGGGTAGCAGAAAGAATGAATCATACATTAATGGAAAGAGCTAGGATCATGCTAAGTAGTGCTAAGTTATACAAATGCTTTTGGGAAGAGGCTGTTGGTACTGCTTGTTATTTAATTAATAGATCTCCTTGTAAAGATCTTGTTGATAAAACTCCTTATGAAATGTGGTTGGGTAAAAAGCCTTCAGTTTCACATTTAAGGGTCTTTGGTTGTGAGGCTTTTTTTCATGTGCCTCAAGAGAAGTGGTCTAAATTGGATCCCAAATCTCAGAAATGCATCTTTGTAGGTTATGGTGAAAATGTTAAAGGTTATAAACTTTGGAATCCACTAACATGAAAGATGATATTTTCTAGAGATGTTATTTTCAGGGAATTTAGAGCTAACTCTGAAGATGTGCAACCAAAGGAAAAGTCAAAGACAGTGCATTTTGAAACTAAGCAAGAAGATGCACATGTGGAAGAACAGAGAGATGGACAAGAAGATGGAGAAGAAGAAGAGAGTTCTGACGAATCCGTTGTAACAGAAGAAGTTGAAAACAATGAGGATGAACATGAGGAGGAACCTCTTACTCCACCTTTGAGAAGATCCACAAGACAACGAAATCCAGTTGACAGGTATAGCCCACCTGATTTTCGTTGTAAATTTGCTTTGTTATGTATTGATGATGAACCTAGATCATTCAGGGAGGCTCTCTCTTCAGAAGAATGTGAGTCTTGGATGCAGGCCATGCATGATGAGATGATGTCTTTGAAAAACTGTGACACCTGGGATCTTGTTAGTTTTCCCAAAGGAAGAAAGGCCATTGGTTGTAAGTGGATATATAAAAAGAAGTTTGGTGCAGACGGAAAGTTGGAATGGTACAAAGCCAGATTAGTGGCCAAGGGCTACTCCCAGAGAGAGGGAGTTGATTTTGGTGAAATATTCTCTCCTGTTGCTAAGTTAAACTCTATTAGACTCATTTTATCCATTGCTGTTGCTTATGATTTAGAAATAGAACAAATGGATGTTAAAACTGCTTTCTTGCATGGGGATCTAGAGGAAGAAATTTATATGCAACACCTGATGGTTTTGTTGTGAAAGGAAAAGAACACTTGGTTTGTAGGTTAAAAAGGTCTCTATATGGTTTGAAACAGTCACCTAGGATGTGGTACCAGAAGTTTGATGCATTTGCATTAAATATGGGTTTGTTAGAAGTAATGAGGATCACTGTGTTTACTTTAAAGTTATTGATGATCAGATACTGATTATTGTCTTATATGTGGATGATATGTTGTTCATTGGTAACAATAAGGCAATGATTAGGGAACTTAAAACTCAGCTTTCTAGCATATTTGATATGAAAGATTTAGGGGCTGCTAAATATATTCTTAGGATGGAAATCATTAGGGATCGGATTCACATAAAGCTTTGGTTAAGTCAGAGAAAGTATGTTAACATTATTTTGCAAAGGTTTAATATGCAGGACTGTAAACCAGTAAATATTCCATTTCCTATTGGTACTAAGTTGAGTTTAGACATGTGTCCTAAATTGGATGATGATATTGATGAAATTTCTAAAGTTCCTTATGCTAGTTCTGTCAGTAGTTTAATGTATACAATGGTTTGTACTAGACCAAATATAGCCCAAGCAGTGGGAGTTCTAAGCAGGTTTATGTCTAACCCTGGAAAAGAACATTGGACTTTTGTCAAAAGGGTATTCAGATATTTGCAAGGAACTTCTGATTACTGTTTGGTTTATCATGGTACTGAGAATGTTGATAAGTCATTGGACATACAGGGCTTTGTTGATGCAGATTGGGCAGGTGACTTGGATAGTCGAAGGTCCACTAGTGGCTATGTGTTTACTTTGTTTGGAGGAGCAGTGAGTTGGATGAGTAAAACACAACCTACAATTGCTTTGTCTACCACTGAAGCAGAGTATATGGCTGCTACACATGCCTCTAAGGAGGCAGTTTGGTTACAGAGACTTGGTAATGGTATTGGTTTTGATTGCAGGATAGTGAGGATCAGATGTGATTGTCAGAGTGCCATATGTTTGGCTAAAAATCCTATGTATCATGCTCATACTAAGCATGTTGATGTTCAGTATCACTTTGTGTGAGAAATGTTTGAGAATGGACAAGTCTTGATTGAAAAAGTTGACACTTTGGATAATGTTGCAGATTCTCTTACGAAGCCATACACCATGAAAAATTTCTCTTGGTGCAGAAAGGCCATGTGCCTTGATCACTGTACTTAATTCTATGTAATTGTATCTCTATGGGTGTAGTTTACAATGTATGATGTCAAGTGGGAGAATGTTAGGATTTAGGTGTCATCAACCTTGTAAATCCTTTATTTTATTATTCTCCTAAAGTTTTTTGTACATTTACCCATAAGAGGTGAAATTGTTTGACCAACAGTGGTGAAAGAGACTATGTAAATGCAGTGTTACCATTACCGTTTATCCTTATGGAAAAGGACAAATTAGCTAGGCATCCCACCTTGGAATCTTCTAAAATAAGGTTGTGGGTCAAAATAGGGTGTTGTAAGAGCATCTATGACATGCATGCAAGTTGTCATAAGATGCTATGACAGTATGACAGATTCCCTATGACAGAATATGCTATTTTTAGACCCCAGGCGCCCATGCATAAAAGATGCCTTATGACAGCTGTAAGAGCATCTGTAAGAGGCTATTTTTGGTATTTTTGACCGTTTCAAGGAGGGAGGAGTGGGATTTTCTAGGTGGTATTGTTGCCTATTGTTTGGTGAAACCATGGTGGTTTTCATCCTCACAAATCTCTATAAATTGGGGCCTTGAGCTAGTGTTATTGGAATTTAGTTTTGTAGGGTAATAGGGTACTGCTGCATTTACAGGGAATGATAAGAGAAGTCTATTGCTGCATGTAATATTGAAGATTATCAATAATATACTTGCCTCTCTTTCAGTGGTGGAGTTTTTTCCCTTCAGGGTTTCTCCACATAAATCTGTTGTTGCATGTGTTATATGGTTCTATCTCTCTCTCTCATTCTTTCTTCACACTAAGGCTAAGGTTAATCTACATATTTCAAATTTGCATTCACACATTTAAGTTCATATTGCAAGCTTTCTTCACCTTTTTTTTCAACAATTCTAAGAGCAGACTATTATTGGCCTAAAATTTTTAAAGATACCTACGAACATGTTAAACACTATCATACATGCCAGACAACATCAGATAAAGTCAGATTCAATGCTAAACTACTACAACCGGTAATGGAGATGTATCCCTTTTCACAACGGTGACTAGACTTTATCAGAAATATTAATCCTCCATCCTTAGTTGGATACAAATTCATACCTACTACTACATTTTACTATTCTCGATGGATAGAAGCGTGCCTCAACAAACAATGCACTACTGATGTAGTCATCAAATTTATGGAAGAGGAAATTATCACCAAGTTTGGAAGTCCATACACGTTGGTATGTGATAATGGCCTTACCTTTGCTTCATTAAAATTTTCTAATTGGGCATTTGAATATGGCATAACATTAAAATTTTCATCTAATTATTATCCATAGGGAAATGGATTAGCTAAATCATCAAATAAAATTTGTTGGATATAATTAAAAAATTGATTGAAAAGAACCCTAGGGAATGAAATTCTTTGTTAAAATTTTCCCTATGGGTAGATCATACTAGAATGAAAGATGCATTAGGGAATTCACCTTATCATTTCATTTATGGGGTAGATCCTATGTTCCCAATAAATTTAGAAATCCCTACCTTGCAGTTTGCACAAGAATATATTGGATTAGATGATCAAACTAAAGCTTGACTATTACAATTGATGCATTTAGATGAGAAATGAACACGAGCCATAGATCATTTCACTAAACATCAGTCCATAGTGAAAAGATTATTTGATAAGCGTGCCAAGTTAAAAACTTTAAGATATTTGATTTGGTTAACTATATTGGAACAAAGCTTAGGAACATAAAAATGAACATGGAAAGTTTAACAAATCTTGGACAAACCCATATCAAATTTCTAAACTATTGGGTGATAGTACTTATAGACTAAAATCCTTGACTAGTGAAGATATCCCATTGCATGTGAATGGGAAGTTTTTAAAGCATTATTTTTAGTCATGAGTAAATATTTTTTGTAAATAGTTTGTAAGTTTTTTTTTTTTGGGTGTTGTGTTTTTAGTCTTTACATCGATTAGAAACTTTTAAAGCTCTACAAGTTAATAGAACGTCAACTCCATAACTTTAATTTTTATTCTGATCAGAATTAGTTTTCCATTTATAAATTGTTTGAGAATTGTTCAATTTTATGTACTTCGGTTAGTATAAATTATTTAGTTGATGTTGAGCTATAAAAGAATACATTTAAATCATTTTATTGAAATTTGGGATAGCAGTTGTTTCCATTGATTGAAAAATTGAAAGACTACCTTTGATACCACTATAATTCCCAACCTAATAGTGGTGCTTCAATGCTTGCAAGTTGATAAATGAGCTATCATTGCTATATTAAAAAATAAAAAATGAAAATGAGATATCATTGGTATATCTAAAAAAAGAGAGAAAAGTGATATCAACTCTTTAGGCTATCCAAATAACTCTACCAAGTCTATTGACGCCTGACTGGCACTAGAGCTATGTTTGGGGGAATTAGAGACATAAACTTGTTGGGCCTATGTATGCCTAACTAGCAACAAGGCTCTGACTTTGGTTGGCTTAAAAAGAATTGTCATACCATGTACGTTAATGTAAACGGTTGATATTTTTGAGTTTACTGTAGTGGGAATGAACTAACTACACACACGTGAGCTTAATAATACTTAATTATGCATGCTAACCAGAGTAATATTTGGAGATAGAACAAAAATCCTATGATTTATAAATGGAATACTAAAGAAATTTGGAAAATTGATGATAGATATGGAATTGACTTTCTATTTTTTTTTAGTTTTGTTGGTTGCTAGTTATTGTGTAGTCTCACAACAAGCCCCATTTTTCTTCTTGGAAAAATGTGGACCCCCCTTTTTTCTTTTCTTTCTTTCCCTTTTTTTTGCTTTGTTGTTTTTGTCCTCCTCAAAATATATTTTAATCAATGCTTGACTGGATGTTAGTTGTTCTTCAATTTCACTTGGCCGCTTTGGTGGTATAAATTTAGCTCTACCTGGTATTTTGGTGTTCTGGTGTGACTTTTTTTGTTTATTCTATTACCAGAAATTGGAATACTACAGTCCTGTGTGGGTCAAAAAGTTTGTTTCTTTAAATAACTTTAGCTTTGCCTGGTATCTTACTAGTCGAATTGTATAAACCTAGTAATTTTCTCTTTTATTAGAGTCCAGTGCCTTATTTTTTTGTCTAAAGTAAAAGTTAGAAAATGGAAAGCTCACTTGGAAAGGTTGTCAAGTATATCCTTTTGTTTTGGTTTCTAGGATTCATTTCTCTTGTTTTGTTTTTTCTTTTTCTTTCTTTCTCATTTCTCAAGATTTTTTTTTATGATCCTGGTGTTATATCAATCTTCTCAAGGAATTATTGGAAATTGTATCCCTAGTGATCATAATTAATCTTGTATCATTTATGTGATATATCTTGTATAAAATTGGTGTGACATGCAACTACCATGAATAATCATTGCACCATTTTTTCTCTTTGAATGGCGAGCCAGCTCAAAATTCTAGGTTTTCATAAGATGAACCATAATCCATAATGATTACACCTTTACTCTAGCAATTAACATAAAATAATAGGTAATTAATGAAGGTGGTAAAATAACCATGTACTTGGAACCATCTCTAGCATGCAATTGCTTTTACAACACTCCACTTCACATCATATCACAAACTTGCGAAAGACATTGAATTCACAAAGCTACTTTGGTGCACTAGCAGAGCTAAAATTTTCAAGAAACTAAGTTGCAGCTACCCAAGGGTTTCCAAATTATACCTTGAAGAGTCACCATTTTAACCAAAACTAGGTACGTTTTGAATAATTGATTTATTGACAATAATTTAGAAGGATAGGAAATTTTGATGATGGTATTTTTCATTTTAAAATTGGGATATTGGTTTTCCTTTTAGTTGTTGAATTTGATAAAAAATGAGTCAAAGTTTTTATGAAATATAATGTTTGGTCAAATTTAACCCTAAATTTCACACAGACAAATATTTGAAAAATTACAGAGCACATTACATCGAAAATGAGCACTTTCATGGGTAGAATAGAGGACAAGTTCAATTACTGCAATTCCTAGGCGGTGTCCATTACTGTGGTGGTCAAAGATGCCCACATTGGATGGTCTTCTAACATTGAAATCCATTCATGGTTGCTGCAAAAAAATTCCACCCAATGTACTAAAAATGTCGTATCAATTGGGTTACTTCCTACAAGAGGGTTCCACTAGTGATGGAAAATCCAAAATTAGTAATGTAACATATCAATCATTACAATCTAGCCAAAAGGATTGTTGGAAAGGAAGGAAGAACTTATGTAGACCTGTCTTAGAATGGAATTATGTGTGTATTTGGTCTCCCCTCCTTCACAAGGATGTACAATGTTTACTTGAAAGCAAAGGCCAAGACATATAAAAGTGTTGAAGAATGAAATAGAGAAATTGTGAGCACCCAATGGTGCCAACAACCAATCCCGCCATCGATTAAAGTAATTCACATGTTTGAATTTAAACAAGAAATGTTAGATATAATAACTTTGTTGAGTAGACTAGCCAATTTAAGAGATGCAAGTAGGTTTGAACCCTGGATGTTTGTAATAATATCTCAAATGATAGAAAGCCCTATAGAATTGCATTGGGGAAAATTGATAACCGATAGGTTGCATGAACAAATTACTACATTCCCCAAAACTAGATGTTTTTATATGTCATCATATGTTATTTACTCTTGTGCTATGAGAGCCAATAAATAAGGACTAAAATAGATTGGTACTCTGGGCACCAAAGTTGGCAATAGTTTGATATATGCACATTTACCCCAAATCACTTTTTATGGGTATAAAGGTGATTATAGAAAAATTAATGATTTGTTTTCCATACAATTGGTAAGAAAAATGGAAGGTGATAATTCTAAGAGATTATCGCTAGAAGCACAAAGTTCCTTTCAACCTATGGGAGGATGGTACATACAGTTCCCAACTTACTCTTACATCAGAATGGAGGGATTTGATGGACACCCATTCATGTTGCCTAGATCTCCTATAGATAAAATTGTTTGATTGGAATTAGTGAGATAGTTAAAATCATCCCAGGCTCTTTATAAAAATTCTCATAAGAAGGCCTCTTTCAAATTTCCTATTACACTAGGGGATTACAAGTGCAGTGGAATCGAGATGGTTGATTTGTGTGAAGAGGAACTAAGAACTTACAATTTTGAAGAATTTCTACTCCAGAGAATGTACTATGATGTTGGAGGAAATATTGAAAAAAGCATACCTAGTTATCATGCTCACGTACATCATTTAGAAGATTATTGGCTTAATCGTGAAAACAGGCACGAGGTAAAAAGGAAGAAGTATGAAAGAATGACTCTAGGGTTTGCATGAATGTACAAAATCTATGATATCCTAGACCAGTTGGTGGAAGATGATGGTCAAGTGTTAAATCAATTTTATAATAATTATAGGATATATGATGAACCCATTCCAGACTTAGGTGTTAAGGATGAAGACATAACATAAATTGATATTTTACTAGGCCAGTCATAAGGTACACTCAACATTGGATTGATGATTTTTGTAAAAGTTTAAGAGAAAGAGGAATTGAACCCATCTACTCTAAAGATAAAAGAAGAAAGCAAAGAGATGAAACTACTTTTGAAAGTGGAGAGCCTATCAAAAAGAAAAGAAAGACTAGTAAGGATACTCCATGTGTTATAATTGAAGAAAGAACCCTTGAAACAACACAATAGGAAATTCCCACAAAGTTTTCAGAAAAGCATAAAGATGCAAAGACTAGTAAAGACAAGTATAAAATAAGAACTAAAGGTGTATCTTCTTCTACAACCAGACCTAGAACTAGAATAATTGTTGATGAAAGAACTGTAGTAACAAAGAATATTGGTACATTGATTAGATCTAAATCTTGGAGAGCTACAACTTATTTACTTCTCCCCCTTATGTCATATGGCTAGTATGAAGCAAGCACTGGGTGGGACTCCTTCGACTTTAGAGGAGATTTCTAAGGAAGATGAGACTAAAATTAAAGAACAAGTAGATAGATGGAGTGCTATGTCTCAGAAGATAAAACAAAAGAAATCCAAAGATAAACCTACAATACACTCAATGATAGAAGAAGTGAAAGAAACAAGCTATAATCCTATAAATACTAAAGAAGATTAATTTAATCAAGGGACACTTGCCTCAGAGGGAGGGAATCCTAGTATACTTGAAATGGACACAGGGGGAAATAAAGAGAAAAATCTTGTTGATAAGGGATTTGTTGAAGAAACTCTTGATTCTCAATTTTCTTTTGAGAATATGAAAAATGTTAATGAACCCTTGTAGGCCTTTGTTGAATCACATAAAGGCCATGTTGAAATTGAAGCTGAAATTCATGAAGAAGAAGCTACATAGTTCATAGGATATGGAATTGAAAATGAAGAGAATCTTGTTGCAGCTATAAATGATGGAGAAAATATTCAAAGAGAAGAATCAGAAGATGTGGGTAGACAAGAAAATATAATTCTCCAAATAGAGGAGGTAGTACAAAATCCTATTAATCTTGAGTCTACACCAAAAAGCAATAAAGAAATTCCCATTTCACATAATATGGAAAGTCACAAAGATGAAATTCTTGAATCAAGTAATAAGCACAAACAAGAATGAGTGATAGAGGTACAACAAGATGATGGTACACTTGATTAGTTAATCAAGGAATTAGCTTCTCGTATAGAAGTGGAAATATTTCCTTTGAACCTTAGTAATTTCATACAAGAAGTGAATAGTCCTAAACCTAGGCACAGAGAAAAATCAAAGCATGTCATACAAATGAATGTAGATGGTAATAGAATCATCCAGATAGTTACTCCAATAAACGACAAAGATAAAAATGAAATAAGGGCCTAAGGAATATAAAATCACAAGTATTAATCTTGGACACTCTTCTTGGAAACAAGAATTAGAAGAAATAAAAGTGAATTTGAATTCTACTATTGCCAGAGTACAAAAATAGAAAAAAGTGAAAAGAGAATTTAAAGAATGGGTTGCTACATTAGAGAATTTTATCAAATCATTGACTTTATCTGGCCTAGGGAAAGTTGAACTACACCAACACCCTGTGTTAATGTCACAAGAGTAGGTATATGCTATTGCTATAGTTCATCATAAAATGAATATATTTGGAATGGATTGAATATTGGATAAAGCAGGGAAATGAATTTATCACAGATGTAGTAAAAACATATAAGGAAGCATACCATTGTTCTAAGAAATTGAAAAAAATTGAAGATAAATGCAAACTTCCCCAGGAGCAAGTCATTGAAGAAAGGCGAAACATGAAAATTCTCATGTAGACAGATGTCCAAGAATTAATACAAAACAATATAATAGTATAATTTGAAATTTTATTTCTAGGAAAATGGAAGAAGCAATTGAAATGGGAAAGTGACATGTTAGTACAATGTATTGAAGGATTTGAAAAGGTCATCGCTGAGTGCAAAAGATTGATAAAAGAGAATCAAGAATTTATTGAAGTTCTATCATGACAAAGTTTTGATCCTCAAACATTAGGACAAGATGGGAAGGAAGCTAAATATTTCAAGGATTGGATAGAAAGAATAAACAAAGATCATGTTCAATTTTTTACGAAGGAAGTTATAAATGAAATAATATAGTGCAAGAATGATATAGTTAAATATGAAATAGAAAAGAAATAGAGAAATGAGGTCCTAGTTCAAGTAACTAGAGAATATATTAGGCTCAAAATTACCTAGAGAGCAATAAGAAGGATTTCAAAAGAATGCATCCATGACATATTGGGTATTTTCTAGGAGTATGAATCCAAGAAAGAAGAGAGAAATTGAGAAATGGAGCCATAAGTAAATGCAAAGAAAATTGAAAATCAGATACTAGAAGAGTGATAAGACTTATTTGTTGTTAATTTGGTAGGTTGGTCCTAGTCTCGGTAGGTGTTTGTTGCTTCAGTATGTTAAAGATAAGTTTGTAGCCTCAAGGAAGATAAAGGGTTCATACTGAAGTATGGAGAAAAGTGTTAATGTGGATAAAGTAAAATCTTCAACCCATTCTAGAAAGTTCTTGATGACAGTTGGAATATGCCACATGACATGTTTTAATTTTTTGTTTCTATTTCTCTGAGATAATTTTTAAGTTGAACTTTTAAGATGCCTTGTTTCTATAAAAGGATATTTCCTCTTACATTTTTATTTTAAGTTCAGAATTTGTAGATATCAGAGGAGCAAAAATAGATAGCTACTTATCTAAGTATCTTTTGTAGCTGGATTTGTAAGTTCTACTAAACAAGACTATATGTTGCACCATTTAAGGGTGCATATAGAACCCGTTTGATGTCCATAAATGAAACCCCCTCTTTAAAATATTGCATCATTTTATACGTAGTTATGAAGCAATTTGGTGAAGTATAAAGTTGTTTACTCTATTACGAGTAATTCTTTGGGGAATCCATGGAGAATAATCGAGAGCAATTTTATAATGTTTTGTTTTAGATTAGAAATTTTATGTTTTGTTTTAGATTAGATGCTTATAATCTCAAAAATGGTTTAAAAAATAGAAAAGAAATATACACATGATGGAAAAAATTTCATTGAAAATTTTTATTTTCCATTAAATTGTTGAATGCTTAGTGCTAAATTTACTTAAGTGATAGCAAAGAATTTGTTTTTTTATGCAATATTATGATGAATCTATCCCACAAGAACCTTGCTCATCACCAATCATCGATAGAAGCTTGAAGAACAATTAATGATGATCGATACCAAAGAGATATCACTTCATTGTTTATCGCAAGTTTAAAACATTATCTCAAAACTGATCGGCAATGAGCAATAAGGAAGTAAGGTTGACTGAACTTAAGTGAAAAAAATTATGCACCTACTCAATAAGTTGTGATGATAGAGGGAACTTCCTAGGATGATATGTTGAATAAATGAAAAGTCAAGAACCCCAAAAACATATTAAGGATTTTTTTTTCTGAACTCATGATGAGGAAACTAACTACCTAATAAAAAGTATTAAAATAGTGACTGAGAGTGGCCCATAGGGGGTCAAAAACCTAATAGAATGCTGAATTGACTTTAAGGAAATTAACTCTAAAACCCTCCTTAATGCAATAAGGGTTTAAGATGGTACAATGATAATTAAGGTTCCATCAGTGGCTCTGATTGGGGATGTATTCCTCTTCCAGGCATGGCAAGATCACTAGAATCTCAGGTTGAAGTAGACCAAAACATGGATTAAAACCAAAAAATTGAATTGGGGAACTACCCATACGAGATAGTAAGCCCCAAAACAAAACAAAATCAAACACACCCATATACACAATATACAAGAAGAACGTACATGGAAGAAAACATACTTAGGAGAAGTATGTCCTTAAGAATAGTCCATGTACTAGCAATTCAAAAAGTTCACTTGTCAAACTTTGAAGAAAATATGAATATTCTCTGTTAGTGTTGTTTATCAAGTAAGGACCAATCCATAATGCTTCAAATTGTCCATGTTTTCCCTTATCCTAAAATCTTCCATTCCAAGCTAACACCATGCTATTAATTTCAAATTTCCTAGGGGAAGCTTTTCTATCATATAAGTGTTTAACCCACAATTGTACCTTCAAGTATTTTATCTTGATCCTCCCTCCTAGATTCATCCAACTACACCAAATTATTTATCTTGTGTTGCATATCATCACAAATTTATCCATCATATTCCTGCACAAACTTGTACATCTTGATTAGGTTATTCTGTGGCAATCTTTCCTCTATACCATACACTAAACCAAAAGGTGAATAACTATTGGCCTTTTTCATAGTCACTCTCTGCCCAGAGTGCCAATTTTAATTTTGAGTCCCAAGCCCTTTTGTTCTTCTCCATAATTCTCTTGATTATCTTCATCAAGCTCTTATTACTAGACTCAGCTTGACCATTTCCTTGGGGATGGTAAGGTGAAGAATAAGAGAATTGTATGTCATGTTTCTCACAAAAATCCTTAAATTTATCTGATATAAAACACATTGCATTATCTGAGATAATCCTTTGAGGGACTCCAAATCTGATAAGAATATTATTCAACAAAAAATCAACTACCACCTTGCTTGTTGCCTTCTTTGTAGGTATAGCTTCCACCCACTTTGTAAAGTAGTTAGTAGCAACAAGAATCCATGAATGACCCCCACTAGATTTTTCTAGTATCTCCCCAATGAAATCAATCCCCCATTGCTGGAAAAGGGCTTCAACTATCATAGGTTTGAGCGGAAGGTTTCCTAAAAACTTTAGTTTTCTTGAGAATCGTTGACAGGCATCACAAGTTTTAAAAAATTTCCGAGCATGTTTAAAAACTATAGGCCACTAGAATCCAACTCTTAAAATCTTGTGTGTAATACTCTTTGCCATATAATGACCACCATACACCCCACTGTACATTTCTTGTAGAAGCTCCAATGCTTGTTTTCCATCCACACATTTCAAAATTACTCTATCCAAGCTTATCCAACATAACTCATTATCAATCATCACATACTTGATAACATGAAATTTGAATGTTTTTTTTCATTGTCAGCCATACTAGTAGGATATTACAAATACTGGATAATTCTTCTATAACATCTACATGTTTACATATCATAGGGAGGTGCCACATCAATTACTTCAGTGTGATTGACTTGATTGGCTTCTAAGTTTTCCTCTGTCATCAACTTGTCTGGGCCCTATCCTCTTACTAACATGGTAATGTGAACCTTAATGCTGAGTTCTTGGTTCCTATTGATCCACCTACATCTTCTACCTATTGTCTCATGTTGAGTAAAAATGTCCTTCACAGCTGCAATTAGTACAAAAGCATTAACTGTAGCGCCTTGTAGGTAAGTCTTGAAATTATTTATAGCCTTTCCCAAAGCATAAGCTTGTTTCTCAGTAGTGTCATACTTCAATTATGCAGCTTGTAGATATTTGCTAAAAAATCTAATTGGGTGATCCCACAATAGTGGTTTATAGTTTTTGGCCAAACTGGACACTGAAATAATTTTTTTTAACTAAATCTTCACTTTCGAGAACCTATAGCAACTAAACTATGTGGAATTTGAAGATGATGAAAACTATACTTTCATGAAATTTTTTCTATAGATTCTAAATATATTTTTTTCAAAATTTTTGTAATCAAATTGCACTTCTTTTTCCATCTCCCTCGAAAACAAGTTTTTTTCAGAAATCAACAATTTAAAAAAGTGATGCTCACCATATAATGCATAAATTTTTTTCATGAAGGGTAAAATTATAATTCTTTCAAATTTAGATTTGTAACTCTGATATGTAGTGCTTCCACTTGGTTATATAGTTTTTTATTGAATATTTTTTCTTTAATCATGTTTTGAATTCAAACCAATTACAATTCAGACATAGCACGATTGTATAACGCGTGATTTTTTTTTGTATGTATCAAAATTCAATTTTATTTATTTTTGGATCATGGAATTCAATATCTAGTGCACTCATATTTTTTATTTTATTTTTGATAATATTCTATTTTTCCACATTTGCATAATAGAGAGCTTGATTTTTGGTGAAAAATATGCATTTGCAAGAAATTAAAAATAAATATAATAATAAAATTTAATTTAATTAAAATTATACTTTTTTGGAAGCTTATAATAAGTTATACATACTTACAAAAAATAAATTTTAAATTAATTCATTTGATCCCCCAAATGGTAAATCAAAAGTGGTTTTTTTATCAACATTTTGATAGGTGTAAAGGAGACTCCATTATAGGTGTGGTTTAAAACTAGTGGGATTATATCCAAGGGAGCTTGGTCTAAGGTGGTTTTATCAAACCCTCTTCAATTGGAATGCTTTAAGTGGAAAATTTCAAGTCTTAAATCATTATATTTTCTAAAAATATGTGATTTCAGCAAAAATCAGGATGTCCCAAAAAGTGTAAACCACTATTGTGGCAACACCCAATTGGTTGTTCAAAACCTTGATCATTTTTCTATAGTGTAACAATGGCAATAGTATGAAAATAAGCAAAAGAGAAAATGTGCATTGGTTTAGAGAAGTTGGGAGACTTCAAAACTAGAGCCTCTTTAATAGCTTGTTTTATCTACTCAAAATCCTAACTGGGCTCTTCACACCAAAGTACCTTCTCACCCTTCTTCAACATTTTGGAAATAGGTCTTGTAATCTTTGTAAAGTTGGTTACAAATCTTCTTAAAAAAATTATTTTTTGAAAAAAGGACTAGATACCCTTGACATTTCTTGGTTGGGGAATATTGTCAATAGTTGCTACTCTTTTAGGATCTAACCTTACTCCTTCCTTGGACACAATATGTCCTAGCAGTTTTCTATTGGTGACCCCAAAGACACATTTCTTCAGATTCAAAGATATCTCATATTCTAGTCACCTAACAATTTTTTTTCTAAATGCATGCAATGATCCTCTTCTTTCTTAGAATAAGTGGTCAAGTCATCTTGATATACAACAATGAATAGATCAATAAAATGTAAGAAATCTACATCCATAGCCCTTTGAAAAATAACACTAGCATTTGTTAAGCCAAAAGGAATACTTACACATAAGTACCCTAGGGAGTAGTAAATGTAGTATTGTACTGCTTAGACTCCTTCACTTTCACTTGATTATACCTTAAGAAACCATCCATCATTGACAACTCACAACCAATTACCTTTTGTAACATGGCCTCCATTTTAGGTAAGGGATAATTATCCTTTAATCAGGATACATTCAAGTTCCTGAAATCAACACGAAGTCTTATATCCCCATTCTTTTTTCTCACTGGTATTGAATTGGATAGCCATGAAGAATGCCTAATGGGTTTTATAATACCGGCCTCCCTTAACTTTATCAACTCTTCCTACATATTGCGAGCTATCATAGGATTAATTGGTCTTTTATTCTATCTGAAGGGTTTTACATCCTCTTTCAAAGGTATTTCATCTTGAAAAATCTCCTCTTTGTAAGCTTTCAAGTCATCGTATGACCAAGCAAATACATGCCTATATTTTCTCAGCAAGGCAATTAGCATCACCTTCACCTTTGGTTTCATCCATTTCTCTATATAAACCTTCTTTGGGGCATTTTCAGTTCCCAAGTTCACTTCTTCTAAGTCTTCTAGGTGGGAAATAGTTGCTTTGGCCTTACTGGTTTCTTGATTATCAAAGACCCTTTCAAGTGCTACAAGGCCTTTGGGGATTTTGTTTTTTTTGAATTAGATAACCTCTTTTCTAGAAATTGTGTCTTGTCCATCAGTATTTTCTACAAATCCACTAAAATCAATCTCGTGGCCTTCATGGTTATCAACATATTTTAGGAATCTAAGGATATCCTCATCATCATTATAAAATTTCCAATTGTACACATTGTCAAGGATAGAGGGCCTTGTTTTTATCTCAACCTTTGAAATCCCTATGAAAAATATACCATCAGTTCTCAATGCAATATTGGCCAATAGGTCAGAACCTCTGTTATTTCCTCTCTCCATCCATTCTATTCCAAAAGCATCAAATTGTTCAATGGAGTCCCAAACAACATTTTGGTATTTCCTTAGTCTGTTATTTTGGCAAGCATATTTAGCTCTTACCTAGGATATTACTAACTCAGAATCACCAATTACCATTAGTTTTATAATTCCATGTTTTTCAACAAGTCTCAATCCCAATAACAAGGATTCATATTATGCTACGTTATTTGTACAAACAAAAGATAGTGTAAAAGAAAACTTATAAGTACTTCTAGATGGTGATACTAGTAAAATCCCTGCACTAGATCTATCTTGAGAGCTCCCACCATCAAAGTACCTTTTCCATAGTCCTTTATTAGAAAACCTTGAAATTTCATTTTCTATTGGTGTAGGACATCTTTCAATCTCCTTTTGTACTTCCTCTACCTTGAACTTACCAATGTCAGTGTCTATGAAAAAAATTGTGTCATCTTTAGGGACATGTTGCAACATTTGTGGGAACCTAGATTCTCTCATTACTTGGATATTCCTTCCATCAATAGGAAATGTGGCATAAGACATACCACACTGCATACTTCCTCCCATAGATTTACTCCATTTTCATGATAATAACATTCCATAATTAGGTGGGATATCAACTACAACCACACTCATTTTAAACTCCTTATTAGGGAAAGCTGCTAACCTATATGCAAGCTCATTTATCACACCTAACATAGGGACTTCCTTGGCATCCATGGCATAACATTTACCATGAGTGTTGTCAACTTTTAACCCTAGTGCATCCATGATTTTAACTAGCATGCTATTGTTTGATGCACCAGAGTCAATAATACAATTCTTTACAAAATTTCCCCCAACTATCAAGGTAAGAAAAAATGGATCTATCTTATCTTGACATGTATTCATAGAATTTCCAAGAAAAATGTGGGGAATCTCATCAATTACTCCTTCAACTTCCCTACCCTCTTTGTCCTTATCACTTAATTTGGAAGGAGTGGGTTCTACTACATTATTACTAGTTAGAGAAGTGTCAAAGATGAGGGCCACTACCTTTTGTTGATGTTCCTCTATTCTCATCGTTTCAAGAAAAGGTACAGACACTTTAACTTGGCTAAGTAGTTGAAACATGCCAACAAGAGTCTACTTGGGAAACTTATTTAAAGGAATACCTTGTTCGTGGATATTTTCTTTCTATTGGTTTTTGTTTGCTCTAGCCTTGTGCTTAGTATCCTTCTTTACGACTTCAAGAACTTGCTTCTATGTCTTTAATTTTTTAGTAGAAAATTTGTGTCTAGGAATATCTTTTAACTTGGTCATTCTCTTGGACCAAATTTTATCTCCCTTTTCTTCTTTATCTTTAATAGCTTCTATTTTTATATCAAGTTTATGTTCCTTTTCCTTAGCATTTTTTTCTTTAATGAATAGACCAACAAGATTATCTTGTTCACCTCTGACAGTTCTATTCCTCAAATGATAAGAACCTCTAGTTTGAACAGCTAAAATGGTTGTATACTTTGAAATTTCTTCTATAGAATGACTTCTCAATGAGACACCATCTTCAATAACCTCCAAATTTTAAGCCTTATCATTACTAGGATCATCCTCATAAAAAAAAACCTACTGTTGATATGTGTTAGCAATTTTCCTCTAATTGTCAACATCTACTTCACAAGAATCTTCATTAGAAGAACATTAACTATAGGAAATATCAAAATCACCCATAATCATAAGCACATCCTCATCCTCTTGATCCTGTTGATGACATTCCTCAAGCATTTTATCTCCTACCTCCACCATTTGTGTTGTTGCACACTATTGTGAGGAATGTGGAATTTGGCAAGTCATACACCAAGGATTATCCTCGACAAAATTTCTTGAATTCTTTTGTAGAGGGTCTGGAGGAGCTTTGTTTTGGAAATTTCTTTGATTATTTGATAAAGGCTTCCCATTATACTAATTGGTATTGTAAGGATGGTCTTGCAACCTAGGGGTCTCTCATTCCTTTGCTAATTTCTTGGTTGGGCCTTTTCTTTCTTTTCAATTTTATCATTGATGGTTTTCACGAAGCTTTCAAGCTTGTCTACAATTGTTACCATTTAGTACTTCAATTATTTTCTTCCCTTTTTGAAGTTCTAAAAATTCTTGGATCATCACATCTGCCAACTTTACTAGTTGTTTTGTTGATATTTTCAATATGTTCTAACATCTTAAAGACTTATCTTAAAGATTGAGGATGCTTATCTAGCAGACGATAACTCGTCTTTGCATCAAAAGTGTTGCAGTAATTTACCAAGCATACATCATCATTTAAATGTAAATGAGGAGGCAAGCTTTTTCTATCCTTTTGGATCTTGTATTAAACTCAACAACAGATTCATTAGACCCTTTCACAATATTATTGAATTGATTGAACATAAAACTTGAATCACTCTTATCACCATAATGTTCTCTAAAAACTCTTGTGAACTCTTCCCAAGAACCAATTCTCTCAGTAGGTAAACTTTTGTACCACTCTCTTGCATCTTCAACAAGAGACTGCATGAAAAATTTCATCATGACATCTTCTGCTTCTACCTCAAAGTCATCCATAATGTTAGCGAATGCTTTGAGGTGGTCTTCACCACTTAGAGAATTATTTATAGAGAATTTTACTAGAGCAAGACTAAAATCTTTAGGGAGTGGATTGGAATAGCCAGGTATTCAAGTAAAACATAAATGTTAGTATCTATCTACTTGGAGTGGTCTCCTAATATTTCTATCCCTATGATCATCTCTATGTTTGTGATCCTTCCTACTATTAGAGTAGCTACCATCCCTTTCCTTATCACTTTTACCATCACCTCTTTTTTTCCTACCTCCATCATCTTCAAAGTGAGACTTATCATTCTTATTTCCTCCTCCACCACCATTTCCATGATTTCCACCAATACTTCCCCTAGGGGTATGTCCATCTGAATTCCTTTTCTGCAACTCACTTTCAATATGTCCAAAGCTTGAGGTTTCTGGTATATAAGTATACATTTGAAGGAATGCAATCTTTCTAGCGATTTCAGCATTAGAGGCTATCATTTCAGCTTTTTTCAAATCTTCTCTTAGCTTTCCACCTTCTGACTACAACCTCAATATATCAAGATTTGTAAGTATGTCAGATGGGGTTGGATCAACTTTTCCTTTACTTGTGGGGTTCTTAGTAGAGGAAATATTGGTTTTTTCATTGGTTTTGAATGTAGGTTTCTTGGGTGGCTCAACAGGCCTCTTCCCATGATCTTCAAATGATGATTTCTTATTAGTAATAGGAGGATCTGAACCTTTAGTGGTTGAGAGATATGTAGTATAATGATTAGTAACTAAAGCTCCCATTGCAACTATTACTCTAGTTATATCATCATTCTTTTTAGAAAAAAATTCCTCAAAGGTTTTATGCCTTAAGGCCTCCTCTCTCATTTTCTCCAAATTTTTTCTTCTAGCATCACTCTTGAGTTGCTTAGCTACAATCCTATCTTCCTTTTCTTTCAAATACTTCTTTCTTATTTCTTCTTGTTCTTGTAACTTTAACTCTTCTTCTTCAATGGCTTTCATGTCATTGTCTATATCTTCACCATTTTCTATAATATCTCCATGTTTACTTGGGGCATGGGTAAAATAAGGTTGGTCAGTTAGATCTTCCTCAAGAGAAAAATGGATTGGCTCATCAAGGGATTTACCTCATGGCTTGAAATTATTTCCATTGAAAATCGACCCAATTCCTGGGGTTGAGGACTCAAAGAATTTCTTATTCTTTCCCCAAAAATCCCACCTATCCTTCTCTCTTGCAACATTTTTCTCACTATCAAAAACTTCTTCTACTGGAAAACTTCCTAGTCTATCTTAGATTATTTAACATTATGTCCTTCATGGAAACTTGCACTACTTATATCAATATGAAAAGTAGGAGAGATCAAAATGGGAATCAATAGACTTACTTGATTCAAAGTATTTCCTAACCCATTTAGGTTGCTTTTCCTTTGTAGGTTTAGATTCTGACATCTGCTCAAGATGCTTCTTTGCATGACTTTTGGTCTTCCTCATAATGTCAAGTACTACAAAATATTTTATGTTATTTTCTTCTAGAGTGTTAATCTTCACACTTGTACTAGAGAACTCAAAGTCACCACCCAGGATACTAGGAAACAAAAAGTGATCGGACTATTATTTTGTACTTATTACTCCAGAAAAGATTTTAAACATTACCTTAAAAATAGTGGAAGAATGAAATAATACCTAATGCATAAGACCTAGTATGATGGGACTAATGCAATAAACTTAAAATGATTATTCCTTAAGTAGCAAGGAATATTCACAACAAACAACTAAATCTGACTGTACTTGATCTAAACTTAGAGAATTTTGTACTTAGATTTCCCTAGTGGAGTCACCAATCTGTTGGTTATTTTTTAAGAACTAAACTAATCTCTAGACATACCTATGGATTTTTCCATTTCCAATTATTAGTAATACTAAACAGATTGGCCAATGAATGAATAGAGGTTGCTTAAACTTCTATTCATACTCTTTGGACTCTATGAAGCCTGGGAGGGTGATCCCACAATGTATACCTAAAAAATATTTTACAATTGAAACCAAATACATTTTTAATAACATATATCTCTCATGATACTACTTAGTAGTAACATTAAATAAGTTGGCATCTTATTATGCTAATGTGATATAAATTGATTATGAGAGAAAAAACACCTGATAGAATGAGTAATAATAGTATTTGTTTTGAAATTTTATGGTTGAAAGATTGAGTAGTAATGAATCAACTCTGTAAATGTAATACTAATATCCCACATGAATCAGTGTCTTTATCCAGAGCACATAGTCAATATCCTTTGACATAAAATGATAAAAATTCAAACAATAACAAATATAATCTAAAAAATATTGCATTACAATATTTATCTATGACTCTAGGACTATCACTTCTTACAAATTTAATTACACATAGTAATTATAAGTTATCACTCTCATATAAGCATTTACATCAATTCATTGAATCGAAAGGAAAACATGAAATTGAACATCCATAAGATAATGATAGAGACAAATGAAGGAAATCCTTGACTACTTTCAATCATAACTCATAACACACATACAAGGAGAGAGAACCATGAAACCAATATTTATATGTATCATAAAATGCTATACCATTACCAGTCTTACATGCATGAGTATGAACTCCAAAATTAACTTAAAAAAAAGACCCTAAAACTTGCTTCGTATTTTCTTGATAACACTAATAGTATCAACTCAAGATTTTCTAACTCTCATGCTTCTAGTCATGAATTCATTCTTATAGAGATGAAGGAGAAAAACAATCCTTAGACCAGATAGCACACATGTCATGATCTCATAAGACAACAACTTGCAGCAATATTCCCCTCATGGTTATGCTTGAGTCTTCAAGTGAAGAAAAAAAATATGAGGTAGAAATATCCTTAAATGATCATGGAGAATAGGTCCCACCTTAAAAGACATCATTACTTTGTTACAAAAGTCACAAGATATTCTTCATGTGTTCTAAATGCCAATTGTAAGGAAATCAAAACAACAAAACTTACGAAGCAAGGAAAAGAAAATAGAAAAAAGTAAAAAACTATTTAATCCACAATAGCAACATGTGCTAATCACTTTGAGCATTGAGGAGAGAGTAATAATTTACCATGTTATATCAAAAGCCTAATCTGTATTACTTTTAGGCTATGTATTATTCTTCTCCTATCCATTATTCTCCTTATTCACTTTGTATATTTCTCCAACCAAACGTTGTACTCCTCCTTAGTGGGCCATTTAATATTCAATAAATCCTACACCTTAGTAGTATACTGGGAGTACCTTGCATCAATTATAATTCTATCTCCCTTAAAAAATATATCCATTTTTTACTCAATCTACACCATCATATCAATATTTGAATTAAGAAAGAGGTAATCAATGATAGATAAATGCATCATAGTAGTATCAAGCAATCCTCCCAAATCTTCCTTCTAGGTATCAAACTGATGTAATTCACCTTTGAAATTTAATATTTGAGGCATGCCATGGTTCTCCATTTCCTTGAATATTTTCAACTTGCTTTGGATTTTTATTTCTAATTTTCCATGGAAAGCAGTTATCTCATTCATTGATTCAATAGTATTGAAGATGTCAGGAATATTTGTGGGTGCCTCAGGATCCTCCCTTATTTTTGGCATCATCTCTTTCAAAGAAATTACTCTAGTAATTCAGTTATTTCACTCACTCCTAAAGGCTTCCTATACTTCCATATATTGTGTATTCGCCTCATGAACATTTTCATATGTGGCCCATACTTCATTAGCCATGTGGACCAACTTGGTTACTCTATGCTTAAGTGCATTGCTAAAAATATCATTGGCGACCTTAACTATTTCTAGTTTGGCCTCTTTGACATTTTCCTTTTTAGTAGTTAACTTGCCTCTTCAATCATTAAATATAAGGGCCAAAATTTCTCTATCTTGTCTAGACATATCAAACGAGGAAGAGGGAGAAGGTTAAGTAATTGTATTTTGGGTATCTTGAATGGTAGCACTCATTTGATTCAATTCATTCAAAGCCTTATTATATTCCTTGACAAAAGATTCATATTTATTTTGAGAAATATGTGTAGTATACACAATAAGCATTGCACTATGTGTAATTAATTCAGCTTCCTAGATTAGAGTTATGTCAATAGCTCTTTTGACCACTAGTAAACCCATGAACTCTCTAATTCACCTAGCAACCACATGTTTTTTAGTATTAGGTTTCATAGACTAAATTACAAGGGTATGTAGTTTTGGACTACACCTGGAACCAAATACCTTATTCTCAAACTAATTTTTAGATATCATAGCTTGTGGATCTCTTCTAATTGTATCATAGGCTATGGAAGTTGTGATAGTACATCCTGGTAATAGCATAATTCCAATATCCTTAACAATTCTATGCTCTTTAGTAGGAGTAATGGCTACAATTTTTGTTAGTGTAATTAATATTCAATTACACTTGCATAACTTTACTTAGGTAATATTTTAATTCCTAGGTTAATTATTGTCATCCTATATCTTGTTGAGCTATCTTGTTGCTCAAGATAAGATTAGGGTTATGCATCTTTTCTTTTATAAAGCAAATCATATCTTGTAATTATTGAATTCCTAAATAATATTATGTTGCACATCTTTTTGCAATAGCTTTGATTTTTCTATTTTTCTGTTCTTTGGAAGACTTTTCTAGTTTGTATTTTAGATCTTGGTTTCTAACATTGTATTAGAGCCTTGATTTGCAGCCCCTTCTCAGTTTTTTGGAGAAATTCATTACAAAGCACATTTGGTGTTCCTTGAGGGTTTCATGCCTTGATCTTATTTATGAGGCTTTTTGGATTAGATCGGGCTTCACCATTGGATTCAAAGCGCTAGAAAAAGTCAGGATTGGATTTTGTTTTGCTTATTTTGGTCATCGTTTTCCAGATCTATGAGGGTTTCAAGCTCGAAGATTTTTTGGAAGCTCTAGAGGTATCCAAATTTTTGGAAAATTTTGGGCACAAATGGAGGTCACGATTGCCTTCATAGCGACCAAAAACCCTAAGATCACTTTTCGTTTTGTCAATTTTGGAGAAAGTTATTTCTGTGGCATTAAAAATTTGCCTAGCAGGTCATACAGCCTCCCCAACATGCCTCGCAATGCACAAAAATTGAAAAAAATATTAAAAAATGTACATTTTTTGGTTTTGCGCATGCGTGTCCAGTTGTGAAGAATTTCTCCACTTGGCAGCCACCGAACGGCCACCAGTCTGCTACCACCGCCCAAATCCACCACCGCCACTCAACTCACCACCAACGGACCCTCCTGCACTACCACCACCTCTATCAGCCCCCGTAGGCTCCATGTGCAGCCACCACAGTCACATGGGGGACTAGGCACTATGTGCCCAGCCCCTGACTGCCCATAGTCCCTAGCCACCAGTCCTATTGAGGACACAGGGCTCCACACATAGCACCTACCCTCTAGCCGATAGTCAGACATAGGACTAGGGGCTAACTTTATTTTAGCCCCTTGGGGGCCCTGCATGCCTTATTGGTCATTCTAGAGCACTTTTCACTAAATTGAGTGTATTTTTTGCATACGATGTTTGTTTTTCGCAAACAAGATACCCTTGGAAAGCTGATTCCAATACCAATCTAGTGGTGTAGGTTTTTTTACTAGATTTTGATCTAGATTTATTTCTTTGGTCCTTCAACTCAGATGTTGTTTTCACTCTAGAGGGCATATCTTTTGACTTGGTGATCCTTTTTTCGCCATTATTGTGGCATTGGAAAGATAGTTTAGTATGTTGGTTATTTATTATAATGTAACTAGGTTGGTCTTCTAATCTACCTATGGAATTTTTAATTCCAATCAAGGGCTGCTCGATGGACCTGGACCAACTGATGAGGAATTTAAGAAGCCTCTTACACATCGGGCTCTGCAAGACCCAAGAAGGTGATCCCTTAATGTGTTTACAACTTTTGCACCATTATCATAAACAACATTGACAATAGCAAATAATCTCACTTAATAGCTCAACATGATAGGATAATATCAAATAGAATTGGTTGTTCATTGATAATATCAACTACCTGGAGCATGAGATAACTAGACACAATCCATAGTATAAGATAGTAATTTATTTGCTATTTGTAGCAAGCTCTCAGAAAAGACAAAAAAATACTAAATCATATGGGTAATTAGAACTTAGACCAGTGCCATATATCCATTGGGCAAGAGTCAAATTCATAAGAATTTAAAGGTATATGACATATTTAACACATAACATAGGAGATCCTTGATGACATTACCTTGTAATCTCATCAATATGTATTCTAATCAATACTACTTATCAATTCCTTATATAGAACACATGTGCCTACAAAATCATTTAAGCATTTTAATTAATTCCTTGAATTAAAGCAAAAAAAGAATCATACACACCACAATAGTGAGATGGATAAAACAACCCTTAGTTATTTTATTCAAAGTTTAGATATGCATGTACAATGGAGATACATGAGCTTGAATTTATCATTTCAACTCAAATGCTAGTACTGTTATACAACATTAAATCCCCATGAACTCAAAAACTGTTATAGAATGACCCGAACCTAAATTGCATTTTCTCTTTAAAACATCCAGGACTTTACAAGGATTTTCTGCAACTTCACTAGAACTCAACAAAATTGTCCTTGCTAACTTTGGCAATTTTGGCCTTGAAGTCTTCTTATAGAAATAAAGACAAACAAGCATCGGGCCAGAAAGTACACATGTCACCAACCCATTGGCACACTTGGAAAAGTTGATGCAACAATAAAAGACCACTAGAAACCCACGGTGAAAATGCCATTAAAGCAAAACTGGAAACCGCTGCAACTACAACATCTGATTTATTGATTAAATTGTGCCAGTAAGCATCTCATCTACCATTAAATCTCACTCGTGCACTGCACAAACGACTCCAACCATATTTGATGTAGACTTAAATTCTAGTCATCGATCCTTTAGTTGAATCAAATCATTGAATGGTTGTCTTCAAAAAGCTAACACAATCACAACATGGTGAACAAGGGGGCCCATCACCATACACTGTAGTCCATGGTGGAGTGGCCGTAGAATCGATAAAGATGTCACAACACTTTTGGATCACGTGATGGTGGGAAACTGTAGATCTTGAGCATCAATGATCTCATTCCTTCAACACAGTCATCGACCCTATCATTAACCCTCGAGTAGCTTTTCCATCAAGATTATAACACATCCGTCAATTTGAATCACGTGCATCTTAAGAGAACTTTAGTAACCCACCTTTTAATGTATTTAAGGCTGGATTAATGTTCCACGGTATTTCCTTTATTCTTTCGACTTCATTAGATGAAACACGTGGCTCCGCTCATGATATAGTGATTGGTAAAACCTTTTTAAATTTTGATCACGTGATGGTGAAACCATTGATCTTAGATGTTTTGATCAATGGTCACTCGACTTATCCCCTTTGTACTCTCCGGATAGGACCGTGGCGCCACCCAGCGATATCGCGATCAATAAAGATCCTACAATTCCAGATCCGCGTGATGGCAAGCAGGCTGGTGATATCGAGGAAGGTAATTGATCGGTGGCAGTTGATCCTCACGAAACAAAAAAAATTATTAATCGAACGAGGGCATTACTATTTGGATGGTAAATAATGACATAAGTTTTTTAAAATAATGAAACCTGAGGCCAACCAAGACTGGGAAAACCCACGGAAAGAAAAAAAAAATTGAGACCAAAGGGGCCTAGCCTAGATGGAATGATAAGACATAAGATGTCTTAAAACCCTTCAAAAAGTAACAAAGAAGTAGATCCCAACCAAAGAATAAGATAAATACAAGGGTTTTACATGAAAATAAGGCTAAAAACCCCAACCCTTAGAAATTTCCAACACCATGAAAGACTAGTGACATAAGGCATGGCATGAATAGAACACCAGGAGAAAATTTTTGAAGTTCCATCAGTGGCTCTAGTTGAGGACATTCATTCCACTAGAATGAAGTGAGAATTTAGAACCTTAGGAAAAGTAGACCAAGAAGCAGTGATGACCAAAAGGGATTGTACAGACAAAACAACCCAAACTATGTACAAAATAAATACAAAATATACAACCCTAAACTACTGTTCATGGAAAAGAATACTTCAAGTGAAGTATAACTTCAAGAACTGTCCATGAACTAGAAATTCAAGAATATCCCCTATCATATCTTGGAGGAAGTACGAATCTTCACCCCACTTACCATTAATCAAGAAAGGACCCAACTAGATTACATCAAATTTCCCATGTTTCCCTTTATCTTACAGTCTGCCAATCCACATTAAAACCAAATCTCCATCTTTGAAACTCCTAGTAGTTTCCCTCTGTTCATACAAATTCCTTACTTGTAACTGCAACTTTGCATTTTTCTTTTGTGCTTCCCTCCTAGTTTCATCTAATTCTATAAGAGCTTTCACTCTCAATTGCATCTCATCATCAATTTCATTATCATATATCTGGAAAAACTTATACATTTCCATTAAGTTGTTTTGGGGCAACTTGGAATTTATCCCATAAACCAAGTCAAATGGGGCACAACCTATTTCCTTTTTCATACTTACCCTATATGCCCAGACTACTAATCTTAGCTTAGAATTTCAAGCCTTTTTATTCTAATCCAATATTTTTTTAATGATATTCATCAAGATTTTATTACTTGATTCTACCTGTCCTTTTCCCTGTGGGTGACATAGTGATGAATAAGAAATTTTGATGCCATGCTTCTCAACAAATTCTATGTATTCTTTAGATCTAAAACACATTGCATTATCTGATACAATGCTTTCTGAACACCCAAATCTAGTCAATATGTTGCTCATCAAGAAGTCAATTACTACTTTACTAGTGGCTTTCTTCATTGGAATTGCTTCCGCCCACTTGTTAAAATAATCTGTAGCCACCAATATCCATGAGTGGCCTCCACTAGATTTACATGCGATCTCTCCTATAAAATCAATACCCCACTGCTGGAATGGAGATTGTATTATAACTAGTTTTAGAGGAAAGTTACCAAAATTTTTTAAATTACCATAGAAACATTGAAAAGCATCACATGTCTTCACTAGTTGGTGTCCATCCTTAAAAACTGCAGACCACCAAAATCTATCCCTCATTGTCTTATGTGTAGTTGTTTTAGCCATATAATTTCCTCCACAACTCCACCATGCATCTCACTCATAAGTTCTTTTTCTTGATCTTTCTCAATACACTTCAGCATGACACCTCCATTTCTCCACTAGAGCTTTCAAGCTATGATAACATATTTGATAGCATGTAACTTCAATGTCATCTTCTCATTTTCACTTAAATTGTCAAGGCATTTCATTCTTTTCAAATAATATATCACATCTTTATACCACTCAGAATGCCCCATATCACATATGTGTGATCTATTCTATTCTTCTAGCAAACTTATCTGATGTGCTTCTAGATTACTTTGGGCCATTAGCTTGGCCAATCCTTGTCCTCTTACCAGTTTAGCAATATAAACCTCAATACTAAATTATTGAATCCTATTTATCCATCTACACCTTCTTCCTGAAATTTCTTGTTGTGTGAAGATGTCCTTAACAACAACATTAGGCAAATAGGAAATTGCAGTAGCTCCCATAAAATAAGGCCTAAAAGTCTTTACTACTTTTACTATTGTAGACATGCAAAATTAACATTATGCATTTGATTAGGTTCATTTATTAACTAAACTAGATTTTGCATTAGGTTCATTCATCAATTGATCAGGTTCACCTTCATTCATTTAATAGGTAATTTCATTAATCTCCATCTCCTAAGGTCATTTATTCAAAATCAAGCAAACATTATCATCAGCCTTTTAATAAATCAAACATCCATTTAAATCAAATCCTAAATCATATTCCACAATTTTCTAATTTAAATAAATCAAATATCAAAGTCCAAAAACTCAAACTAACCTAATCATCATTAAATTAACATAATCATCATTTATTTAATCTAATCATGATTAAATAATAATCTCACCCACTTGCATTCTCTAGATATCTCCACTTGCACAAATAAATCAATTTTATTGATTTATTAAAAACCCTCATTTTCCCTCAACATGACAAGTTGATTTGTCCCTCCAACATAACACTTATTGCTGTTTTTCTTGTCCCCTTCTCAAAATTTATTGCAAAATTTGAATTCAAATTTTTCCCTCTCATTGGCACTCTTCCCAAATCTTGCACATGCATCAACCACTCACATGATGACAAGTGTCCTTCTTTCATTGGTCCAATCTTAGTCCCACATTGGTCCGTCTTCAACACTTAGCATTTTGAAAATCCTTAAATAGAAGATTCAACTTTGAGAAAACTCTCCATCATCTCCACAACTTGATGCAAGGTCATTCTCTTTGAGAAATGATCTTGTCCATTTATCATCTCCATATCCATAGCAATTTCATCACTAGCTTATCAATCAAAGATTGGGAAAGGGATTCTTTCCATAGAAGCACCAATCCACTATGGGATAGGATTAATGTCATGTTTTTATATGCTTTTATTTGGTTTCCATTGTTTCATCTATAGCATGATTAACATGGCTTATTATTCCATAGGGATGTTGAAATGTTGCTTTATCTTAAACTAACCATTTGCAAATTTCAGCAACCACATATTGGTGCTAGAGGGAGGGCCGATTTTGCTAACCATTTGTAGATTTTGAAAACATGATTTATTATTTGATACAGATGTCTTATTCAATTTGCTTAAAGTATACTATTGAAAGCAATAGCTGATGCAGCTTTGATATTGTTGTAAATGGCTTAGATAGATTGGATGGTGCAAAATCACCCATTTCTATGACTGTCATTACCGTAAAGGTGTATTTGCTTGAAATTTTTATGTATGACTTTTGTTTGATGTATTTTATACACCATACATCTAGCATTTTCCTGAAAGCTTCCTGCGCATTGTCACAAAAACTTCTTTAGTGCAAACCTTCTATTTTTTGTTCTTTTTTCTTTACACCTATCAAAGGAATTTGCTTAAAAGTAATCACATTTCCATGAGGTAGACTATCAAATAGTTCACACGCCTTGTCTATGCTTCCCCATTGTGCATGTGTATTCACTAGAGCATTTGCTATGCTTTGATTTTCTTACAAAAAACTCCCATTTGCATGCAGCCAGGGGGGATGTTGGAATGGTTGTGGAGCTTAGTTTCACACCTGACAGTTGCATTTGCTTAAAATTTCTAAATCCTTTTCAATAGAATCTATTCTACGCGCATATTCTGCAGCCCTGTCAGGAGTAACGTGCTTTGTCCAAGCTCTCTCCTTACCATCGCTTTCTCTATGCGAGGTGTAACTGAACATTTTCTAATCATAAGTCTATGTGTATCTCACATGCATATACAACTTATGCTAGGAGAAGGCTCTACGAAGATTGTGGTCACCACTTTGCACCTACTAATCACATCAAAATGAAAGCTCCTTGAATGGTGATGGGGCTTCACATCTACCAGTCACATTTGCTTAAAAGTTCCTAAAGCCTCTTGCAAATCCATTTTGTGCATATCACGCAATCATTGCATTCTCTAAGACCATATTTCTTTTGAGTCATTTTGTCAACAGTTCACGCACCTTGTCTATGCTCCTATAGTAAAACTATCAAACATTTCACGTGCCTTGTCTATGCTTCTACATTAAAGCTAACAAACAGTTCATGTGCCTTGTCTAAGCTTCTATCTCATACTGCCTAATAGTTCACGTGCCTTGTCTAAGCTTCTACCTCATACTACCTAACAGTGCATGTGCCTTGTCTATGCTTTTATTATGTTTCACATCCATCTGTTAGTGGTAGGGTTTACATCTTACATCGGTGATCTTCAAGCCCATTTTGAAACTTATGCCTGGTCCTACAAATCATGACTATAACTGGCATCAAAACGTTGGAGCTGAACTTGTCTTCATCCAACAACGAGAGTGCAGTGGAAGCTATGATGACTATGGATCAAATCAATTCTACGTGCTAGATTGGAGAAGTGAAAGGGAAGCGGTGCTAACGTTGTAGTCCATGCAAAGCACTTGTTGACGTGATGCCAAATACATTAATCCATATGCTTCAGATATTCATATCTTTTTCTTTTTGTTAGATGTGAATGTATGCATGGATATGTGAGGACAGGTTTCAATCAATTGACATACAGTCAAACACATTATAATACTTTCTTCAAGTTCATTTGCTTATCTCAGGAAGACATTTTGCTTATTTTTTTGAATCTCAATCTCTTTATTGTTTGTGCTAACCTATCAACGAAGACCCACACAGATCTAGAGATGAAGATGCCTTGCATCTTTGAATTTTTTGGAATGACTTCATTTATTTTACCAAATTCAGGGACTTGAATTCACTATCAATACACTCGTGCCTTTTTCTAACCAACGACGGAGCTTCCCTTCCAATATCTTCCTCAGAATATTGGCCTTTAAGACAATGATTCCTTTGGGGCAGATACTAATGGTGTTTTTGTTTCTAATCAAGTAATGCATCTGATATGGTTGTAAAAGTCTGTGTATCACTTAAATGCATTAAGAGTGTTAGGTCTTGATTGGTGATCATATCAACTTCCAGCTCTCCACTCTTTGTCATCATTTCTTTGAATGGGTTATGTCATGCTTGCACGTTATTCCTACATCTTACAAATGAATGCATCCCATGAGATTACATCTTTCGAGGGATTCTTTTAATTGATTCGATCAGTGGGTATTATTGTTGGTTGTGAGTCACAGTCATTCGTAGTAAACTAATTTGATATTATATTTGTTTGTTTAATGTAGATAATGTGATAATGGCTGCCAATCCCAACAAGCAGGCTGAAAGCAATTTTTGAGATCTTTTACAAGTTTAGGGAAAAGCAAGGAGGAGGAATTTTTTTCGCTCAAGGGATTTACAACATTGATAGATAAGAGGTGATCTTGGAAGAACCTTGGAGTTGAAGAATCAAACATTGAAACTTGAAGCTCAAAAGAATTTTTTAATTCTTAAGGCTTTCGTTATACGCTTTAATTTTTTGTTTTGAATCAACTCACATCTCTTTTTGGGCTCTTAAAAAGAACACTTTGATTTGTCATTTGCAAAGGGTTAAAATTGAACTTAGAAACTTACTAGCTTCAATTTGGGTTCTAAAACTGGACAAACTTCGCACTTCATTTTGGTGCTTAAAATGAACTCATCATTGCTTTGAGGCTAAAATGAACATGCGTTTTTCATGTTTTCAATCTTTTATGCAAAATAATCTCATCTAAAAAGGCATATGTGCTTCTATCATGCTTCACAGTGATCTTGAGAATCAAAAGTCTTTTTGATGACATTAGGTTGCATAAAATATTTCCTCCACACTTTGATTTGGGCTTAAAACTAAACAAAAAACTTTGTGAGTGTGAGTTAGGTATATCGCGTGTGTTCTCCCTTTGTTTCTAAATGAAGTTTGATCAAACTATGGATGTGCTTGCTCACTATTGTTTACCTGTAGAGGGGCCTACCTAAGAGACACATCCGAAAGGAGAACTCGAAGGTGACTCCAACTAGTTTTTCATTCGGGTCGGTATACAAATGGATAAGACTAAACTGTCAAGTCCTCATGGTATGTAGTCCTTAGTCGTACAGTGTCTTTCAAAATAGGGTACTACCATAAAATGTATAAGAGCCCCTAGTAGGATTGATTAAATCCTTTAGTGGCTTGCTGGATGCTCGCAAGGTTCCATGTCCCTAATGTTGTGTCATTAAGAACCTTGTTTGTAGTTGCCAACTAATCCATCCAATGAGTTTATCAAAGTGGTGCATTGGAACGTAGATTCCAAGAAGTTACTTGCCATGTCCGATCTTGGTTGAAATATAAAGGTTAAGACTTCATTCTTAACATACCTTTATATTTTGTCCTTGGTTGCATGTAAAGTCATCTCTTCTACTATGAAGGGCATGAGGCAAGCCCACCAAGAAAAACGTACCAATTGAGCTAGGATGTTACATTGCTTGTTTGAAAACATAGTGTGTTTATTAAAAACATTGTAAAACCAACATTCAACATCATCATCAAAATTTCAAACCCCTTAGTTAGAGAAAATACCTTTGACAAATCCCAAGAACTATTGCTTACCCTTGGTATTATGTCCTTAGAGGTTTCTAAGTAATCGGGTTTACATCTTAATTTTCTCTTACAAAGGTCAACATTAGGCAATCCTTGTCCTAATTTCTTGGACCTTCCACATAGCACTTTGTGGGATGAAAAGAAGTTGTGACATTGGACATTCAGTTTGAAACCTAATCAAGAAGTGTGTTTGTGGTAAAAAGAGTCCACTAAGAAAAGATAACAAATTTGACCCCACACATGTGTTTGATATCTTTTGGTCATATGATTTCATACAAAAACATTGGTCTTTTGATTTTGAATTGCTCTTAGAAGATTTTGTTCTTCAATACATAGCCTAGTAAAAAAAAAGTCTCTCTAGGGCTCTTTTAGGATCAAATCAAACACTTCATCCATCCCAAACATTTATCAAAATCCATCCCATCAAACAACTTTAGAACTTTGGAAACATCATTCTAGACTTGGGTAAATCATCCTTAAATCAAATCAAAGTCATTTGTTTAATTAGGTGTGCGGGAATGCATCCTTTCTCATACATTTAATTAAATCAACCATCCTTTGAACAAGTTCATCCTAAGATCACATCCAACATCTTAGGGTTTACAAGTTCACTATCCAAATCAACCAATCAAAATCAAAACCTAGGTCTAGCATTGATCCAAAGTCCCTAAACGTTCAACACTCATAATTTACACCTTTCATCCTTCATCTCATCATTGGTCTTAAGAACCCTAGAGGTGAATTTTGTAACAAGGTCAAAACACAAGGAGAACATGAAATTTAAACTTGATCAATACATCTTGGGTAATCCAAATCAGTTGAATCTTCAAAGCCTTGCAATGCTTATCAATTATCAAAGTCCATGCATGGGATCATTGCCTTCGACATATGTCAATGGTACAAGTGTGAGTATGCCCAAGTCAAAGTTTGGAACACATTTCCCAATGATAGATCTAAGTCCAAACCTACAAATCTATCAACTGAACAATCAAATCATGAGCCTTCAAATGAACAATGTCATCCCACCAAATCCTTACATGCCAAATGAGAATGTACCAAATACATGATTTCGAAACATGAATTCGGAAAACATTGGGATGGATACATTTACAAATCATATGAATATTCCAAACATAAGCAATGGTCAATTTCAACCTATCATCATCCCAAGTCAAGACAATGTCCAAAATCAATTTGTCCATAATCCCATTCAAACACCACAAGTATACATCCCAAATCCACTTAAACAAAATCCAAATCAAGGGAGTCAAATTCAAAATCAAGATCAAATTTCACTATAGAAACTTGATTCACATGCAAAACTAATTGAACTATTGGACCAAGAGATATCTTCATTCAAAAATCAATACAATCTTCCATTGGTTAATCCATGTCATCAAAGCATTGAGTTGTGTCCACAACCACAACAATATCTCCAAGGTCAAGAAGTTAGATATCAAAGTCAACCACATCAAAAAATCCAACCCCACATAGCCGAAGATCGTCACCACATCTCCAAAATCAATCACCACAAGGTCAACAAATGCAAATCTCACAAAAGAAACAAGCGACAATACACACCACTTGAAATTGTTGAATCGATCTTCACAACAGGTGGTACAAGGAAAATCATCTGGCTCCCCATCTAGCAGACTATAAGAGCCCTAGTTTGAAAACCCTGGCGAGTACCAGCTGAGGAGCACCATTGTGATTATCTAACAAAACAAAGGACACAACATTAATTGTATTATTTAAAAAAGCCTCATCAAGACTACATTAATTAAAGATAATTTCTATGGGACAATAAATGTGGCTATCGATCTCTCCACCATATTTTGAAAACAATGATCAACATCAATCCATCTATAAAGATACTTTCCACTCATCCAATGATGCATTGGCCAAGCAATCATGTTAGAAAATGTCTCTACATTACTAATAGGTTAAAGAGATATCTGTAAAATTTATCGCTCAAGATCAACATCTTTCACCAAAGTCCTAAGCGGGTGATTATTTTCAAGTTATGTTGTTGCTGACACTCATAGTTCTGAATCTTTGAAGGACCTATTTCGACACTTGAGGATATTCAACTACTTACCATGTCTAATAATGACATCCAAGAACCCTTTGTAAGTGATTCATCCTTTGAAACTGATCCATGTCAAGAACATTATCCAAAGCATGTCGAAAGCAACTCTGATATTATTCAAGATCAAGAATTAGTATCTACAAGGTACTACAATAATCTAATGGACACTCTTCTATCCACTTAAGATGTCACAAATGATGATCCATAAACATAATGCATATTTCATCCATCTACCACTTGGATGCTTTCTTTGAATTGGACATGTGATGATCTTCAGTGGGCGGTCGCACACTCTGACGCTATCACAAAATAGGTAGGTTATTGATTCTACAATCAAACAAAGTTGTCATTATGATGTCCGATTATATACAAATTTAGACTAAGGTTGCAATAGATAAGGTATCCAGCATTATCGCTCGAGAAACCAGAAGTCAAATAGAACAGGATATTTAGGGATTAGCGAGGCGGCCAAATGGAATAATGCCACCTATGATGGACATTTTATCGAGAGAATGCACTCTAAACAAACTCTTCTGAATAGGTAGAATCAAAGCAATTATTTTCTAACTATCTTTAGAACAACATCTAAACAAAGTATCCAACATGAGAAATCCATATGGTAAAATCGTATAAATACTACAACTTGACTTCCTTACCATAGATGTATCCTTATCACCCCATCACAATTGGACCAGCGTCGAAAGAAAGGTGGATAAAGTATGAAGAATATTATTGAAAAAAAGAATCACAAATAAAATACATATGGATACCAAAAGTACTGAAAGAAAAGATCATCTATAAGCTCCGACTTAGTCAAAAGCTATGGGGAAAAATAAGAGGGAAAAGTGATATCCATCAAAGATGTTCCACAAAATCAAAACAAGCTTTTTCAAGTGACGTACAAAAGTGTATCAAGCAGTTGGTCCTAATTCCATGTACACTTTCGTATCCACCCATCATTGCTCATCTTCCCAAGTTTGGAGAGTCAAAGATTCCAAGTTGTCAACCAATCCATCTCTTATCCCTAAACACACACCATCCACACCTCCATGCATGCTCAAATTGCCCATTGACCATGTGTGTAACAACCCATAATCATAGGTTCAGAGGCACTCTATCACGATGTGCTAAAGAGACAAAAGAGATTAACCTCGGTATCGTGATAGATCAAAAATCTAAGCTGCACTCAATTGCCGTATCTTAGCAAAGCAACTACTTCAAGTAGGCTATCAATGGCACATTATGACAGGAATCTACATCAATAACACCTTGTGATTCAGCATGAGCTTAAAATCTTTCAAAAAGCAAAAATCCAAAAAGTTAGAAAAAGGATTGAAAATAGTAAAGAGAAAAATCATCCTCCAGTGAAAACCACTATGGTGGCACTTTGGGCAGGACCATGATGAAAACCTAGCAAGCAGGCGTCATGAGTAGAATTGAGCATCCATGTGCACCAGTTCAAGTGAAAGCATCTCATCCCATCCATAATAAATTGAGCATTCCATCCATCTTATCCATAATAAATCTGTTCATCCATAAACCATTGATCCAATCCATTTTCTTCCATCTACATCCATCATCTAAGTTATCTTGATCTTAATGAAATTTTGGGGCACACCTTACACTTGCTTATGACAAACATCTTGACATGGGTTGTTTTCATGGATCCTATCCAATGCAGCATTATCTGAGCTATGAAGCACTATCCAAATGAGCATTCATTATCCGAACACCTTATCTTATCGCAAGATAATCCTTGGAATCCTTTGTGTGCTTACTGTATCCATCCATATGTACATTTATCCAGGAATCCATCTGTAACATTCCATACATTTCTAGACACTAGGGGCAGATATTGGCATCTTTCTTTAAGAATAAATCTTGATCTATATCCTTCACCTTATGTGGTGATCCGAACATTAGAAAATGTGAAATAAAATTTTTCAAAGCATCTACAATCCAAAATCCAAATCATAGCCCATGGCATATTTTGATGAGAAGACATTCCATATCAATCTTCATCATTCATCGAACATCAATACGAACAATCAATATCAGTTGCATCTAACGCACCCTTCAAACGTCACATCCAATCATTCAAAACAACTTTTGTTCCAAATCAAGCTTCATCAATCATCATCAATCAAATTCAATCAACCCATCATCATCTCAGGATATCATTATGTTGCTTAACACTATCCTTGCATTGTTGTGCATCCTCAACAATGTTATAAGCATCAATCCTCATCATTCAAATCCTTGCATTGTTGTGTATCCTCAACAATGTTATCATCATCATCATCAATCCATCAATCTGATCAATCAACCTTAGCTTGGTTTGCAGCTAAATCCATAAACGAAGCACTAATATCATCACACACATCCATATCAAAATCATCAAAATCATGGGAAAATCCAAAAACATCCAAATCATATCATAATCCAAAAACACTCAAAAAATCCAAAAAACATCAAAAACATTGGAATCCGAATTACGTCGTCTCTGAGCTTAAATGTAGGCAAGGCTAATCTTTGATCAGCCCCCGAGACATCAAATCCAAAACATTCAAAAACATCAAAATCCAAAACATTGAATCACATCAAAAATCCAAAACATTCATATCAAATCAAAAACGACATCAAAGAATTCCAAAATGTAGCTTGTCAAATATTTGAAAATCCACTCATCTCATTTCTTTCACTAAAATAATCAATCATCCATAATAAATTGATCATACACCTTCATGCTTTGGCAACACAAATAGAAACAAATTGCAACAACCAACAAAAGTGAACTTCAATCGTAAAATCAAAATTATGAAACAATAAAGCCATCAAAAACAAAATCAAACTCTTGATGTTCACAAATATATTAATCAACCTTATCAATAGCCTATCAATCAACATCAACCATCATCATCCCCTATACAATGCGTAATACCAGGATATATCATTCCGACAATGGGCATCATTTGGATATCACACAGATTCTTCTATCAAAATAAATCCCTTTAGCTAGGGATATGAAGAACATTGGCTTGTTTGTGTACTTGATCTTTTCTTTTGATTTATCTTATTGCGCTCATTCCAAGAACCTCTCGATGATATCTGAACAAAGGATTTGGAGAGATAGGAATGGAGCAGCGATCGCATTATCTTTATCTCTTGTGCTTGTTGGATGTTCTTGTAAAATAACTGGCGAATAGTTGCTTTATTAGGTGCGTCCTAGCAAGGTTTTTGTATAAGTATGAACAGAATAGTCCTATCTATTTGTCGATTCCACATTTGCACTAGGTACAAGCATGCATCCTAGTTCTTTATGTAGTACATCTCATCTCATTATTGTTATCAAACATAAGGTAAGTAGCCCTTTTTAAAATCCCAATCCTTGATAACCGAATCATCATCTATCATCATCTTCATCTCTAATAAAGTCTCATTAGATCATGGACTTGTTGGATCCTCTTGTCATCATCTCACTTTTGCATTAACATCGCATCATGAATAGTCCATCATGCATCCATCTGGCATCCACAAAACTATCAACATACCACATATCATCCATATCATACATAATAGGAAACATCGATCATTTCCATCTCATAAAATCATCAATGCATAATCACAACATGTCCATCATCAATCTCATCCATCTCATATCGCACGTCATCATTTTAAGTTCTTTAGGATAATATAGATTTGTTATTCTATGCATCTTGAGAAATCATCTCATTTGCATCATCATCCATAACCATCCATTTTGAACCTCTTTATCGCGGATCTACCCTCAATCGAATCTCTTACTTTCGATCTCTCGAGGGACAACAATGTACCCGATGTGTACTTTCTATTGGGGCATCCAAAAAAGAGTCGAAATTTTTAAATTTCAATCTTGTAGGGAATTATTCACGAACCAATGCAACAAGTACATTGCTTCAAGAGGAAAAATGTAGACTGTCTAAAATTAACATTCTACATTTGATTAGGTTAATTCATTAACTAAACTAGATCTTGCATTAGGTCCATTCATCACTTTCATCCATTCATTAATCTCATCTCCTAAGGTCATTTATTTAAAATCAAGCAAACATTATCATCAGCCTTTTAATAAATCAAACATCCATTTAAATCAAATCCTAAATCATATTCCATCATTTTCTAATTTAAATAAATCAAATATCAAAGTCCTAAAACTCAAACTAACCTAATCATCATTAAATTAACATAATCATTATTTATTTAATCTAATCATGATTAAATACTAATCTCACCCACTTGCATTCTCTAGATATCTCCACTGGCACAAATAAATCAATTTTATTGATTTATTAAAAACCCTCATTTTCCCTCAACATGACAAGTTGATTTGTCCCTCCAACATAGCATTTATTGTTGTTTTTCTTGTCCCCCTCTCAAAATTTATTGTAAAATTTGAATTCAAAATTTCCCTCTCATGGGCACTCTTCCCAAATCTTGCACATGCATCAACCACTCACATGATGACAAGTGTCCTTCTTTCATTGGTCCAATCTTAGTCCCACATTGGTCCCTCTTCAACACTTAGCATTTTGAAAATCCTTAAATAGAAGATTCAACTTTGAGCAAACTCTCCATCATCTCCACAAATTGATGCAAGGTCATTCTCTTTGAGAATTGATCTTGTCCATTTATCATCTCCATATCCATAGCAATTTCATCACTAGCTTATCAATCAAGGATTGGGAAAGTGCTTCTTTCCATAGAAGCACCAATCCACTATGGGATAGGATTAATATCATGTTTTTATATGCTTTTATTTGGTTTCCATTGTTTCATCTATGGCATGATTAACATGGCTTATTATTCCATAGGGATGTTGAAATGTTGCTTTATCGTAAACTAACCATTTGCATATTTTAGCAACCACAACTAGTACATATTCCTATTTTCATTTATATCATACTTAAGTTCTGCAACTTGTAAAGATTTGCTAAAAAAGGCTTCAGGCTGTTCAAAACCTTCGACATTCTTTTGCAATAACATAGCTGCAATTGTGTGTAATGAAGCAAATAAGAAAATCTATAAAGGTTTGGAAAAATAAGGGGTTCCTAACACAAGAGCCTCTTTTATTTGCTTGCTCAATGGCTTGGAAAGCCTAAACAAACTCCTTATCCCATTCAACCTTCACTCCTTTCTTGAGAATTTTGGAAATAAGGTGAACTATCTCAACAAAATTTGTCACAAACCTCCTTAATAAGTTTATTTGTCCAAAGAAAGATTGTATTCCTTTGAAATTTTTGGGTTGTGGAACTTTATCAATTGCAATTACCCTCTCTGGATCAATTTTTACTCCATCCTTGGAAATAATATCTCCCAATAATTTTCCCTCTAGTGCTCCAAACACACATTTATTTGGACTCAAAGAAATACCATACTCCAAGGCTCTAATGAATATCTTCTCCAGATGCTCACAATGATCCTCTTCCTCTTTAGAATATGTTGTCAAGTCATCTTGGTAAATCACCAAAAAAAAATTAATGAAATATGAGAATACCACATGCATGGCTCTCTAAAAAGTAGCTCCTGCATTTGTTAGACCAAATGGAATTCTTACATGAACATATGTTCCCCATGGGGTGGTGAAATTTGTCTTAAAATGCTCAAACTCTTTGACCATAAGCTGGTTATAACCAGAAAAACCATCCATCATAGACATTAATTCACAGCTTGTCACTCGTTGCAACATGGCTTCCATATTGGGTAATGGATAATTGTCTTTTAATGAAGACACATTCAAATTTCTAAAATCTACACTTAACCTGATCTCTCCATTTTTCTTTCATACTGGTACCAAGTTTGATACCCAGGACGAATTTTTGATTGGCTTGATGATTCATGCATCCCTTAGTTTCATTAATTCTTCTTGCATTTTGGGGGCTAAAGTGGGATTAATAGGCCTTTGCTTTTGTCTGAATGGCTTGGCATCATCACGCAAAGGAATCTCATGTTGGAAAATATCATCCCTATTTGCCTTAAGATCATCATAGGACCATGCAAAAACATGCCTAAACATCCTTAATAAGTCAATTATCATCTTTCTCACCTTTGGTGACATTTTCTTTCCAATAGACACCTTCTTTGGGGATTCTTCTATTCCAAGATTTATCTCTTCCAATTCATCACGATGGGAAGCAATGTGATTAGCCTTTGTCTTATCTTGATTATCAAACACTCTTTCTAGTACAACTAGACCCTTGGCAATTGTGTTTTTCTTTAATTGAATGATCTCATTTCCAAACAAAGTATCCTTACCATCAATATTTTCAACAAAAGCTCCAAAGTCAATTTCTTATTTTTTATATTCACCCACAAAATTCAAAAATCTTAATATATCATCATCATTATCAAAAACTTGCCAATTTTTTATGTTATCAGGAACATATGGCTTGGTTTGCACCTCAACCCTTGAAATTCCAACATAAGACATATCATCTAGTTTTACTGCAATATTAGCTAATATATCTGCCACCTTATTTTGACCTCTCTCCATCTATCCTATGCCAAATGCATCAAAGAACTCCAATTCATCCCAAAATGAATTCCTATACTATTTTAACCTCTTGTTCTTTGATACATACTTGGATCTGACTTGGGAAACCACAAGCTTAGAATCCCCAATTGTCTTGAGCTTCTTGATCCCATGTTTTTTATCCAATCTCAATCCTAATAACAAGGCTTCATACTCTTCCACATTATTTATGCATTCAAATAATAGAGTGCAAGAGAACTTGAATGTCTTTCCAATTGGTGATCATAACAAAACACCTACACTAGAGCCTTCCTTTGAACTTGCACCATCAAAATATATAGTCCACAAGTCATCAAATTCTGACAACTATTTTATTTCTGTATCATTCAATGCAGCAGGCTTATCACAATTGTTAGGGAATTCCTTAACCTTGAACTCATCTATACCACTATCAATAAAATATGTCATATTTTCAATTGGGCCATGCTCAATCATATGAGATAATTTTGATTCTCTTTCAATTTTGACATCCTTACCATCAATGGAGAAAGTAGAAAATGAAAAATCACATTGCATGTTACCCCCCATTGATGCACTTCATTTTCTTGACAAAAGCATCCCAAAATGAGGTGGGATGTCTGCAATTAATACAGTCATGACTAAATCCTTGTTAGGGTACTCAGTCAATTTATAAGGCAATGCTCTGATAGTTCCAATAACTAGCACTTCTCTTGAATCCATAGCATAACATTTACCATGAGCAGTATCTACTATCAAGCCCATTGCCTCCATTATTTTGACTCACATAACATTATTTGATGCCCCTAAATCTATCATACAATTCCTTAAAGTTTTCCCATTTATATCATCACTTAAGAAAAAAGGGGTTATATTTTCAAGGCATGTGTTAATAGAATTTCCTAAATATATAGGAGGAATTTTTGAAACAATTACCTCCACTTTCTTTTCTTCCTTTCTAGTTCCTTGCTTAATCTTGTTACCAACAAAATTTGTGATCAAGGCTATTGTCTTTTCTTTGTGTTCATTGATTCTCATCATTTCTAACAAAATTACAATTACTTTAACCTGAGAAAGCACATGAAACATATCTACAGGTGTATATTTAGGAAAATTATACATCATACCTTCATCATTTTCCTTTTTCTTTTGTTGATTAATTCCTCCTAGCTTCTTTTGATTCTTATCCTCTATAGTAGGTTCAACTAGCTTTGTAATCACCTTGGTCTTCACCAGTGACAAAGTCACATCTTCTTGAGGCTTTGGGGCTTCATTCTTTTTAGCCCAAGCCTTATCACTCTTAACTTATTTGACTTTTACAACATCCTTTTTGTTGTCAACCTTAACACCTCTATTTTTATCCTTTTGTTCTTTAATAAACAAGTCAACAGGTTTACCTTGCTCACCACCCATAGTTTTATTTCTCAATTGAAGTGAACCTCTCATTTGAGCAGCCATTTCTTTAGTCAATCTAGCAATATCTTCTTCTAATGGTCTCCTTACTTGGACACTGAATCTTTAGCCTATTCCATATTGCAAACATTATGATCAAAATCATCTTCCTCATCAGAAAAGAACTGTTGATGATCTACATCTCACTTCTCCACCTCTGATTATCCATATCAGCTTCGTGTATTTCATCATCATAAGAACATTCTGCCTCATCAATGTATGATCTATCCATACAAACATCTACATCATCCTTCACATAATCCAATGTTTGATCATGAACATCCTCTTCCACTTCCTCAGCAACAAGCAACTGAGCAACACCACAATAATTTTGATCATGTAGATGTTCACACACTTCACACCATGGTCTATCTAGTACTAGATTCACTAAATGTTTCTGCAAGGGGTCTGGCATATGGTAATCATTTTTAGGCTTCTAGCTAGGAAAGATTGGTTTTCCATCTTTCCAATTTGTATTATAAGGATAATTTTGCAATCTACTTGTGGCCTATCATTTTTATTATAAGGTTGCCTTTAATTTCCTATACATTTCTCTTTCTTAGCAATAGTTTTCTTTATATATTTCAGAGTATTATAAACCTTTTCCCACTTTTCATCATCCTTAGGCTTTGTAGTCAAAATCTTCTTAGTCTTATTCTTAGGATTTTTTAAAAGTGTAGGTTCTTCTATCCTACCATACTTCCCAGAAGCTCTTCTGTTACTCTCAATATTTAAAGCCACCCTAAATGCATCCCTCATAGTCTGAGGGTCCTTATCTCTGAGGAGATATGCCATTTTAGCATCAAAAGCATTAAAATATGTAGTTAAAAATATTTTCATCAAGCCTCAAAACCTGAAACAATTTATACATTGCTTTCTGAAATCTTAAACTAAACTCTATCATAGGATCATTCAATGAATTCTTGATGTTATTAAATTCATTTAACATAAAACTAGCATAAGTTTTATCACCATACTGCTCCTTGAAACACTTTTCAAACTCATCCCATGAACTAATACTAGCATTAGGTAGACCTCTATACCAATCCCTCGCATCTTCTACCAGAGATTGTACAAAAAAATTCATTACAACATCTTCATGTTCTACCTCATAATCATTTAGCATATCCATAAAAGCTTTCATGTGTTCCTCTTCTATTATAGTATTATTTCCAGCAAACTTATTCATCTTTTCTCTTAAGTCAATAGGGATGGGATTTGGATAACTAGGGATACCATCAAAGAACAATGGCCTATACCTTTCCAACTGTATAGGTTATCATTGAAATAACCCTTCATTCTTCTAAGAATCAACATCAAACCCTAGATTTTGTACTCTAGAACCATATTGATTTGGATTTATAAACCTATTTGCATGAGTCTTTAGGCTAGAATTATTTATGGTGGGGTCTGGATTAGTTTTAGGACCATCCTTTAAAACATCTTGGTGATTTGATGATGTTGTAACTTGTGTAGCCTCATCCATGTTTGAAATCTTTATGAAACTTATTTTCCTCTTCATTTATGCATTTGCAGCCTCAATTTTTTTCTCTCCAACTCTTCTTCCAGAGCTTCATTCTCTCTTTTATCCTTTTCTAAGGAATATTCTGTTTGAAATGACACATGTGGCTAGAGATCTTGTTGAGTGAAATGGGGAGTCACTTTCTCATTTATTTTAATCCCCTCAACCTTTTTCATTCCCTTATCCAAGAAAGGCTTACTTGGTTGAGACTTAACATGATTTGAGGGTTTTGGGTCAGCAGGTTTGGGTTGGACATCAATTTTTCCTATTGGGTTTTCTTTAGACACAGGTTTTATTTCCTTATTAGCAATATTCTATACAACTAGACCCTCAAAACTTGGTCTAGTTTCTTCTTGGTTCAAGAAATTCATGTTTGCCAACTGTTTCATCAACCTATCCCTTTCAATCACAACATTCCTCAACTTTGCTTCTCTTTCTTTTTCTTTTTTCCTCTTGAGCTTAGGGTCAGACAAAGTCACATCAGAACTTGATGTATCATCTAGGTCTATTAGATTGACCCTTTCTAGTATATGTTCAGACAATAAAGGGTTTACATCATTTTCAGCAGGAGGAGGCACATCACTAGTGCATTCTCTGTGATGGCTTCGATTTCTACTCTTGCCTCTTCTTTTTTCAACATATTTGACACTAATAGGACCTTTCTTTTGACATGCGACATCTTCTTGAACTGGTGTACTAAATAATGCATCAAAAAATCCACAACTATCTAAATCTAAATTTCTAGACAACTCTTCAAGATTTCAAGGATAGGGTGTAAAATATTACTTCTACCTTGGTGTATAGGGTCCTGTGACGTGGGAGAAACATTACTAGATTGTGGTATTTTCTTTATCTAATCCTTCTTCTTCATTTGGGGAAGTTCACCTTCCAATCTCTGTTCTGGGTGATTCTCCATGAATGACTTGGTGTTCTTCATTCTCCGTACTAGTCCATACGTTTTTTCCACTTATAATAAACCTTTTACAATAAAATGGACACAGGTACAAAGACTTCAGAGTCGCCACCCAATTAGCTTGATACTCCTAAATACCTAAAGACACATGGTGGAGAATGAAAACCTTTGGAACTTTCTATGGACAACACACAAAAGTGTTTTACAACATAACTCTTAACGCTTATGAAAATAGAAGAAGTGGACAGACCTAACATAGAGTTATAGGCTCAACCTTCAAATCAAAGAGAAATTATGAAAGCTCTATGCAAAATGGATAACCAAAACACTGACAAGAAATATTAAAATTAGCTCCCTAGTAGAGTCACCATTTTGTTGGTTTTTTTTACAATGCAACTAGGTTGGTCTTCTAATCTACCTATGGAATTTCCAATTCCAATCAAGGGCAGCTCGAAGGACCTAGACCAACTGACGAGGAATTTAAGAAGCCTCCTACACTTCAAGCTCTGCAAGACCCAGGAGGGTGAACCCTTAATGTGTTTACAACCTCTGCACCATTATCATAAACAACATTAACAATAGCAGATAATCTCACTTAATAGCTCAGCATGATAGGATAATACCAAATAGAATCTATTGTTCATCAAAAATATCAACTACCTAGAGCATGAGATAACTAGACACATTCCATAGTATAAGATAGTCATTGATTTAAAATTTGTAGCAAGCTCTAGGAAAAGACAAACAAATACTAAATCATATGGGTAATTACAACTTAGACCAGTGCCATATATCCATTGGGCAGGAATCAAATTCATAAGAATTTAAAGGTATATGATAGATTTAACACATAACATATGAGATCCTAGATGACAATACCTTGTAATCTCATCAATATGTATTCTAACTCAATACTACTTATCAAATCCTTACACAGAACACATCTGCCTACAATCCCATTTAAGAATTTTGATTAATTCCTTGAATTAAAGCGAAAATAGAATCATACACACCACAATAGTGAGATGGATAAAACAACCCTTAGTTATTTTATTCAAAGTTCAAATATGCATGTACAATGGAGAGACATGAGCTTGAATTTATCATTTCAATTCAAATGCTAGTACTGTTATACAACATTAATTCCCCATGAGCTCAAAACCTATTACAGAATGACCCAGAACCTAAATTGCATTTCTCTCTAAAACCATCAGACTTTACAAGTTGCTCTGCAACTTCACCTAGACTCAAAAAAATTTATCTAACTTGCTAACATGTACTTTTGGCCTTGAAATCCTTCTTATAGAAAATGAAGGAGCAAACAAGCATCAGGATAGAAAGTACACGTCACCAACCAATTGGCACACATAGAAAAGTTGATGCAGCAATAAAAGACCACCAGAAACCCACTCCGAGAATGTGATTAAATAAAAATTGGAAACCGTTGTAATTGCAACATCTGATTTATTGATTAAATCATGCCAGTAAGCATATCACCAACCATTAAATTTCACCCGCACACTACATGAATGGCTCCAACCGTGTTTGAGATAGACTTAAATTCTATCTGTCAATCCTTTAGTTGAATCAAATCATCAAATAGTCATCTTCAAAACAAGCTAACACAATAGCCAACATGGCCAACAAGGGGCCCATCACACCATATGCTGTGAAGGAAGTCCATGTGGTGGTTTCCCATGATATCGCAATTAGTAAAGATCCTGCAACTTCATATCATGCGATGGTGGGCAACCATTGATCTTGAGCATCAATGATCTCATTCCTTCAACATGGCCACCAGCCTTATCATTATCCATCGAGCATCTTTCCCATCAAGATTATAATAGATCTGTTAATTTAAAACATGTGCACCTAAAGAGCACTTTAGTAACCCACCATTTAATTTATTTAAGGCCATGTTAATTTAGCATAGTATTTCCTTTATTCTTTCGGCTTCATTGGATGAGACACGTGGCGCCCACCCATGATATCATGATCGGTAAAACCATTACAACTTTTGATCATGCGATGGCGAGTGACTATTGATCTTGATAGTATTTGATTGATGGTCACTCAAACTTTATCCCCTTTGCCCTCTCTAGATAGGACACATCGTGCCCGCCTGTGATATCATGATCAATAAAGATCCTACAATTCCCGATCATGTAATGGCAGGTAATCATTTATATCAGAAGGAAATTGATCAATGGTAGTGTGAATTTGATCCCTCTAAAAAAAAAATTTATTAATAGGACAAGGGGGCATTACTAGGAGGATGATAAACAATGACATAAGTTGTTTTTAAATGATGAAACCCAGGGCCAACCAAGACTTAGGAAAATAAAACCTTGTAGATGAAATAAAATATTTGAGACCAAAGTGACCCAATGTAGACAAAATGATAAGACATAAGATGTCTTAAAACCCTAGAAAAAGTAACAACGAAATAGATCCCAACCAAGGAATAAGATAAATACAAGGGTTTTACATGAAAATAAGGCTAAAAACCCCAACCCTCAGAAATTTCCAAAACCATGAAAGACTAGTGAGATAAGGCAGAGCAGGAATGGAACACAAGGAGACAATTTTTGAAGTTCCATCACAGTCCTCTACATAGATCTGTGGTCTATTTTTATTTTCTGTTTATGCATGTTAGCATTCTCTCCTTTTACAATCATTGGGTTATTGTAATAAATGAACTGAGATAAAGTTCCATTAGGGGGGTTTCTTGCATAATAATTTGATTAGAGTGTGCATACACTTTGATCTTCATCTTTTTTTGATGGCAACTCACATGGGTTATCTGGTTTCTTAGTTTCTTTTGGCCACATATTGTCTTAGCTTGACACATATCAGATTCACATTGGTTCACACTTTAGATTGAGAGTTTATGTTTCCTGATCTGTATTGGTTCATATCCTTCTCAGTTTGAAGGCCATGTTTTTATGGTTAATGTTCCAGAGTATTTATGGTACTCATTCCCATGGAAGCATTTTAGTCTTAGTTTGGCATCGACATTGAGATACACAATTTCTAGATTCTTTCATCATATCATCTACTATTGCTTTATGGATTCCAGGGTTGTTCCATTTTGTGAATTTTACATTGTTCCATGGTATCGGGTCTGATGTCACATTATTATGATTCCATTTTTAGTTTCTTGTAGACAGAAGTATCTTTCCTTGCTTGTCGGATTGCAGTTCCAGTGTTACTCCACAATGTTCTTCCTGTGCTTCTTTGCAACAGTCATCTCATTGTAGGGGGGTTTTTCCCCATTGGGTTTTCCTTCTCTACCTCATTATTGCATTTGTACATGGGTACCTGATCAGGCCTTGTTGTCAGGACCCATTCATGCTTTCTTGCATTCATCCTAACATTTAGGTGCATGCTTTTTTAGTCTCCCTAAGTTGCACCTATGGGGGGTGTTAGTGTAACTAATATTTAATTACACTTGCATAACTTAGGTAATATTTTAATTCTTAGGTTATTTATTATCATCCTTATCTTGTTGAGCTATCTTGTTTCTCAAGATAAGATTAGGGTTATTCATCTTTGCTTTTATAAAGAAAATCATATCTTGTAATTATTGAATTCCTAAATAATATTATGTTGCACATATTTTTGCAATAGCTCTACTTTTTCTATTTTTCTCTTCTATAGAAGGATTTTATAGTTTGCATTTCAGATCTTGGTTTCTAAGAATTTCAGCCTTAATATTTTCTTCCTCTTCTTTCTCAACTTCCTCCTAATGAGGAGGTTCAACATTGACTCGGACTATTTCTAGCCTCTCTGTTATTTTCTTACACCTTTTTTGGATCATAAACTCCTAAAAATATTTGGTCTACACAAATTTATCATTAGCCAAGAACTCATCACTCTCCCTAATCCTTGGAGCATCATCATTTTCTTTGTCATAATGCCACTGGATAATCCTATGAGGAGGAACATCTGAACTATGAGTCTCTTCAATATGGGGAGGAGGAAATTTTTGCTCAACTTCTTCATTTCTTTTGCATGTTCTGCCACTTGTTCCTCTCTGACCTCCTGGACATCTTCAAGCCTTTATGGGATATCCATAACCTATTGATGTCCTTGTTTCTCTAAAAGGATTTGAGCCCTATCTACAACTTCCTTTACTTTTACTTTAAATTGACCAGAATGATAGTACCTTATCATAGTAAAGGTCCTCTCCAAGGGGTTTGTAATTTCATTGTATGGACTGATGTAGAAAGCATTCCTTTTCATAATATTTTCCTTAAATTTTGTCCTAGTTGTCCATTCCCTTTTCCTAGCCATAACAGCCTCATCACTTGTCAGATTTATTAGTACATCATCTCTATAGAGAAATTCATGATGTGTGATGCCTAAGTTCTTTTTTCTTCTCTTTCTAGCCACAAATCCTTCCAGATGAAAAAAATATCACCACATCTATAGGAATTCTAAGATTATTTACCATAATGCCCAATTTCTCATACCCTTCAAGGGAAGTGACCTTAAAATAATCGAAAGAGCATTGGGGGTATATCATAGAGCCCTTTCTATCCTTTCTAATAATATCAAAATAAATGACCTCCATTTGCCACATGAGCTCCATGAAAGCCAACCCGTCTAGGAGATACAAGGGTAAACAATGGGGTGCCACTTTAGCTCCATAGATCCTGATCAAAGAATATTTAGAATGTAAAAACCAGTTAGTCCAATTATGTGTGGCTGTAGAACCTAGTACATCTAGTGGGCACACAACATTTTTTATTTCTGGAGAAAGTCTGAATATAGGCGCCACACCCAATGACTCTAGGATACCATATCTTACAACATTGGCAAACAAAATGTAATTAATATGGAGCAATGTTGATCCCAAATATGTGTCCACATTTGCATAGAGATGGCTTCATTTTCATTGTTCACAATTCTTAAATTCAATTTTCTTTTCCACTCATAATCTCCTTCCCACGAGAGCATGTGCATTAGTAAGGAACAATGAGGGAAAGATAGAGGGAGTGATTCCCTTTTCAAATTGAGAAAATCCTCATGCATTTGTTGGGCTATAAAATTAGCATAATCAAAACCAATGTTTCAATTGTATTCCTATATATTTTCCACCATTAACAATAAAAGGGGGGCTATTCTATCCTCAAAATCTCAAGCTAGCACTTGGTTCAGACAATAATAAGTGTTCTTGAAATATTATTCAAATTCTTCACACTCAAAAGGCTCAGCCTCTTGGACAACAAATTTTTTTTGTTCCTTCTATGTCGCACAAGTATTGCTTCTCTATATGAAAATTTTCTTCCTTGATACTTAGCATATAAGTCATCATGCGTGAATTTTGCAATGTAATTGGGATTCAACCCAAACACTTCCAACATTTTATCCTTAGTCACCTCAAGAATTATATCACCATTCTCACTCTTGAGCTTCATGTCAGTAGGGTCATAGTGCCATGCTAGCTCCATCATTAAATCCACTTCCACAAACACATTTGAGACTACTAACTTTTCCATGTTCAATCCCCACAAAAAGCATGCAGGCTTACTATAATTTTGCTTGTTGAAAGCATACTTAAACAATTTCCATCCACTCTAGGGCTGGGGTTTCGCACCAATCTCACTAACATTGTCAATCAACCTAGTGGTAAGAAGAACTTGTCTTGTGGGCCTTTTACCAATTTGTGTCCCTCCCTTTCTATACTTCCAAAATTTTATTGCATAAAATTTTCTATTTTCTTCATTGTACTTCTTTACCTTGTGGAAGCTGCAGGGGTACTAGGCAAAGGGTTGGACACAACTACTAGTTTGGGATCAGCTTCAGCTAAAGCATGTTGAGTTTTAGGTCTTTTGACCCTTTTCTTCTTTGCTTTTCTCTCAAGTCTAACATTTGACTCACTAGGTTATGGGTCACTTATGTTTGTAATGCAAATGGAGACTAGGGTTTACAATTTCTTACAGTTGAACAAAACCCTTCATAATTATGATAGGATAAAACTCTACTATTGAATAGGACAATTTTCTTCACAATTTAGGTAGTGTTTAATTATAAAATTGAAATCATCATAGAAAGACTAATTTTCATTTTCCATCAATTTTTCATCAACTTTGATGTGCATTCATCCTACTACCTTAATTAAAAGAAGGTATCAATTGTGCTTACCCAGACGAAAGCTATGCCACCCTAGTTGTAGATAATCTCTGGAGCTTCCCTTGTAAACTCATCTACCTTTAGTATTACTTCTACTAGCTAGTGAACTAGGATGCACGATAAACCAGACATCTACTCTTAGTTACAACTAAGAAGAGAGCATGTCACCATTAATATTTGATAGTAAACTCATGTGAGTGAACTGACATGTAGAAATTTAATTTTGAACCTTGGTAGTTGATCCTTCAACTTTAAAACTATATCAATGGTTGACAACCCACCTTGATACTTTTATTTTTGCTTTATCTGAAATCCTTAAGATTCTAACACGTTGCATCTTCATGTAGCAGTTGTCACCAATCATTGGTTCACTTCGTTCTCTCCCATATTTATGAGAAATGCAAGTAACCCATGTGATAAAATCTCAGCCCTTAGATCAATGGCAAGATTCTCGATCATCTTCATTCCCATCACTCCTCACAAGTTTAACTTTGTATCTTGACTCCCATCACTAACAAGAGATACAAGCACCATAGTTTAACATGTACACCTCATAACAATCAATGATACAAAAGACATCATAAATAGGATGTAGTCAAGTTAGCGAGAAAAAATTTCTCATAAGGGACCATATCGCTCATCGCTAATCATAACCCTAGTTTTCAAAGAAAATCTGTGAGGTATGATATCATTGGGAACTCATAATCTGGCTCATCACTAAATGTTAAAAATATATTTACAACATACTTGCGATGAGCGATGAAACTCAGATCATGAAGTGAGAAGTCATTGCTTATCACTATTAGAACCTTAATAACTCAAAAAACATTAGCAATAAGTGATCCCACAAGAACCTTGGTCATCGCCAATCACAGATAGAAGATTAAAGAAGAATTAGCGATGAGTGATACCAAAGAGATATCACTTCATCACTCATCGCTAGTTTAAAACATTATCTCAAAAGTGATGGATGATGAGCGATAAGGACATAAGGCTGACTGAACTTATGTGAAAAAATTTATGTACATGCTTAATAAGTTGTTATCACAGAGGGGACTTCTTATAATGATATGATAAATAAATGAAAAGTCAAGAACCCAAAAAACATATTAAGGCTCTTTTTTTTTGAACTCATGATGAGGAAACTGATTTCCAAATAGAAAGTATTAAAATAGTGATGGGCAGCAGCCCATAGGGGGTCAACAACCAAACATAACACTAAATTGACTTTAAGGAAATTAATTCTTAAAACCTCCTTAATGCAACAAGTGTTTAATATGGGACAATGAGAATTAAGGTTCCATCACAATGATTGTAAACATGGTTGGATGGTAGTAAATCCATCAAATAGAAGATGGTTTTTTAGATGAGTTACTATGGGATAAGGCCACAACACCATTCAATCTTGTTATGTTCTTTGGACAAGCTACATGAGGTTGAAAAAGAAAATCTTTTATACAAATTGCTATTTTTAGGGTCTCCACATTATATGGAAGCATAACAAATTTTGTTGTCGTGGCTCAAGCTTTGCGTGAAATGTGATTAAAATCCAAGATTGATTGGAGATGCATGTAAGGTGGATAAAAATTCATCAAATACTTTATGTTTTCTTGGTGGCATGAAATTGAGTATAGATGACTAGCTCAAAGCAATATAAACAATTAACATAGCATAAAGTGAATCAAATGCTAAGAATTCTACTTGGTGGTTGGCATTATTTTATAGATTTCAACAAATAATGTGGGGATCCAAGGAACAAATCAACACATCTTGAGCAAGATTAATGATAACATTACTAATGGTTGGTGCAGTGATCTAGGATATGTTTATGTTGCAGTAGAGATAGCCATTGAGTTTGATGAGGAAAGTTAGGTTTGATTTTGTAAAAGAAAATTTCACACAGCCATATGAAGCAAGTGCATGAAACATATATATTTTGATGCTTGGTAAAACAAAAAATTTGCTGCATGTTTACCTTTCCCAAGGACTATTTGATCGTATAGAGAGAATGTAGCAAAACCATTTGAAGGAGTTTCTACTTTGCATTGAATCCTACTTTTTGTATACCTAGCTTGAATGCACTATGAAAGAGAACGTGATAAGATTGTAAAAGAACATAATGAAGAGTAGTATGGTTGGTGACCATAAATTTCAATCATCACTTTAATGGATGGAAGTGGGAGTTGCATATTGACCACTGTAAACATTTTCTTATGCCCAACAAAAATAGAGGTAAGTCTTCCCTGCTAGCCCATGAAGGCCAGGGCTGACATTAGCATGAGGGGGTAGGGAAGTGGAGAGGAGACAGTTTTCCTTCCTTCCCATGGGTCTCCATGCTATCATAAGAGGAGAGAAATGAGAGAGTTGGGATTTTTAGGAGAGCTCATGGTGTGACCCGTGCAAAAAAAAAATTAAATGCATTTCTTAAATTTTTAAATGGCCGATGAAAACTAGGATATTTTCATGTCTAATAAGCAATTGTTTTAAATATAAAGTGTAAGTTAAAATGGAAGGGCATGGAAATGAAATTAAAAAAATTCACCATATGAAGGTAAAAATATTCTTTGTTGGAAAATTTAAATATAAAGGCACAATGGAAATGATTTTAGTGCTTGGTGAATAAATAAAAGTCTTCACCATTAAAAATGCAAAGTTTTTAAATATAAAATGTAAGGTGAAAGGCCATGGTGAAAGTTAAAAAAGTCAAATGGATCAATTATTAAAAAAAATATTTTATTTTCTAGGAAGTAAATATGTGAAGTGCAACCAAGTAGAGAAAGAAGTAAAAGCTATTGTGGACAAACAAAAATATTTTTTGATGCAGGGTAAAATTAGATGAAGGTTTTTCATGGTGAAGGTAAACTTCAGAGTGAAGGGTTTTGATGGTGGAAAATATATTTTTAATTGCAAATAATGGGGCATGTGCAAGATCAACATGGAAAAAATAGGCCTTTAAGTGGCAAAAAATTAAGAAAAATCAGAGTTACGAAACTTGACATAAAAATTTGAATAAGTTATCTATATTATTTCAAAAATATGTAAGAATAGAATTTTTAGCAAATTGAATGTAGTTTCTAAACTACTAAGTTTATTTAAAAAAAAAAACTATAACCACAATAAAATGATAATATTTTTAAAGATTTTAGAAATAAGTAGTGGAATCATATCTCGATGTGATGCATTATTTTTTGTAATTTTTTTCCAAGTAAATAATTAATTATGAATTTTTTATTACAAATTTTAAAAAATATAAAAACTCTTATGTCTTACCACCTTAACTTGCTTAAAGTTTCATGAATTTTTTTTTTTAATCCTATAGTATGCAAAGCATAGAATGTGACACATGTTTTGGATTCAAAAAATGTGATATTGTTTGAAATATATAGTTTTTTTTAATTAGCCTATCAATTAGGACTTTAGTCGTAATTCAAATAGAAAATCAACAATAATTATTTATTAACTTCAAAGTAAAGAATAATTTATATTGGTGGAAATTTGAGAATATCCTTTAAAAACCCTTTTTGTTTAATAATTTATTTTGGGTTGAAAAAACGTTGTCAGTGAAAAACCCTACACATACTGATCTAGGGGATATTTTTCATTGAAAATTGAAGTGTCCCCAATGCTCCAGAATTTGGCACCATCAAAAGGAGCTCAGAATCTAGATTCCAATGTAACTTGAATGGGCTCAAAAGAATTTTGTACACCAAAGTTATGGTTGGTCAAACCGATACTTGAGGGTGTTAAAAAAGTGAAAAATGATCATCTTAGAATTGATGGAAGAGACATCAAATGAAGAGCTCAATGAGATGAACCCAATGATGTTCGTTTTGTCAAAATCTAAGATCATATGCCCAAGATATCATTAGTCAAAGTTGGGTTCACCAAGTGGGGCTAGGAGGTACAACTGATGATGCTAGCATGATGACATGTCAAGTCTGTACTATACAGGCACCAAGGTGGACCAATCAGTGGATGACACGTGGAATATTTTGTACCATCTATACCCAAGTGTGGCATCCAATTGGCATGTTGACATGGATTCCATTTAGTATATGACATGTGGAAAATTCTATACCATCCATACCCTAGCATGGCATCCAGTTGGTAGGTTGGCATGGCATCTAGTTGGCATGACAACATGGCAAACAATGTGGCATACAACTGGCAACTAACTTGGAATGAATAGCAAATTAGAACTTTCCATGTGGCACCCTCTTAGGGTGCCAAGTGGCACTCAACTCTTTCAACCACTAACAATCTATATTGGGTTGGTTAAAAATATATTTGGGAGGGATCAAACTACCCACCTCCCAACTGGTAATTTAGCACATCGCCATTGCATTGAGCTGTATGCATTTGACTATACATATGATCCAATTTCTTTTACTATTTGGAAGTTGAAGTTTTTGTTTAAAAGTGACTAACGGGGGTTGAACCCATGACCCCCTACTAGAAAAATTTATAGTTGGTCATTGTACCATTGATAGCCTTTGCTACATGTAGAGGCTCAACTTTATTTAAACACTATTTAAAACTGAAACTCATAAAAATAACCCTTATATGGGTAAAACAACATTCCAAATTGAATAATGCCAAATGCAATAGGACAAATGAGGTTGTAAACGACTTGAAACATAAAATCAGGGGGGGTTTTCATTTATTGTGATGGTTAATCCTATTTAGGATTGTTTTATGTAGAAAAAGGGGGTAGCATGCTTTGATTTGGCAAGTATAGGTGGTGAGAAGGAGAGAACGCTTAGGAGATTCTGAAGATATTTTCACACACTAGAGTAATTTCATGTCGTTGTGCTTAAGGGAGATAGTCTTGAAGCAATTGTAACTAATTTTTGGAGAAGAATCAAATTGGCCAGTCCATTGGAGAGGGGCTCAAACACGTAGCCTTTTTGGTGAACTCTATTATCAATTGTGTTTGATCTCTTCTTTCTTTTTCTCTCCTTCTTTCAAGTACATCATCATGGTTATATTTTACATTTAAGCATTTAAGTTGTGTTAATTCATTGAGTAGAGCTTTGAGTTAACTGTTATAATATGTTCAACATTTTTTAGGCAATCATCCTAGATCCTTAATCAGATCAATTTCGGTATCAAAGATTTGTGTGACTAGTATTTTAAAATTGAATTCTAATGAGATCCAAGATTTGGCAAGGTGAAGGAAAGCTTGAAGAATATAATCCTGAGATCGGAAGACGAAGAGCTAATCCACCATCACAGATGGAATAAACAAGTGGTGGACAATGTTTGAAGCTTGATGTGAAGGATCTCTAGAAGGATTTTCTAGATATGAGGGTGATGGTGGAATAACTTTATGTAGATAAGAAAAATCATGAAAAGGGAGGTTCTTCAAAGTACAAGAAATAGGAAGATTAGAAATAAAAGGAGAAAACTCCAGAAACTCCTCCATATTCTCCCTCTTCTTCTCCCCCTTCTTGTCCTTTTCCTTCTACTACTATAAATCCATTTAAGAGAAATTCTAAGCATCTTATTAAGCTGGATGTAAAATTTGAGTTTCCTAAGTACTTTATGGAGTTAAATGCCAAAAAGTTAGATGATTGGGTCCAACAAGTAGAAGTTCACTGTAAGATTCAATGCTTAGTAGAAGATGCTTCTAGCATCGATTTAGCCACTCTCTATTTGGGAGATAAAACTCTCACTTGGTGGGACAATAAGACTCAAGAATAAATTGCTCAACATGATAATCTCAGTATGACCTAGATGGAATTTGTTGCTACCCTTAAGAAATAGTTTTACCCTTTAGGTTACATGCAACAATTAACCATGAATTGGTAGACCTATAGGCAAGGTAAGGGATAGTCTATCCAATATTACACTCATGTGTTCAAGAAATGGGCTATTGCTTTATGTGATCCCTTATATACTTAGGATGTGCAACTTAAGTACATAGGTGGTTTGCATTCTTACCTAAGGCACACTATTCTAATGTTGAGTCCTAATAATCTGGATCAGGTGTTTGTCCAAGATACTCATTTAGATTCTAGGGGTAAGAAAACTTTCAATGATAACTTTTCCAAGAAGCCATCTAAGTTTGAGGTTAATTCTAAGGATAGAGACAAAGAAAAGGGAAAAGGGAAGAAGACAATTACAGTTAAGAAAGAGGGTGACAAACCAACATGCTCCCATTACAAGAAAGAGAGGCATGATGATTCGAAGTGTTGGAAGCTACATATAGAACTAAGGCCAAAATGATTTGGAGGCAATAAAGGCAAGCAATAGATTATTTCAGTGATTGAACAAGATCTTGGATCTGACTCTTGAGATGAGACAAAGATTATTGTTGTCGGTATCCAAGGTAAATGGAAAGGTATATCCATTTATTTTAATACAATATTTTCCAATGTAAGAGAAAGTACAAGTAAATTATCTTCTCTTAAGGTTGATGAGAAAAGAAATGAATTGTTTCACATTTGTGTTGTAACAAAGCACACTAAGGTTGATACACTATTTGATATGGGTTCTCAAATCAACTTAATATCTGAAGATGTGGTAAAGAAACTTAATCTAGCTACAAAACCTCATCCAAAACCATATCCACTTGGATGGGTTTGCAATGATGCTCAACTATAGGTAACAAAATAATGTAAATTGGGATTTGCTATCACTACAAAATTTGTTCATGAGGTAGAGGTAGATGTAGTTCCTTTGGATATTTATGGGTTTGTGTTAAGCATTCCTTATCTTTATGATAGGAAAGCAATATTTTTTATGCGGGAGAACAAGTATAATATTTTTGAAGGTTGGGTAGAATACATTTAACAAGCACATAAGGTGAAGAATAATCGTACACTAGTTAATGTTGGTCAAATGAAAATATTGGTCAACTCTAGTAAGAATTCTATATTAATGCTTGTAAAAGCCAAAGAAGATGATAAATTTGAGGCATTCAAGGGGTATGACCCAAAACACAACGTTGAAATGGTCAAAGTTATTTCTGCTTACAATGAATTGTTTTAGGAACCGAAAGCGTTGCCACCCAAGAGAAAGATACAACATGAAATCCAATTATAGCAGGATGTGACATTGCCTAACATCGACATGTATTGTTTATCCATTTTGAATAATGAAGATATCAAAAATTAGGTTTATGAGTTGGTTGAGAAAGGAGTCATTCATCCTAGTACATCTCCTTGTGGATCTCCAATAGTGTTGGTTCCAAAGAAAGATGGAACTTGGAGACTGTGCATTGATTATTGCACCCTGATCAAGATAATGGTGAAAAAAAGGTATCCTCTTCCCAAAATTGATGATCTACTTGATCATTTAAAGCATGTAGTTTATTTCACTAAGTTATATTTGTGAAGTAGTTATCATCATATAAGAATTACAGAGGATGACATTTGGAAAACTACATTTAAGACAAAACATGGACCGTTTGAGTGGTTGGTTATGCCCTTTGGGATTCGTAATGTGCCAACTACCTTTATGAGAGTCATGAATGATGTCTTTCATCCTTTTCATTGATGATTTTGTCATAGTCTATATAGATGATATTCTTGTATTCAGAAAAACTTGGGAAGACCATGTAATTCATGTAAAGAAAGTTTTTGATGTATTGTGAAAAGAAAAACTCTATGTAAAGATGTCTAAATGTTAATTCACTAAGACATCCTTAGTGCACTTAGGCTATGTCATAGGAGGTGGTAAATTGAAATTAGACTCTTCAAAGGTCAAAGCTATTGTAAAATTTCCTAAGCCAAATACAGTCATAGAAGTTAGAAGTTTCCTAGGTGTAGTTTAGTACTGGAGAAATTTCATTGCATACTTCTCTTATATTGCATCACCATTGCATGTGTTAACTAGTACAAGGGAAAAATTTTAGTGGGGAGGTTCAAACTAGAAGACTTTTGACACTATGAAGGAAAGTTCAGCACCACACCAATTCTTGCTTTACCAAATCTACATCAACCATTTGAGATCGAGATAGATGCAAGTGGATTTTCCATGGGATCCATTCTCATGCAAGGAGGTAAAATAGTCAGCTACCACTCTGAAACTTTTTCAGGAGCAGTAAGTAACTATCCCACTTATGATAAGGAACTTTATGGTTTAGTTCAAAGTGTTAAAAAATGGAAACATTACATAATTTGGAAAGAAACTATAATCCACACTAATCACTAGCCACTTCAGTATTTACATTCACAGTCTAAACTGCAAAAAATTAGGCACTTTTGGTTGATGGGTTTTTTGTAGCAATTTCATTTGGTAATTAAGTATAAGAAAGATAACCATAACAAAGTAGCATACATGCTTTCTACATGCCTCCTGTTATAAATGCTTCAATTATCCTTAAAGGTATTTCTTTGGTTCATGAATTTTTTTAGGAATAATATGCTAATGATGAATAATTTAAGGAAATATATGCAGCTCTAATTGTAGGAAAACATGTAGAAGATAAAGATTATTATGTGTAGGAAAAACTATTGTATCACTTGGGAAAATTTTTTGTTCCAAGGGATGAACAAGCACAGGTTATTAGAGAAGCACATACCTCATTTATTGCAAGACACTTTGGGGTAAGAAAAACATTAACTCAACAACAAAAATATTGGTATTGGCCTTGTATGCAAGAAACTGTATACAAGTATATTAGAGGTTTTTTCATGTGTACAACTAGTAAATGTAGTAATAGAAAATTGGGGTTCTACAAACCTCTACCTATACCATCCCATCAATGGGAAAGTGTTTCAATGGATTTTTTGGGGGATTACCTATGTCTAGGAAGGGACATGATTATTGGTATGTAGTAGTTGATTGGTTCAGCAAAATGTGTATTTTAATGCCTTGTAAGAAACATGTCATTACTGAACTAACAGCTCAGATGTACTTCCAATTTGTATGGGTTAATTTTGGGTTACCTAATTCTATTGTGTTAGATCAATATTATCAATTCCTAGGGGAATTTTGGTCAGTTTTGTGGGGAATCATGGACACTAGATTGAACAAGAGTACAACCTTCCATCTGTAGACTGACAGATAGACGGGTTGTAAATAGGATAGTTGTGCATCTACTCAGAGGTTACTATAGAAAAATCCTAAGCTTTGGGATGAGAATCTTCATTACGTCCAGCATGATTACAACCATTAGGCACACTCTTCTTCAAAGAGGTCTCCTTTGAGGTATGCTTTGGTTATGTTCCTAAAACATCAATGGATTTTTCTTTTGGGAAAGATAATTTTGGACATGAACACCATGATGTAGAGAGGGCTTTGAAGGTCATCTAGAAATTCCAATCAATCTATTAGGTAGTGGAAGCATATTTGGAATAGAGCCAAGAAAAATACAAGGCTCACTTTGATAAAAATCGTAGTGATCACCATTTTTAGGTTGGAGACCAAGTTTGGTTACATATTAGCTAGGAAAAGATGCAAGGTGAAGGGAGGAAACTCAAGCTGATTAGATATGGTCCATTTCAAATTTTGGAGTAGATCAGTACCAATTCCTTCTGCCTTAATCTTCCTTCATACATAAACATCTATTCAGTTGTCAATGTTGAGAATGTAAATTTTTACGAGCCTCCAATGATACTAGATGAAGACACAATCATTTAGTTTCCATCAGTTGATGATCTTCTCCAAAGTACATGTCAGAGTTATCAGAGGATGTCATTCTTGACAAGAATGTTAGGACATCACGAAGAGGAGCAATTGAATACCTTAGAGTGGGATTGAAGGGGATGCATCCAAGAAAAGTAAGAGGGATGGAGATTGGTAGAGGGAGGGAACCTTACCCTCACTTACTTTTTGAGTAATCAATCTTTCAAAGGTCTAAAGCTCTCTAGTGGGGAGGCTTGATCCAGAGGATATTTCTCACTAAAAATTGAAGTGTCCCCAATGCTCTAGAATTGAGCAACATTAGAAATACCTAAAAATCTTGATTCTAATGCAACTTGAATGGGCTCAAAAGGAGTGTGTATTCCCAAGTTATGGCTGGTCAAACTTTGGATCAAATTGGCACATGAGGGTGTCAGAAAACTGAAAAAATGATCATCTCAAAAACTGATGGAAATGACGTCAAATCAAAGAGCTCTACGAGTTGAACCCAACGATATTCATTTCATCAAAATCTGAGATCGTACGCCTGATATATCCTTAGTGAAAGTTGGGTTGACCAAGTGGGGCTAGGAGGTATGATTGATGATGTCAGCATGATGACATGTCAAGTCTATATTGTATGAGCACCATGGTGGACCAATCAGTGGATGACACATGCTATATTTCATACCAGTTGTACCCTGGTGTGGCATTTGGTTGGCAGACTAACATGGTGTCTAGTTGGTGGATGACATGTGGCAGATTCCATAACATTTGTACCTTGGCGTGGCATCTAGTTGGAAAGTTGATGTGGCATCTAGTTGGCATGATGATGTGGCAGACAGTGTGGCATCTAGCTGGTAGTTGAGTTGGAATGACTAGCAAATCAAAACTTTCCATGTGGCACCCTCTTGAGGTGCCATGTCACTCTCACCTCCTTTGACTACTAACAATCTATGTTGGGTTGGTTAAAAGTATTGTTGGGAGGGCTTGAAATACCCACATCCCAACTAGTAATTTAGCACATCACCATTGCAACATGCTATATGTGTCTGACTATGCATAGGAGCCAATTTCTTTTACTGTTTGGAAGTTGAAGTTTGTGTATAAAAGTAACCAATGTGGGTCGAACCTGTGACCCCATACCAGCCAAAATTATAGTTGGTCATTGCACCAATGATATACTTTGCTACACGTAGAGGCTTGGTTTTATTTAAACACTATTTAGAACCAAAAATAATAAAAAATAACCCTTATATGGGTAAAACAACCATTCAAATTGAATAATTCCAAATTCAAGAGGACAAAGGAGGTTGTAAAAAAATTGAAACATAGCATGAGGGGAGTTATTAGTTTATTGTGATTGTTAATCCTATTTAGGCTTATTTTATGTATAAAAAGTGGGTAGTAGGCTTTGATTTGGCAAGTATAGGTGGTGAGCAGGAGAGAAAGCTTAGGAGATCCTAAAGATATTTCCACACACCAGAGGAACATCATGCCAATGTGCTTAAGGGAGATAGACTTGAAGCAATTGTAACTAATTTTTGGAGCATAATTAGATCAGTCACTCTATTGGAGAGGGGCCTGAAGATGCAGCCTTTTTGGTGAAATTTCTTATCAATTGTGTTTGATCTCTTCTTTATTTTTCTCTCTTTCTTTCAATTTCATCATCACGTTTATGTTGTATGTTTAAGAATTTAAGTTATGTTAATTCATTTAGTAGAGCTTTGAGTTAACTATTATAAGATGTTAAGCATTCTATAAGAAATCATCCTAGATCCTTAATCATATCACATACCTATGATATGACCACTTTTTGGCCCATCATGATCCTACACATACCCACTGATGAGGAATGACTCTTCTCAAGAAGGGAATATTTTTTTTTTAGGGAAAGTGAGTGATGAAGCAGGAAAATAAATTGCAGAATGGGGTTTTTCTTCATGTTGTGGGAAGTTACTAATCAAAGGGAGAAATGCTGCCAAATTTCAACTACTAATAGATTTTGGGCTCTTCTTCCTTCCATATCTTCTTTCTTCTTCTCATTTTTAAGGGTTTTAAATTCTTGTTTAGGAAAAGAAAATATAAAATGCTTAGCTAGGAAATTGAGTTTTCTTTACAATGAATGAATGTAAAAATTTCTACATCGGTGCAAATTAGTTTGAATATATTAATGAAAATATTGCAAAAGTTATCTCTATTTTATATTCTAAAATTGCATATGGATTAAATATACCAAGGATATGTTGATTTTTCATTGTAATATTTTTGTGATTACGTAATTTGTGTATGGGTTTCATCAAGCAAAGAATTAAATTTTGTATGTAGATTATTGTGGGTTTGAGGGAATGAGGGAATGAAATGAATTTTTAAGAATGATTATGTGGTAACTTGAGAGGTTACATTAATGTAAGTCATTAATGTTAAAGGGCTACTAGTTTGAGATAAAATGTTGTTTAAATTTGTATTCATGATCTTAGATTTGACTCCATGCCTTAGGATTGGGAACTGATCTATGATATTACCCAAATCTGGTTTAGAAACTTTTAAACCATTCGATTTTGTTTTTCTTATTTTATAGGTTATTGGTATTTACCTTATTCTCTATGTTGGTTAATGTAATTTTCCCAATATCTTAGCCAATGTTGAGTGATATTTAATGTTTCTTGGCATATTCTTGTGAGAGCATTATCTATTGAGCAATACTGTATAGAGTGTATGTGTGAATATTTAGGTGTTGCTAAAAGGGTCAACCCCCTAGGTTCTATAGAGCCTAAAGTACAAGGGAAATGTGTTCCAATGTAATTTCCTACTCGTTGAACAAATCCTACACTATATTTAAGCATGAAATATTTCTTACTTCTAGGATTTAGTGGATATGTTTATTTGGGAACCAACAAGTGCAAGAAGTAGTAATGGCAATTGGACAATTGGTCATGAACTCGTTACCACATATTTGATTCGTGTTATTAGGTGTGACTTTCTAGATCTTGGAGTTCCTTGAACAATTATTTTTATTGGCGATTTAAAATATTTGGTAGATAGATGTGAAACAACTCTAACAAATTGTTATTGGTGTTGAATAGATAGGTCATTATGGGTGTGTTGATAGAAAGATCCCATGTATGCTCAATATTTTTCTTCACCTACTAACTTGCCATCTTTAAAAGAAAAAGATAATATATTAGGGCCTTATTCATCAAATTGTTGGTCTGCCTTCCTCTTCATTCTGTTACCAATCCTTTGGGTAGATGCTTAATTTATCCTATATATATGTGGCTATATCTTTGTTAATCATGTACTTTCCTAATAATTTTATCTAGGTTCACTTTGTTTTGGGGAGCATATGAAATATTGCCAGTGGCTCCCATGGTCTTTCTTTGGTGGAAAATGCATTTTTGTCTTCTAACTATATTTAATTATAATTATATATTATTTATTAATAATATTATTATATTAGATCATTAAATTACAATTATGGTTATGATTATGATTCAAATATAATTTGAGATCGGTGAGGAGTTGGTGACTTATGATTTGCAACTCGAGCTAGGGAATCCAAACCCTAGCTTTGGCTGATTTTTTCAAGTGCATGTGAAGGTGGGTCCATTTGTAGGTAGTGGGGGTGAAGATCTGAGGTGTGCTTTTTTATTGAGTCCTTTTCCTATTTTTTTCATATGTGCTATAGATCTCTTTTTTGTTTGAGGGTTTTGTGCCCTTCATTTTTGTGTGTGGAAACCTCTGTCATTGGACATGTGGGGTTTCTTCATTGGCCAACATGGATCCTTATCTATGTGGCTGCTACATCTACAAGTGCCCTATTTGTGCATGTTGATGTTCTCTATTCATTGGTTCCTTCTAGCCAGAGCTTGTTTATTTGTGCACACTTGTTACATGCATGCATGAAGGAGAGGTTGGGTGGTGGGGTGTGGGGTTTTTTGACCCCTTGGTGGTAGGTGATCTTGCATGCCCATATCAAGCTCTATGGCCTTTTAAAGGGTTAAACTTTTGGTGTGCCTCCCGACATGAAATTTTGGACGACAATACATTTGATGTCTCTGAACTAGGGAATAAAATATTTTGATATTAAGTTATTTTCTTTTGATATTGGCCTATTGGTTTGAGTTTGTTTAATGGGTCAAGGATCATGAAGATTAATGGTTGTCTCAATCGGTGCAAGGAGAGGCCTAAACTAGTCATTCCACCAGAGATGATTGTTAAAGATGTTGAATATTATTAAAATCATTCCTTTTATTGATTTTTTTTGGGATGAGGGTTTTTTTGTAGTTTTTGGAGACTTGGGCTAAGAGGACATGGGAGCCAAAAGGATAAATGGAGATCATGCTGCTAGCCAATAGTTACTTCATGGTTATGTTTAATTACATGGCAGATCATGAGAGGGTTTTTGAGGGTGGCCCTTATTTCCATAACCAGGTGGGTTTGTTCATCAAACCATGGCATGTAGGCTTTATCCCTTCTAATGAATTTCCAAGTTTGGTTCCAATGTGGGATTTTTTACTGTGGTTTCTAGTGGAATGTTGTCACAAGGATACCTTGCACCTATTTGCATCACTGCTTGGAAAATTGGTTGGGTCTTCAAAGCAAACCTTCGGGAAAAGGTAATGACTTTTTCCAACATTTGTGTTGAAATAAATCTTAGAAAACCTTTACTAGATGCTATGGATATGTGTTTATGATCCTTCTCTTCAATGTAGTGGTTGGATTATGAGACTCTTCCTTTTTGTTGTCATTTTTCATGAGTATGGGAACTTATAGCATCAAAGTCCTAGATCTGAGCTTGCATATGTTCACCTTATAATGCCACCTTATAACCCACCTGGGGTAGATAAGGGGAAGGATCCTACTTTTGGGAAAGTGGTTAGTAATGAGGGTTTCATTCCCATCAAAGTTCACAACAAAAATAGGGAACAAAAGAGGACCTTGAATGAATGATCAGGTGAGGATACTTTCAACAAGTTTGAAGTATTGGATGTTCTCAGTTAGCAAGAAGTAAACCCAGATTTAATGTGTTTGGTTTAGGGTGTTGGAGAATCTAGTCAATAAGGCCATTGTTTTGATGCTTCATTTGTTCCACAAGGTGATGCAACTTCACACATGGACACAAAATTGTAGATTGTGGCCCAAGAGGAGTTGGGTCATGTTACCATTGTTGTGAAGGATGAGGAGGAATCACCTCACATTTTGTGGAAATAAGGAAAAAATGTGGGGAAAAGTAGTAAACCATCTCCACAGCTAGGCCTTATGAAAAAATATCTTAAGAAAGGGGGGGCAGAGAAAGCTTTCTAAACTTGGTAGGAAGAATAATTTGGAGATGATTAAATTGATAGGGGAGTCTTTGGTGGAGTTAGGGTCTATCAAGACTCTAGATTATCATTTCTTGAGCCCCTTACAATGATTTTTATTTCATGGAATCCTAGGGGCTTGAACAATCGCCCTCGAGAAAAATTTGTTCGAGATTTAATTAGGTGTGATTCTCCATATGTTATTTTTCTATATGAGACTAGGCTATTTGTTTAATGTATGATTGGCTTAGTGCCTAAGATATGGTGAAATGGTGATTATTAATGCATTGGTGTAGTGGGTTCTTCTGAGGGTGTGGCTTGCTTATGGAATCCTCGAAATATTTTTCCCTAGTGGTGGATATCCTTTAAGTCCTCTATCTCCATGGTGGCTTCTTGTTTTGAGATCAAGAAATTAATTTTTATTACTAATGTTTATGTGCATGTAGAGATGTAGGGAAAGAAAATATTTTGGTATAATATCTAGTTTATTCATAGTATGTTTCCTTACAACCCATGGATTATTGTAGGTGACTTCATTGCTATTACCAAGCTTGTTGATAAATGGGGTGGTATTGTGAGGATTAATCCATCTACGCTACTGCTTCAGGACAACATTGTTAGCCTCCAATGATTTAGAGATTAGACGTCTAACCTAAATAGCCATTTCAATCATCATGAAGGTGCATTTAACTTTTCAACCTAGGGACATGAACTTGCAATGGTTTAGTATAGTATGTGCACTAGGGATTCAAAGTAACCATTTCATTCTACAGCTAAGGAACACACACTGTGGAAAGTAAATTTCTTCGAATGGAATACCATAGATACTAATCATCAATAAAAAATTACATAAAACTAAAACGCATAACAAGAATGAGAATCTGAGTAAAAAATAGTGCACTACTCTATTTGCTTTAGCTGTAGGAATAGTCACAAAATGGAATTCTAGTGGCTGCATGAACAATTGATGCTATACTACTAACTAATTACTAAATAATGAGTAATAATAAACTAATACTAAACTAATAAGATGGATTACTCACCAAGTGGGCCCCCTTGGATAAGTATCCTCTAAAACTAATGAGAACTTAGATGCTCAAACTCAAAACTTTATTTCAGTCACTATAAATCATGAGTACAAAAGAGTAATGTATATGTATTACTGAAAACTAGAGAGTGCAAATAAATATTATATCATGCAACCTCTTGAAGAAGGAGCGTCAGATATTTATTTACACTATTAGCTAAACAATGCAGTCAACTCCATAACTAGGAGGATGCCATTTAGGGAAAATAAAGAAAATGAAGTGATGATAGTTACACGTGCATGGAATCTAGAAAGACATGCAAGTCTAAAATTTCTTTTAGCACAATAGTAATTCCCATGTATGCTCAATCATTAAATCCTACTACAAGGTAGTTACATTTTGTGTGATGAGGAATATTTTTCTATCATATTCCTTTAACTTTGAGCGATTCTTTTGTTGGATGTTATGGTGCATGCCCAACTCTTGGTGTCTTCCTCAACTTGGCATATTAAATCAGTATGGTGATGTTAGTACAAACAAACTACACATCTATAACCACCTTAAGAAACATTCACTAACCACATGCAAAATCAATATAGATAATCCACATAATATGCCAAATATAGTTAAAAATTGTAGAGATAGGGTTTAAGTCCAATGTCTATGGTTTGAGGGAAACACTATGCAAATATCAATATTTAACATCAAATTCCATGAAAAATTTCAGCAAATAATATATGGATTCTACCAAAAATTGGACCAAAAATGAGGCTCATCACTCCCCCCAACCTAACATTTTTTTGGTTGTCTAGTAGGGGAAGGGTTGTTCTTCTGCTTGATCAATTCTTTGAAATTTGTAAATGATAGTTGTCCAACATCAATGGCTGATGTGTGTGAATTAGAATCCCAATAGAATCTCCCAATCTGTCAAATTTGTTCCATCTCTATTTTTCTACAACAATGTCATACTAGTAGAATCTAAAGTTTGGCATGAGCCACATGAGCATTGGTGGTTGAAAAGTTAGGGGAAGCCACAATCACCCCTATGTTCTCCAATCTAAATATACCTAACAATTTTTTTTAGTGTTGCAACATAATTATGGATGGAATGAGGCTTAGCCTATTTCAACTCATTAGTTATGTTGTTCCATCTTTGTGATAGACATCTTCTCATAGTTTCCTCTGCTACTATATTTACCTCATAGTCACTATAAATTGCCTCAACCCAAGGCATAATCATGTTGTCATAACTAGGTCTAAGAAGTATTATGTGCCATTCTCTATAAATATCCCTTAGGTTGCTTTATTCAGCCCTAATGGGTAGAGGGATGTTAGACTCCAATTACTTATAAGCCCCATGTTATTGTCCCCAACTAATCTCTTTTTGTACCCAAGACATAAATTACCTCAATTGGACATCCCCAACATACAGCAATAGATTCCAATCATGGTCTTGAGGTATAGTATAATTATGAAAATAAAAATCACACAACAAATTCTTCATTTTAGGTGAGGCAATCCTATAAGAATTGAAAAATTCAATAAGGGTGTCAATAGAAGGATTCAAACCTAAGGAAATCCTTGACAACTTAAAAGAGAGATACTTATCTTTCAAGAGCATAGCATGGACCCTTGGAGGGGTTCTACATTCCAAAATCTATGGTACCAAGGTTGCCATATCATCCACCCTCTACTTCAAGGTTGCAATTTCTACATCCTCATCCTCAATCTCCTCATCCCTCTTTTGAATTTCCTTCTTCAATTTCTAGTTTTCTTTTTCCATTCTTCGTCCCTCCTTTTTATTTCTTCCCATAAACTCAAAAATTTTGTATACACTATAAAATTAGGAGAATTATGAATTCTTACCAGTATTTTTATCGATGGTGGCTCCTCATATGGCACTATCTACATGGACTCAGGCTGTCCAATTATCTCTAGTTGCAGGGGTACTATTTCTTCTTCTACTTCTTGCTATAGGGACCCTCCTTATTTTTGTTATGGTTGCAAGAAATCCTGCTCTGGTTTAGGCTATTCCTTTAGGACTTCTTGTTGTAGGGATTCTTGCTCATGCTACAAGAAATCCTAATTTTCCTCAAACTCTTCTACAATGTTAGCAAGATCGTCCAGTGTTATATTCATTTCTCTCCCAAATATGTTTTCTTCTTCAACATTCTCCTATCGTATTGGAGCTTTAGGGTTCTCATGTGATGTCTCACTAGGCTTAGGGATTTCTTGTGGAGGTGTACTATAAATTGACCAGCTAGTCTTGATTTCCTGGGAGGTCTCTCACATTTTTCTTTGGTTGTAGGATGAATAGTTTCAACCTTCCTCTTCTTAGAACTCGAAACCTTTCTTTCTACAAAATATGTTTTAGCCTTCCTTTTTCTTGTATCTACTTCTCTCTATTGTTCCATAGATTTCATCAGGGTTTCAAATGGAATGCCATCATCAGAATCTAATGAAGAGCTTTCTTTTTCTAAGCGCTCTATTTATAAAGAACTAATTTATATGGTTTCTTATACTACAAGAAGGTTCACAATAGAGCCTGTGCTAGAGGTTGAAGCACTAAGAATTTCTCTAGTCATGCTCAATCTCTTGCTAGACCTACAAGTTTGAGGTAAAACCCTAGGTTGCAACTGCTTAGGTCTAATTTAATCAACATTTATAAATTATTCCCAAGTCATTCTAGATACATCATGCATAGACTTTTCAACTAGAAATTTAATCAGATAATGGTGTGAAACAAATTTATCCCTAACTTTTTAGGTCTTTTCTACCATGATTGACAAAAGATTGTATAATACGTTAAGCACATTCATCCTCCTTCCATGCCTCATGTGATTCAAAAGCTTGAAATGCATAAAATGAAAATTTTACTAGTAAGCCTCACATCTGATGTATTTGATAACATAAATGGCTATCTTCTTCCATGTATTGAGTAGAGACATTCTCTTTTTACCCTATTTATCTATGCTCAATGGGGGGTCATTCATATCTGTAAATTCTGCCCTAGCTGTTATGGCATCTCTAAAAGCAAGGTAATTTTCACCATCAGCCAGTAACCCTATGACCTATGCAATTCTTTCCTCAATTACCATAGCTTCCAACCCTTTTACTGTGACTTTTCCTTTAGAAAACATTTGGGTGAATTCAAGGGAAAATGTTTCATCAAAGCCATTCAACTTCAAGAAGTAATCTAACCATCCATTGTTTTTAAATTTGGCTAGGCATTGTGCATCCTACAATAAAACATCATGCATTGTGGGTTCATTTTGAATTAACCCACCTCCCATTGTTTGCAATCAAAAAAATTCTTTGCAATCTCTTTCCTACAATTCCTTTCTAAAACTTGAGTTCACCTTCTTGCAATACATGCTAAATTTCCAGTGCTAATATCGACTAAATTTTCCCTTTCTTTTGTTTCACCTTTTTGCTTGCAACTCAAGATTACAACATAGTCAATAATGGGAAGAAATGGAGTGATAAAGGAGAATTATTATGAGGAGAAATGATAGCTGCAATTAATTTCACTTCTCACATGTAAGTCATCCTCTCACTTAGACTTCAAATAAACTTATTTTAAATTTTCTAACATAGCCTAGTATGAATTGACACATGGGAAATATATTTGCATTTTTTTCTTTCCCCCCCAAACCTAAATTTGGACATGTGTCCACACATGTGAGATGGGAGTGGTGATTTGATAGGGAATAATGAAATTTTATGTGAACATCTATACTAATGTACAATGATTAAATGAATACACTTAAAAGATGATTAAAGATAGAAATTAATGCACACATACCCGAATGTGGAAGATTTGTTGCAAAGATTGTGGAGAAAGTATCACTCTACTTTTAGGGAATAAATTGAGAAATTAATTAAAATGAAATGGAATGAGGTGAGGTGGAATGAAGTGATGGAAGAGAGAGAAAGGTGGTGATGGATGGGTGAATGGGTGGATGGGTGAAGAAATGGACTTCCACATAAGTGAAAGTCTTTATTATGAAAAGTGTGTACCTTAATTAACTAGAAGGAGGGACACTAGGTCCAATTCCTTTAGTTGTAGGAAGCTCAGGTGTTGAATGCTAGGTGAATTGCTATAGGAACTCTTCTTTGGAAGTTGTCTTATGATATAATCTGAGGAAATGACCATTAACAAGTAATTTGAACCTGATAGGGTCAATGGTAGTAAGCTAGAAAAATCCATTAGGAAATACCTCAATGACTTCATATGGTCCTAGCCACCTTGTCTGCATTTTTTTTGTATTTTCCTAGTACCTTGAGTCATAGAGGAGTGCCCGATCTCCTGGATGGAATTTCTTGTCCTTGATAAATTTTTCATGCCATTTGATTCTCTGATTTTACACTACCTCTTTATGTTGCATGGATGCTCTTTTTATCTCATCTAGAGCATTTAGCTACATGATTCTTTCTCTTTGTGCCTCAGAAATATCCATCCCCAAATCTACTACAATTTGTAGAGTCTTATATTCAAATTCAATGGGAATCATAGTTGTCTTTCCATACAACAACTCAAATGGAGTGAATCCTGTAGTAAGTTTCCAGGTCATCCTATAGGCCCAAACAAATTTTTGTAATCATCTTGCCCAATCCTTTCTATGAATATCTACCATTTTGGTCAGAATGGCTTCAATTTCTCTGTTGGTCACCTCAACTTCGACATTAGCCTATAGGTGATAAGGAGTACACTTTCTATGCCTTATATTGTACTCATTAACTAGTGATTCATCAAAAGTTGATGTGAATTGAGCCCCTTGATTAGTCACTATTTCTCTTGAGACTCCATATCTTGTGAAAATTCCTCATAAATAAATTTCACAACGTTGTTATCTCTTACATGCTTCATAGCATTAACTTCTACCCTCTTTGTCACATAATCAGTGCATACCAATAAATAAGACTTACCATTTTATGGAGGGTCAATTGGTCCCACAAAATTGAATCCCCATTTTTCAAAGGGAGTAATTACTACCTAAAGGCACAATAGCATCTCATGAAATCTAGTTGGTCTACCCATTCTTTGACATCTATAACATTTTCTATTATACCTTCTTGCATCTTTGTGGAGTGTCAGCCAGTAATATCCTCTGTTCAAAACCTTCATTATTGTCCTCTTAGCTACAAAGTATCCTCCACATGGTTCATTGTGACATGCATGCAAAATTTCATATGTCTCATCTTCTCTCACACATCTTCTCATGACATGGTCTAGTCCAATATAAAACAAACATCCAACAATCCAAGAAAAAGGAAAATATTTTTCAATTAGTGCCCTTTTCTCTTTTGGAGAGAAGTGAGAAGGGACTCTACTTGTGACCAAATAATTGGCTATGTCAGCATACCAAGGATTTTGTATATTAAGGGAGGATAGATGCTCATTATGAAAAGAGTTCTCATGGGCTGATTGTCTTCTGATGTAGTTAGCCTTGAATGAAAATCTACAACAACATTGGCCTTCCCTGGATTATCCACAATGGTTATATAAAACTCCTGCATCAACAATAACCATCTTTCCAATCTACCTATGATCATAGGTTTATTCATGAGATATCTAATGGCTACATGATTATATTTGGTAGCCTGTTATGTAATGTCTAAATTTGTTTACTGTATAGATTACTAGCAACATTTCTTTTTTTGTTACTATATAATTCAATTCAACTCCTTGTAAATTTTTGTTGACAAATTAAATGGTAGTTTCAACAGATCCTTTCTATCCTAAGACTTATCCTATGGCATAATCTAATGCATCAGTATGGATGTGGAAAGGAAACTCCTAATTAGGCCCTTTGAGTACAAGAGCATGAGCCAAAGTTTCCTTCAAATCAGAAAATGCCTTGTTAAAGGTTTCAGTCCATTGAAATTCAACATCTTTAGTGAGAAGAGTATACAATAGTGCAGCTACCTTGATGAATTCCTTGATCAAATGCCTATAATATCCTACATGACCCAAGAAACTCCTAACATCCTTCTATTTTGCAAGTGTGGTTAGATTTGTGATTACCTCAATCTTTGCAGGATCTTCTTGAATTCCCTTATTGAAGATGTAGTGGCCAAGAACCACACCTTCCTACATCATCATGAAGCACTTTTCATTATTTAAGGACAAGTTTTGGTCTTCACATATTTGTAGGACTCTCGTAATATTTTCCAACACTTGATTAAAATCAACACCATAAGTGGTAAAGTCATCCATATAAATTTACATGCAATCATGAGAAATCTCTGAGAATATGCTAATGACTACCCTCGGAAAAGTTGCAGGTGTGTTGCATAAGCTAAATAGAATCACCAAATACATATAGGTCCCCCATGGATAGGAAAATTTCGTCCTCTCCTGGTCCTTTGGTGCAATTTGGATCAAGTTGTAGCCACTGAATCCATCTAGAAAAGAAAAGTATTGCTTTCATGCAATTTTATCCAAAACTTGATCAATGAAGGGTAAGGAAAAGTAGTTCTTCTTGGTGGTAGCATTAAGTTCCTTATAATCAACAAAAATTCACCATTTAGATCCTTTCTTGGGCACAATCACTAATGGATACACCCACTGACTATCCAAAATGGGGTAGATAAATTCTCCATCTAGTAATTTTTGCAATTATCCTTTCACTCTTAGTGGAGGGTTAATTCTTCTTTGTGGTTGTCTTACTGGGGTGCAATCATTTCTTATTGAGATTCTGTGTGTACAAATATTAGGATCCAATCCCTTCATATCATGATGATCCCATGCAAATGCATGTTGATGGGTCCTTAATAAGTTTTCCAATAACAATTGTTGTTCTTCACTTAATTTGATGTTAACATTTAGATATTTTCCTTCTGACACTGATACTTGTGTAGTTAAATTTATCATGGATACTTCATTAACATGTGGTACTTTTAGTTCATATGGATGCAATGTATGGGGCATACCTATTGCTACAACAAGTCTATCTACAGGAATAGTGGATGCAGGAAGAGTGTTTGTAGGAATAGTGGCTGCAGGAAGAGTAGGTAGAAGTGTCTTGACTAGAGTAGTAGAATGAGAAGATGACACTTCCTCCACTTCACAATGGTTCTAAATGATGTTATTCAACACTTCATCTTCATATTGGAGCTGTGTGAAAGAGCTTCTTCCTAGTAGATCATAAGCTATTCCATAGAATTAAATTCCTCAGCCTCTTCACTAACATGTGGCCATATGGGATTATCTTCATCTTGAGATGGCTAAGGAGTCAGATAAAGAAAAAAAAATTAGTGCTCCACCCATCTTAAATGGTCATGTCACCTGATCAAAATCCAATTTATGCATCTATAGTTGCTAGCCAAGGCCTTCCAAGAATAATGGGGTACCCACCTAGTGTAGCTTTAGGAGAAAGAATCATAAAGTCTATTGAGTAATCCCAAGAGTCTAGAACTACCATAAGACCCTACACAACACCATCAAGCTTAATAATAGAGCTATCAAAAAGTTGTCAAACAATAGGTGTAGATCACATTCTTGTAATGTTTAGTTGTTGTATGATTTCTTTGGTCATTACATTTATTGTTGCCCCAAAATCAATCAGATCATTCTTTTCTTGGACCCCATTTATAACAACTAGTACCACAAGACTACTTTGATCATTATACTCAGGGATAGTCACTTTTCCCAGTATGATGTTAGCTAGTTATCCCACTACATGAACTATATTTGGGTCCTTTTTTCCTTCCTAGCTTCTTGAGACATGCTTCCTTGATTGCTTTAACATAGATTATAACATCCTTTATGGCTTGAAATAGAGGTATTTGGACACATATATGCTTCAGCTGGTCCAAGATATCAAATCTAGTATCCTCCTTTTCTTCCTTCTTCTTGGAAACTTCCAATCTTTGAGGAAATAGTGGTTCTTGTTCAGTCTACTTGACTTGGGATGGTTTAGGATTTTTAGGTACACTTGGCTGAATGGAATCATTCAGAGGTTCCTCCTCCTCTTCCAAAAGAAGCTCAATGATAATGGGCTTGGAAGGGGATGGTAGAGTAGTTCCTAAATGCAAATGGATGTCACTTACACTCACAAAGTATGCAAGGAATTTATTTGAATCAGCAAAGTATGTAGGCTACTGTTGTAGTTTTCTATTTGAATTGGGTGTGGGATGAGTTGGTAGCTGGGTAGTTTTAGGTGAATTTAAGCTTAGATTAGCATGTGGAGGAATGATAGTAGGCTACTGGAGCTAAGAATTTGGTTGCATGTAATTGGTTGTCTAGGCAGGCCATTGTTTTCCTCCTCTCCATTCATTTTTTTGCTACCAATTTCCTGGAAGTGGCTGCCAATGCCCTTGAAATTGATACCAATTCACCTAAGGTTGATTCCACTAGGGTTGATAACTTTTATTAGTGGTCCAAGCATTTGGAGGGATACTCCAAGGTTGTGGTGGATATCCTCCATAATTGGATGGATATGGGGGTAGCCATTGGTTACCATATGAATAGGAATTAAAATATGGCCTAGCATAGGATAGTGGATCCAATGGCATACCTTGTCTTGGAGCCCAAGCCTTCCTTTGCACAACATAGTAGACCTTGTCTCCTTCAATCTAGATTGGCTTGAACTTAGGTGGAACCTGCTTGCTTTAAATATTAGCTACCATCTTGCATCTACAATCCTTCTTTTGTCTGCAGTGGGAGCAATACTTTGTCAACATTTCCTCCTCCTCCTCTTTCTTCTTATTGGCATCAAATGTATCTAGTTGATTGGATAGATTTTTTATAATGTCTTGCTTGAAGTCTTCCAACAAATGAGTAATCTCTATTCTTGAAACTTCGCCGGTAGTTGACTTACCCATGATTGATTGGTAAGATCTCCCCTTCTTTGAAGCTTCCCTAGAGTATTTCAAGAATATTTTATTGATATCTTCCCAAGGAACTTGTGAGATATCTCCTCCTCCCATGAGGTCCAAGGCATCAGTGTAGCTATCATTGATTCCTCTTAGGAAAAGCAACTTTTGTGAGTCTTCATTAAGTTTATGGTGTGAAGAGTTTTCTTGGGAAAATAGATACCTTTCAATGTAATCCTCCAGGATCTCATCTTCCTTTTGTTGCATCCTGAAAATGTCACCTCCTCTCATGTCGCCGCTCCTGCAATATTCCTTGTATTTCTCAAGAATTTTTGTCTTGATGTCTTCCCAATTTTTCATAATATCTATGCCTAGGCTCATGAAGCATCTTAATGCAACCTCTTTCAGAGTGGTATGAAATATCTTAAGCCTATGGGAATCAGTAGTATAATCAGAAATCCTATAGAGTATGTCAAACTCAAATAAAAAGGTATTAGGATATTTTCTAAAAAGTCCATAAAAATTGGTGAGTATTGAGGCAGGAATGCTCTTGATGTTGTCAACTTCATTCTAATGGGAAAAGGGGAAAGAAAAAGCTAGTTGCTTTTGTCTGTTCCTATTTGTATCAACCATGCCTACTTGTTGTAGTCCCAAAGCAAAGGGGTTCTCAAGCTGATTTTGATCTTCAGAGGAGACTTTAGAGTTAGTCAGATCAGGATATGCATTAGCAAAGGGGTGTGGATCTTCTTCTTCTTCTTCACTTCATAGGTTCTAATATTCAACTAGCTAGAATGGATTAGGATTGTTCAAAAGGAATCTCCCATAATTGTCCCTTCTCCTTCCTCTATGCATGCAATATATCACATGATCAATTAGCTCACACAAATAATTGGTAAAGAATAAGGGGGTTCGTTACTTCCTAAATGAGGATTTACTAAGAACAACTTCTAGAATCATTATAGCAATAAAAACTACCAATGAATCTAAAATAATCCCTAGTTTGACACCATCCTTAGGAACAATGCAAAAAATGTTGGCCTCCTACAATAATTTAATAGTGAAGCCCTTGCAACCATGATTCATAGATTAGACATCTAACCTGAATATCCAATTCAATTATCATGAAGGTTAATTTAACTTGACAAACTAGGCACATGAACTTGAAATGGGTTAGCACAATATGTGCACTAGGAACTCAAAGTAGTGATTTCATTCTATAGTTAAGGAACACACAATGCTAAAAGTAAATTGCTTAGAAGGGAATACAATAGATACTAATCATCAATAAAAAATTACATAAAACTAAAATCCATAATCGGAATGAGAATCAGAGCAACAAATAGGGCACTACTCTATCTTCGTTGGCTGGAAGATTAGTCCCAGAATGGAATTGTAGTGGCTGGAGGAACAGTCAGTGCCAGATTGCTAACTACATACTAAATAGTAAGTAATACTAAACTAAGAAGATGGATTACTCACCAAGTGGGTCCCCTTGGATAAGTATCCAAGCTAAAACTGATGAGAACTCAGATGCTCAAACTTAGAAGTTTACTTCATTCACTATAAATCATGAGTACAAAAGATTTATGTATCTGTATTACTAAAAAATGGAGAGTGCAAATACAATATTAAATCACGCAACCTCTTGAGGAAGGAGCATTAGATATTTATTTATACTATTAGCTAAACAAGGTAGTCAGCTCTACAACTTGGAGGACACCATTTAGAGAAAACAAAGAAAATGGAGTGATGGCAGTTATGTGTGCATGGATTCTAGTTAGACATGTAGGTCTAAATATAGATTTAGCACAACAGTAATTCCCAAGCATGCTCAACCATTAAATCCCACTACAAGGAAGTTACATTTGATTGCATGAAAAATATTTTTTCGTCATCCTCCTTTGACTTTGAGTGATTCCTTTGCTAGACATTATGGTGAATTCCTAGTTGACGATGTCTTCCTCAACCTGGCATATTAAATATGCATGGTGATGTTAGTATGCACAATAACTACACATATATAACCACATCAAGGAACATTCGTTAACCACATGCAAAATCAATATAGATAATCAACATAATATGCCAAATGTCATTAAAACTTGTAGAGATAGGATTTATTTCCAATGTCTATGGTTTGAGGGAAACATTATGAAATATAAATATTTAACATCAAATTCCATGAAAAATGTCAGCAAATAAACTATGGATTCTACCCAAAATTGGACCAAAAACTAAGATCATCAAACATCTTACTGTCGAATCTTATTGATATCAAGCCCAACAATGGATAGTTTACTTGGACCAACAAGAGGACTAGTAACAAATGCATTGTAGAATGTCTTGATTGTTTCTTTGTATACTATTTTTAGGTTGGTGGTTTGCAGTCTTCTAGTTTTGAGATTCTGGACTAGAGGGGGTTGGACCACTAGCCTATAAAGCTTATAATTTCTTCTACTCGGGTGCCTTAAACCCCTTCTTTCAAAATTTATCTTATGTGGCTATGTGATCCTAATCTTTATGGATTTTTTGCTCAGTGGTGGAGGTATGGTAGACCTTCTCATGGTATTGCAATGTATGTGTTTTTCAAGCTTCTTCAATTTTTCAATTATTAGCTTAAGTGATGGAATCGATAGTGCTTTGGAAACATTCTCCATGTGAAGTCTACTACACAAGCTGAATTGGAAGGTATTATGAGATTAATCAGGGAAGGGGGGTTGACTAAGGAGATTCTATAGGAAGATTCTTGAGCCCTGAAAGATTTTAAAGAGTGGGATCTATAGGAGGAAGTCTATCAGAAGCAGAAATCCCATGTTGAGTGGCTTCAAGAGGGTGATAGAAATACAAAATTCTTCTTCAACTCTATCAAGGGGAGGCATCATGGTAACTCTAATCCTATTATGTTCAATGATAGGGGGAGACTCTATCATATTTTAATGATATTTCTAATGAAGTTGTGTAGTATTTTGAATCCTTATTTAGAAAAGAATTGTAGAGGATCCCTATTGAGGAACCTCGAGTCCTCTCTTGTATTCCTTCTTTGGTTTCTCCAAAAATGATGGATCATCTAATGGGTGGAATTTCTCTAGAGGAGCTAGAGGGGATTGTGTTTTTGATGAAGGGGAAATCCCCTAGCCTTGATGGTTTCTAGATCGAGTTCTTTCAAGAGTTTTGGGAGATTATTAAGTTGGATTTACTGGCAATATTTCAACTGTCTCAAATGAATAAGCAAATGCTAAGGGCCCTTAACTCTACTTTCCTTTCTTTCATCCCCAAATGTGAGGGGGTGGATAGGTTAAGCCACTTTTGTCCAATTTATCTTTGCAATGTTGTTTATAAAATTATCTCTAAGCTGATTGTTGATAGGTTCAAAAAGTGGCTTAGGGTACTCATTTCTAAGGAGTAGAGAAATTTTCTAGTAGGTAGATAGATTTTGGATGGAGTTTTTGTTGCACCAGACACCATTCACTCTATGGCCAACTCCAAGGAAAAGGAAATGTTTATCAAGCTTGATATGGCTAAGGCATATAATAGGGTCTAGAGGTCCTTCCTCCAGAAGGTTCTAGCTAATTTTGGTTTTGAAGATGGGTGGATTCAATGGGTCATGAGCTCCATTACTTTGGTCTCTTTCTTTATTTTAATTAATGGGGAACATTCTAAAATTTTTGGTGCTTCTTGTGGGTTGAGGCAAGGTGAACCTCTCTCTCCTTAGTTATTTCTTCTGCTTGTTGAAGGTTTGGGTCGTTTATTGAGAAAAAATGTGGATTTGGGCCTTATATAGGGATGGAGGTGGGGTGGTGATTTTCCCTTGCAGTCTCATTTATAGTTTGTGGATGACACTACTTTGGTGGGTATCACTACTATTCATGAGGCTTTGAACATACCTAATGTTCTAGATGTTTATCTTGTGGCCTCAAGATAATTGATTAATGAAGACAAGGCTTCCATATTTTTCTTCAACACTCCAGAAGCTATTTAGAGAATAATTGCTCATATTCTTTAGTTTCAGATTGGGACTCTTCCCTTATCTTACCTTAAGGTTCCCATTTCTATTTTCCAGTTATCAAGGGAGTCATGGCATCCTATTCTAGACAAGTTTCTTTCAAAACTCATGCATTGGACATACCACTAGTTGTCCTTCAATGGCCATGTTTAGCTACTAAAATATGTGGTTTAGGCTCTCCCCATTTATCTGTGTATCATTTAGGTTGCTCTAATTGGTTTTGTTAGGGAGTTTCACTCCTAGGAAGATAGTTCTTATGGGCTAGCAATTTACTGTCTTTGAAATGGAGCCTTATTAAATGGGATATTATGTGTTTCCCAAAGCAGTATGGTGGTTTGGGGTTAAGAAAGTCATTGCTAGTGGGTATGTCTATGGCAGCTAAGTTATATTGGTGGTGGTGTGTGGAGCAAGATCCAATTTGGGCCAGGATTTTATCTCATAAGTACGTCCAAGGAATATATTGGAAATAGATCCCTCACTACCCTTTGATGGGGAAGAGATCAAAAATCTAGACTACTCTCATGAAATAAGCTTCTCTTGTTAAGGATGGCTTATTTTAGATATGTAAACAGTGTATGGAGGTTTAGTTTTATTATGATTCTTGGGACAGCCATCCTCCCTTGGTCTCTGATTATCCCAATTTTTTGAACTTATGTCAGAGGTTCTGTGATGTGGGTTGGTTGAGGGTTAGTGACTTTAAGTCATTTTCTTTTAAGGGGCAGTTGGTGGTTGCGAGGTGGAAGAATCTCATAGAGTGTTCAGTGGAGGGTATGGAGGAGGAGTGTACAGAGCTACATAGTATTCTCTCTAGTAGACGTTGTGGTTCTCTCATGGGTGAGGATGTCCTATCTTGGGCTCTTAACCCAAAGGGCTCTTATATGATTGCTTCTAGTTACCAAAAGTTTCTTTCTCAAAGGATCGAGGGAGAGGAAGTTCATTGGTGGAAGAAGGTGTGGAATAAGATTTCGTGGCCAAAGTGCAATCACTTTATTTGGACTTTGACTTGGAATTAGTGCTTGACATGGGATAATATTCAAAAGCAAGGTTTTCAAGGACCCTCTATGTGTGTTCTTTGTGGGTGTGGTGAGGAATATTCTTCTCAGTTGGTTTTTTGTTAACCCTTTTCCTTGCAACTTTGGCATTTTTTGTGGGGATTCTGGAACAACCCATGTGTTCATGCTTACTTCCAGGTGGATTTTTGGTCTAGTTTGGGGAGACCCCCTTGATGGCTTCCTTCTTTCTGGATGCTTGGTATGTTGGGCCTATCTTCTTGTTGTGGTAGGTTTGGTTGGAAAGGAATAGGAGGATTTTCAAAGATAAAAAATTGCAGGTCCAATAGGTGTGGCACAAAATTATGGGTATGCTTCAAGAGACTATTGAAGCCAAGGGGGAGGTGGTATTACCATTGGAGAAAAGGGATGTTGCTATGGTGGGTATTCATGGGTTATCTTCAACTTCTACTTGTTGTAGGCAAGGGAGGTAGGTGAGGAAAAAAGTTCCATGGATGGGAAGATGGATGCCCCATCTAGTTGGCATTCTAAAGCTTAATATTGATGGTTCTTCCAAGGGAAATCCCAAGCCTATTGGAATTGGTGGTGTTGGTACAAATTCTTCTTGTTCTATGGTTTTCCTTTCCTTTGTCCATAATGGTATGTAGACTATCAACCATATGGAAGGTTTGGAAATCCTCTATGATTTGGAGTAGGCCTATGCTTTGGGGTGGCACAAGATTATTTATGAGTTATATTCTTAGGTTTTTCTTAATTTTCTTAATAATCAAAAGGTATCTGATGTTAGTTGATAGTTGGCAATGCTGGTGCAGTAGATTCTGCAAATTTACTCCCTATTGGAGATGGTGTCTTTTGTCCATATTCTAATGGAGTGGAATAGGTCTTTAATTCTTTGGCCAAATGGACCTCTAATCACTTGGATTATTGGAAGATTAATGATTGGGTGTAGATCCCGCATGAGCTTTGTTTGGACTTAGAGAAAGTTCTTGCTAAGGATGAGGTTGGTGTTAGTGATGGCTGATTTTGTCTCTTTGTTTGGTTGTTTCTATTGGGATTCCTTGAGCTTTAGCCTTGTGCTTCTTTGTACTACTTTATTCTATTGATTAATAAAGTTTTTACCCCATTTTTTAAAATAATATTATTAGATTATAATTATATATAGTTCATATATTCAATTTATATATGTTATTTTATAATATATAAATAATATAGATTATTAACAATATAAATATTACATTGTTTGATAATATGTAATATTAATTAATATATTATATAATGTATATATTATAAATAACTATAATATATAATATTATTATAAGTTATTTTATTATAATTATTAATATATTAAATTTATAATAAGTTTATTATATATAATATTAATTTATAATCTAGTTATCAATAATATATAACTATAATTGTATTACTACTAGTATATACATAATACTAATACTATAATTGTTAACCAAAAAATTATATAAATTATTATTATAGTTATTAGTTATAAAAATAATTTTGATTAGTGGGTAAAAATAGGTTTTGATGGGACCTAAAACCCATTACAAGTATGTTTTAAAGGGACTCAACTCCCTTTCAAGATAGATAATGCTACTAAATAAAGAAGTCATGGACAAACAACAACCTAATAGTAGTAGCCACCAAAGGATAAGCAAGAAAACTCAAGATACAAACAATAAGTTTTGAAGGGAACTTAAACCCTATACAACTAGGTTAAATTATAGGGAGCTTGAACCCTAACTGACCATAAAAAAAACCTAAATTAGATAGGCCACAACTAACCAAACACTTAAAAAATGAAAATATGAGCCAATTCTAGCAAACAACTTAAAGTAATAAACCATCCACATAGACCTAGTATTCACAACTTTCAACACATCAAAACTTCACACCTCAATAGGGGAGTTAGGGAGCAACACTAAACACTAAGAAAAATTCACACTCTTGCAACACCATTCAACTTGATTCATCAACCCAAACTCTATATCTAGAGGAAGGGACTCCCCTTTATAGAAGATGATGAAATGAGAACTTTACCACAAAAGTCTACTTTCCTCTACACACCATCTCCACCTCAAAAGAAATTGAAAAAATAAAAGAGAAATCCCCACCAAATCTACATTCTCTAATGACATCTTAATAGGAAGGCCTACACCTCAATAGGAACAATCTTCACCTCAATAGAAGACACCAACTATATAGCCCCCAAAAAGGAAAATACTCCAATAGAGGGTGAAATAATAGAATCCTTTGGAATCAAGAGGACAAGGTTCATGATGAAAGAATTTGAAAACATCATAGCCACTAGCAATAAGAGAACACACACTTGATCCTTCCTAATAGATATTTGAAATAGTTTAGTCACCAAATAGTAAAACATATCTACCCCTTTTAACCTTAGAAAATTCATATTTTGAAAGGGGATCATAAAGACTTTCCTACATAACAATGGCTCCTTGGATATTAGAGAGGAATTTGGAAATGAACCATCCATCATGAAGAAGCCATCAACCCATATTGTAAAGGCAACACCAACAAGACCACTCCAATGAAAAATACACAAAATAGGAAATAATTCCTCTACAAAATTTATACAAAACTCTTCTCCATGGGAAAAGCAACCAATAGGAGCTAATAAAACATCTCTACAAAAAGAAAATGTGTATTTAGAGATAAGTAGAAGCCAAGAGTTTAGCTACCTCATATATCCAAAGTAACCAACCTCCACCTTTGACTCATTCCCCTCAACCCAAAGCATCCACACTTCCTAGCAACATGGAAGATGTACAATTGTATATCATAGAAAAAAGTATCTCTTGCTCAATTTGGGAATAATTGATGATAAAATGGACATAATTTTCCCTTGATCTAGTCTTGTAAGGTGTTTTACACATCCACACTAGGTCTTGGACCTTTCCAACTAAATAAAATGCATTTAACAATGTCTTGTAAAGGTGTTGTAAAGTTTTGTGAATGACTTTCACACTTTTCTATTCTCTTATTAAGTATTAAAGTCTTTTGGATGTATTTTTCCCTTAATTCAACATTGTAAAATATATTTAATGGCATTATTACACTAATCTAGAAGACTTGTAAAATAAACTTAATGTTAATCTAGTGTTTTAATATGTCTTGCACATTCACATTGGATGTTGTGACTTTCTAGGTTATGTGAACCTCATTTTAGTGTTGTAAGGTTTATTTAATCACACTTTCACATTGAATTTTGTGTCCCAATATCTAATTGACCTTTACATCATCATTAATAGGCCCCTATTACCCCATATTGTGCATCTTAAGGCTTAATTTTATGAAATAACTAATATATAATCATCATATAAACCTAATTTTCTTACTTCCTAACATTCTAGCTAGCAAACATGGCCCCTGTGGGACCCATTCACCATTAGGGGCAAATTAGTCCCATCCAAGTGTGACCCATTTTCCCTTGATGGAAAATGAGTCCCATTTGAGCCACTTTTGGGGTTTCAAGGGAAAAATTAGGTTTTAAGTTTAATTTTTCTTTATGTCAGCCTTGTGGGTACAATTTATTGAAAATTATGAGAATTGACTATAAAATCAAGTCTCTAAACCCTAATACACATCTCTTATTATTCATTCATCATTTTTCTTCCACCTTAAGTCAAGCGAGATAGGGTTTCAACATTCTAAGTCATCAAGATAGCTTCCTAAGACATTCAAGGGAAGATTCTTCATCTTTAGAAACAAAAATTCAAGATCAAACATCATGGAAATTAGCTAACTTCATTGTTGCATACTTCATTACATTTTTTCTTCATTTGGTTTAATTACCTAAAAAGGGGTTTAACCAAGGCAAACTTCGATGCCCTAATAATCAATATTTTCTCTCTTCCCTTGTGTGATTGTAGATTTAGGTGCTTAGATGGCTTGGACATGATTGAATATTAGGTTTCAAACTTGTTGAAGTCATATACACTTTGGAAAGGTCAAAATCTACACAAAAATTCATTTACAACCTCGAAAATCAAGTTTTCATATCCAAACACCTAGAGGTGCAAATTGAGTAGAAAGGAAGCTTTAGATTCCATTTTTGAGTTTTCAAAAAAGTCAAACTAGAATAATTCACCCAAAGTGACAAATGAGTCCCACTATACCTATTTTCTATAGATTTTTGTAGTTTTGGATACCTGTTTGGCTAAAATGGGCCTTAGCATAGTTTTTTGGAACTAAGACTGATTCACCCAGAATGGAAAAAGAGTTCCACCAGGCCTAAAATTTAGCATCTTTAGAATTTCAAAGTAATTTCTAGTCCTCAAAAATTTTACAGGTGTACACGTTCAATTTCATCAATTTTTGTTTCAATTTACCTTCATATCTAGGTCATTTAGTTTAGGTTTTCTATATCACAATGTGTTTTTAAACAAGTTACATTTCTTAGGTTTTACATCAATAATTCATCTTCCTTTATAGGTTATTGAATTTATATCATTACATTTAGGCATACTTTCATTGTACGTCCATTATTTTGAGTGAACCACCTAGATTTTGGTGTGGGATCTATCTCTTTCATTTAGGTGAAAAACCCTAATCGAGAAAAAAAGTCATAGCATCTCACATCCCAAAAATATATGGTTCACATCAAAAGATATAATACATTAAATCACAAAAGGTAGTGTTGGAAAGAAAACAATATGTGATTACCAGAGAATAGCAAGGGAAGAATAGAAAAAAAAAAGTTGTTGAAACAACAATTGCCAAACAACCAAGGGAAGAGAAGGAATAGAATAAGAAGAAAATCCTCCCCAAATCATCAACATACCCATATGAATCCAATTCATCACCCTCTCCATCATCTTAAAAATTCAAATTGTCATTCCCACTTGTAGCTCCTCTTCCATGGGTATGTGCAGGATCATCATGGAAAAAATAGGCCTTTAAGTGGCAAAAAATTCAGAAAAATTAGGGTTAGACAACTTGATGTAAAAATTTAAATAATTTATCTATATTATTTCTTAAATATGTAAGAATAGAATCTATAGAAAATTGAGTTTATTTTCTAAACTACTAGGTATATTCTAAAAAATTAAAAATCTATTTGGTGAAATTTTGAAATTTCAATGTAGTAGTACTTCAGTTTCAGTGAAAAAATAAGTAGGTGTTTGTCTGACCACCCTAACCACAATAAAATGATAATATTTTTTCATACTATTTTAGATATAATTAGAGGACTCATGTCCCGATGTGATGGATATTTTTTTGTAGTTTTTTTCCATGTAAATAATTAATTATGAATTTTTTATTACAACTTTTAAAAAATATAAAAACTCGTATCTCTAACCACCTTAATTTTGTCAAAAATTCATGAAACTCAATTTTTCTTTTTTTAATCCTATAGTATGTGAGGCATAGAAAGTGAAGCATGCTTCAAATTCAAAAAATGTGATACCGTTTGAAAGCTAGAGATGTTTTTCAATCAGCCTATCAATCAAGACTTTAGTCATAATTCAAATAGAAAATGAATAATAATTGTTTATTAAATTCAAAGTAAAGCATAATTTATATTGGTGGAAAGTTGAGAATCTCCTTTAAAAATCCTTTTCATTTCATCAATTTTGGGTAAAAAAATTATCGTCGGCCACATGGGCCATCATATCATTTACATATCACCACTTTTTGGCCCGTCATGATCTTCCACATACCCCTGTGCTCCATTTATAAATTGTAATATAGTTATTAATAATATAACTTTAGTTTATATATTATATAGTAAATTTAATATATTGTATATTTATATAATATATTGTGTTAAATAAAAATTATAATATGATATATAATTAATGTATAATATAATTTTACATTGAATATTAAAGAAAATTTTAAATTATAGTCTTTTATTACAAAAGTTGGGTAAAGGGATACTAAACCCAACCAAAGAGTGAAAAGGCCACTTGCCCAATAGAACTACCACCACAAAATAATAGGGTAAAAAAATAGACCAACACCCCACATCAAAATAACAACCCTAACAAAAAATAAAAGAAAAAAGAAAAAAGCTAACCATATAGTAAATGATGAAAAAATGGAGCCTAGACTAAATTAAGCAAGAGGACACATAGGCTCAGAGTGTACAAATGCTCAAGAGCCAAACCATAAAGACACATAAGACACATGTTACTTTTTGGGACTATAGGACCTATTCCCCAATTAGTTGCTCCATCTCCTTTTTGCACTGTTCAATCTCCTCAGTAGTTATATCTTCCTATTGAATCTCCTCAGCTTGAGAGGAATTATTCTTCCAATAACCTTTCTTGAACTTGGTTGAACCATTCACAATTCCAAATATATTCCTCTACATGATACCTAGAGTAATGGAAATTAATTTATTAAACACCCTACCCATTTTATTCACTTTATCTTTCAACTCATAGAATTGAGTGAGATAAATCTCAAAGGGCCTATCTTTAGGCTATATTTCCTCCTCTATGTCTACCATGGTCTACCCACAAACATCATCCAAAAAATTCATTACCATATATTCTTAGTTTCTTTTTTAGTTTACTTATCCCCTTCATCTTCATTGTCCTTCAAATCCTAAACCACCTCTTTTTCAACACCTTCCATTTGTACATCATCATCACTACTGATAGAATCCTCTAATAGGTCTTCACCTAGGACTATAGATAATTCCTTCTTTCTAATATTAATGGGGGTTGGAACCACATATTCATTAACTTCTTTAGGTTCTTCATAATTTAGCTTTTTCCTTTAGTAGACTGGCTAGCTAACCTAGTTGACCTTTTGCCACCCTTTCCACTGCTAGAGTCATCCATTTTTCCATGTTCCTTCTCATCTCTTATCCTAATGGTTTTTTTTTTAGTTTTTTTAAGTTCATCATTGTCATTTCCTTTCCTCTTAGCTCCCAAGGGTTTACTAGTAGTGTTGGAAATACTCACTTTTTCTTTCACATTCAAGGCAACAAGGTCATGTTTGGTAAGGAGAAATTTGATGGTGTATTGTTTCATCATCAAGGGCACAACTAGGGGTTTCTTGGGGTGAGGCTAAACTAAGGAGATTCCCTCCCCATGAATATTTATAGGAGGATGAAGAGGGCTAGGGGTTCAAAAAATTCACTTAGGTGACATTGGCATTGGGGTCATTCCTCAAAGAGGGGCTTAGGAGGGGAGTGATGAAAGATGTATAATTATAGAGATAAAAAATTAGGCCTTGGTGAAGGGGAGGCAAAGCCCCTTTAGCATTGTATTGATTAAGAGAAGAGAACAAAAAAATGAATATTAATGTTTTCAATCCTCTTGATATGACATAGAATGGGGAAATGACACCCATGGATTATTGTGTACCTACCCTCAAAGGTAAATTATTTCATTATTGTAGTGTAGTAAAATGCATACCCTTGCATTTTCATGCTTGTTTGGGCTTTCCTTGCAATATTTATGCATCTTTATGGCTTAATTGGTCCTATTTTATGGCCAAAACCCTATGAATGATATATTTTTTAGGTTAATCCCAACATTCTCTAATGCATCAATGTTAACTTAATGACTCCATTGGTGTTTCCCTAATTTTTGGGTCAGGAATGAAATGCCACTTAGGGTATCTTAGTCCCCAAGGCTCTGAGGACCTTGCAATTAGGGGGAATTTACATAAAAAAATGGGCCTCCTAAGGATGACATTATTAGATTTTTAATTTATCAAAAATTAAGTAAAATATGACATCAACTTGTACGGTGACATCATCCAAAATAAAAATAAAATTATTTATTTTATAAAATAAAACTTTCTAAAATCTTATGAATGAACTCATGACGGTTAATTTAACTCTACATATCCTATTCTATCTCATTCATCTTTCTAAATATAAAGTATTATTTTTATTTTTTAGATTTATATTCTTAAGTTCTATTAAGTTCTACTCTAGAAATTTTGATAGTTTTAAAAAAAAAAAATTATTCCTTAAGAAAAAAATACTAAAAAAATAAAAAAAGAACATTAAAATATCATTTATGAAGTGTTGCAAAAATTAATTGGACAAAATAAAGTAAAAACCAAAAAAAAAATTTGCAAACTATTGGAAGGAGAAAAAGTTGAAGAAAAACACCAAAGTATGGAAAAAATAATTGAAAAAGTTAAAAATTAAAAACCAAAAAAAAATGCAAAGGAAAGAAAATGAGAAAAACAAAGAGACTATGGGAAAAAAGATATCCTTCAGCACAATTTTTAAAATATAAATATACTCTTATAAAACCTATAAACATTTTTATTTAAATAAAGGTACATAACATAATAAATCTAAATCTATAAAATCATATATATCTATAAAAAATATACTAAATAAAAAATAAAATATCTAAAGTTACTTTTACTTTGCCACTTTTTAAATAAAAAATAATAATTTAAAAAAACAAATAACCATGAAAAGAAAGTGAACTTGAGTTTTTTAATAAATTATAATAGAAATATACATTATCACTTTTAAAAAATCATGGAGTTCAATTTTTTAAGGAATTATAATAGAAATGTGTCTCCTCTTAACTCATGTAGTTAAGTAATTTATATTTTTCATCTTTAAATAATTTTTATTATGTTAGATAATTTTTAGTTTTTTAGAGTTCCTTAGGAGGCCCATTTTCTATTTAAATTTTCCCTAATTGATATTATAATCTATGGATTGGACCCCTTTTTGGTGTCTATGCCCCACATTTTTAGGACTTGGGACTAAGACACCACCTAGGGCATCTTAGTCCTCCTTGAGTTATTTTAAAGATTTAATTCCAAATCTTGGTAGGATTTAGCCTCCTTTATTCATGTACCATAGAAAAATTGATCTTGGACATTTCCATAGTCATTTAGGTCTTTTTCCTATGATTCATGGCCTATTTTTCTTAGATTTAATGTTGCAATGTAACTTATGCATTCACACTAGGTCTTGAATATTCAAATTATGATGTCTTGTGAAGGTGTTGTGAAGTGTTGTAACAAATTTCTACACATTTCTACACTCTTCTTGTTATAATTCATAAAAAAATTCTCTATTTATCCCTTATCAAGTCCTATTCGAAAGTGTTGTAAAGTCTTGTAACAAGCTTTCACACTTTTCTAGGATTTTCATCACTAATTACACCTTTCTTATGCTTTATTTGGCCCCTTTATGCACACATAAACCTTAATTAAGTATTTTTTTGAATAAAAAATTAATAAAAATCATTAAAAGAAACTTAATTTTTGACATTCACATGCAATCCTTGAGTGGGACCAATTCTCCATGGGTGGTGAATGAGTCTCTTCGCAAAAAATTCAAAATAAATTCAAATTTCTTTTAGGTTTTTATTTATTAACACCTTATGTCAGCCTGTGACGTATTTTTGAGTAATTAGAGAATAAGTGTATATAAATAAGTTTTTTTCCATCCATTTTAACACCCATTCATCTTATTCAGCTAATCATCTCGTACACTTAGGCATTTGAGCATTTTGCATCATTGAATCAAGCAATTATCAAGCATCTTGCAGCAGCCATTGACATATCTTCAAACTTCTACATCAAGAGTTTCGTGGGTTTAGGAAACTTGCATGTTGTTTATTCATCATTCCTTTCTTATTTTCATTTCATTTCTTTATCAAGGGTTTGATTACCAAAGTGGGATTTGACCAAGGAAAATTTCTATACTCTAGCCGTTAACCATTTTTCCCCTTTTGCATGTGTTTTTTTAGGTCTTGTAGGAATAATTTTCAAAGAAATTGGTGTTGAAAAGTGGTCAACAATCCATCAAAGCTATTCAAGTCATTTAAACCCTAATTTCAAGCTTGGAGATAACATTCAAACTATTTTCTGCAGATTTGGTTTTGTCAACTCGACAAGAAGACAAGTGCAAATTTGAACCCACATAGCTGAATTTAGAATTTGCGCATTTTTATGGGAGGAATAATTTTCCATCAATGGTTATTGAGTCCCACTTCGAGGTTGGAAAAGATGATTTCATTAGAATTCAGTTCCTAACAGTCAGAAACTAGTTTCAACAAAGTTTGCCAGAAGTAGGACTGATTCACCATAAGTGGAAAATGATTCCTACTGGTCATCGATAGTGATTTCTATAGCATTCCAGAACCTTCCAGCATCAGCATTCCATCTCCAAGTGCACTTTTTTCAATTTCATTAAGTTCTGATTTCATTTTTGCATGTTTCTAGTTCTTTTCTACATATCACACTATGTTTTCAAACACTTCATATTTCATTAGTTTTGCACAAATAATCAATAAATTTTATAGTTTTCTACATCTAGATCATTTCATTTAGGCATATTTCCATCATACATACATTAATTTGAGTGAACCACCTAGATTTTTCATGTGGGATCTATCTCTTTCCTTTAGGTGAAAGACCTTAATTGAGCAAAAGAGAGTCATAACATTTCACACTCCTTTAAAAATATATGGTTCATTTTAGTGAACCTGCATTTTGAACACCATCTTTCTAGTTTCCATCTGCATTTACATCCTAGGACTCATGACATTAGCTTTTTCATTAGCCTTTGCATCATTTTTGCATCCTAGGATTTACAAATTTGCATTAGTGAATATTTCATATAAATTTCATTTTTGCACCTCAAAATATTAAGTCACTAAAATTTTACATCTAAATCTTAGTTTTACATTAGAAAACCATAAAAATCACTATAATTTTTTTTTTAAATCTCAAAAAAATTCATCCCTGGACTCATTCACCACCTTGGATGAATTAGTCCAGTTGCACTTTTTGCACATCCATTTTTGTCATTTTCATAGTAATTTTTGTATTTCTATTTTCTGGTATTTCCTTGCTATTTTAGTTTACAAAATTTATGTTATTTGCATTTTATTATTCCTATATTGCATTGCATTTTCATTCACCCCACCTCTTGTGGTATTTTATGAGTGTTTGGTGCCCTACTGATAATACTTTCGTGAGAAGTTCCCGACTCATGGCATCCCACAATAGCACACTCATTGTGGACCTTGGGTTGTCTTGAGATCCTACTCTTGGTATGAAAAATTGTGCATTAGGCATGGATACTACCACTAGTACACCTTTACTTCACATATAATGCATGTTGTGACACAAACTAATCAAATTTTGCAAGATAAAATTGTTAGTATTCATGAGGACTTTCACATTTGCAACAAGGTTTATGTCTCGAAAACATTTCTACCACTACAATACCTACTATAGACAACCTTCATTACTTGATTGATAGTGACGATGACTTAAAATTTATGAAAATAATTTCTATGATATATAACAAACATGTTCCTTCCACTTCCCAACAACCAAACACTATTGTTAGCCAACGAGGATCTCACATTCCTCCTCCTTCAACCGTAGAATCCATACCCACCTATACCACTCCTCAAATTACAACAACCATGCAACAGATTAATCATATGACTCTATTCACTATTCAAACTAGCATTCATAGTTATTTTGTGGCATCAATTGCTCCATCCTCCACCACCTTCACCCCTATTAGTGTACCCTTCACTTGTCCCAACATTACATACACTCCATCACCATTCTCTCTTACCCCTAATACCACTTACATTGACCCTCTCATTACACAACTCTTTTAGACTATTTCCTCCGTGCAATAGAAAATATCCACCCTTAACCAAAATCAAACCATACCACCCACATACTATGTATGTAGTATCCTATCATCCTTGGAGATCTTATGAACAATGATGCCACAAGGAATTGAGATGCCTAGGATTGCGAAGTATGGTGGCAAAGGAGACCCTACTAATCATGTCAATGCTAATACAACCTTGTGCAATGATTTTTTCCTTGATGATAAAATATTATCTAAACTATTTCTTAGGACCTTAAAGGACACTACCTTGGAGTGGTTTTCAAACTTACCCAATCATTGAATTTGATCATTTAATGAATTTTTTGATGCCTTTATAAGTCATTTCCAAGTCCATATGACTCCCAAAAATACAATGGATGATTTAATGAGATGTAAACAAAATGTGGATGAAAATTTAATTAATTTAATTTCACACTATCACTCATTGCATGCTCAAGTAAATGTCAAGGTTCCTAATTCACATCTCCAAAAGATGTTTATCGAAAACTTGCAAACTCAAATTAAGGATAAAATGACCATGATGAATTTTCCTTCTTTCATTCATTTATGCACAACCCTTTGTGACTATCACAACTTGGTTACTAGTCTTGATGCAAAATCCACTTCTAACTAGGCTAAGAAGTTTGAACAAAGCAACAAAAAAAATCACAAAACTTTAGAAAACCAAATAGAGGTTTCTTACAATTCAATCCCCCTCCCCCACAACCAACTCAACCCATTCATAATCAAGTGGTAGCTATTAAAGCAGTGGTGCCCTTTACCTATGGGTACCTGAAGAGGAAATTTACCCCCTTACCTGATACTCTCCATAATAGAATGACTCAACTACTACAACAATAGATGATAAATTTTCCTACAGTCAAACCACTTGATCCTACCAAACCTTTACCCCCACCTTTAAACCAAATATTTATTATCATTTTTCATTGCCAAAATGGACATGAAACAGAAAAATTCAAGCATCTCAAACACATAGTGTAAGACCTCATTGATTTTGGATGTCTATCAATTTTGAGTGTTAATGATTAGAGGAATAATTCTCTTTCACCCCCAATCAAAATTGTCAATTCTTTACCAACCCTAGCCCAAGCACAATGTCTCATTTATCAAAGATAGTGAACCTTCAAACACTCATGTGATGAATGATGATACAAATACTGAAGAACATGATCTTAGTCCAAATGTTACCCATGTTAATCCTATGGATGAGCTTGTGGGTGTGATATACATTATCCATTGTAAGGGCCCAACTAAAAAATCTAATGATATTAATTTTTCTTCTCATGATATACTTAAAAAAATTATTGATGGTCTTCTTTACATAGCTGGTCACATCTATGATAGGCCCACCAATGGGATATTAATAGATCATACCTATGGCGGGAACATGATCATAGAAGAGTTTTTAGTATTACATGATCTTTATCAAGATTCTAAGAAACTAATAGCATGGATTAAAACAAATACTAGTTTTGCATGCCTTATGATTGGATCGATCATACCACCATAACAGATAAGACCTAAAACATTGGATGTAACATTTTCTATCATCCCATAATCAGATTAGTTTCATTTGTGGCTAGGTCATCCTTTTCTTCACTCAATGAAATTTGTCCTTCAATTATTCACAAAATTTTGAATTTTTTGCTTGACAATGAGGTATTTACTGTACACCATAGTGTCTTTAATCCATTGTCTTCTAAAGGTAATGTTTCCTTAGAATAATTTTGGCCTAACCCTAAGGAACCCATCACCCCTCAAAAATACTTATGTTTCCTTTCCTATCAAAAGTTCAAATTCAAATCCATAGTCAAATTTTCTCTTCACCACATGTCCCCATCCACTTCCACTACTCCTATTTTAGATGAGATAATGCTTCAATTTGAATTTTAACCTAAACAAATAATGAAACCTAATGAGAAATCAACAATAAACACTTCACCTTCATCATCTAAATGCTCAAGAGATAAGGAAACCAACTCTGTCATGCCTCCCCCCATTAAAATAAGTTTATTAAGCCAAAGAGAAAGTGATTGACCCATCTCCTTCAGTTTTGTCTATTCCTCCTTCTTAGGAAGAAAAGGAGCCTATGGTGGATCAACCCACTCTTACATCTACACAAATTAAAAATAGAAACAAATGAAACCATGGTACTAGAAAGCATAGGTGTAATTGTCATCTCCTTGCTCGTTATTTACAAATAGAATAAAACAAATAAAATCAACCTTTTCCTTTGATAGAAATAATACCTAATCACCCTCCTCTTGAACTACCACAAGATAGTATGATACAACCATCACAATAAAAAAATACAATACAACTCCTAATACATCCTTCATTGGAGAGTACCATCCATCCTCTCATCATGATTAATCTTGATGATGATTATGAGGAGATCTCTAAAATAGATGAAGAGGTGCATAACGATCTAAATTCCTTATTTTCCTCTTCCATGAGCTTAAATGATAAATCTCCTCCAACAAGTGAGAAACATGGTACCTCCCCTAGTTTGACACTTGTAATTCTCCCTTTGGACAATCAACCATCCTCACAATACACTGCATATGATTGGGAGATAGATGACTTGTTAGATAGTTGACTTTCATTTTCCTTAACTAGCCCTTTTACATTTTACTATTTTTTTGTTTTCCTTGGGTGTGACTGTATGTGTGTATCATGTTCCCCTGTAATGTCCATTTGATGTTCTCCTTCTCTTTGTGAACTTCATCTATTTGTACCTCCATTCTTTTATATATCATACTTTACCTTTTCTTTTTCACTCTCGTTTTGTATTTTCATTTGGGGATGACACAAAGCATTGAGATGACCTATGTCTCTTCCATGTTGACCCAAATGGTCCCTTTTCCTTTTTACCTTTCCTTTTTCTTGTGTTTTCAATTTGGGGATGATGCAAGGCATTGAGATTGACATGTCTCCTTCATGTTGACCCAAAATATTTTCCTTTTTATTTTTCCTTTCAATTTTATTTTCTCGTGTTTCCTTTTGGGGAAAATGCAAAGAATTGAGACCACAATGTCTCTTCCATGTTGAACCAAAATAGATCTTATTTTTCTTTTCTTTTTCACTCTCTTTGTGTCATTCTTCCTGTTCTATGTGTATTTGGGGGAATGATGAAAGTTCTAACCTCTTTAATAAAAAAAATTAAAAAATGAACATAATGACCCCAAATCCATAGATCCCTTATATGTTTTTTGTGTTCCTTTTGGGGGAAACCCCTCTTTATTTTGTTCCTTTTTCATTTTCACGATGAAGCCTTACTCAGAAACACATGACTTAGCATAGGGGATTTCCAAGTTGGCTCTCATGTCTTGTTTATTTTTTCATTTTCATTAAGCTTCTTCAAAGTAATTTCTCACAAAATAGTTGGTAGAAATTCATTTAAAGTTGGGGAATACATTGGTATTATTCATTTTTACATTTTTTTTCTTGGTTCATAATGCAATCTTTTCACTTCATATGATGTGTTTGTCACTTTCTTAATGACATTGGGTGTGATGTCCTTCATAAGTGTGATCTATCTTAGCATACTACATTCCACTTAGTGGCGTGATGTGACATATTGCATCCCCTAAGTTGTGAATATTCTATTTTTTGATTGGTTCTCTCTTGGATACATTAGACACAGTGCTCCCTAAGTTACAAAACTTGCATGAACTTAACAACTCATTTGAACATTTCATTTGCATTTTACATTTTTTGCATTCAAATGGAAACCTTGCATAATGTAGCTTCCATGTCCGTGGTGCCATCTTTTTTGTTCATGAGTTCTAGTCATACAAATCCTTTCTTGTCTCATGAAGCAAAAACCACCATTTTCCTTTGTGGTCATTTATTAAAGTTATTAGGAGGTATAACTTTGATATGGTTGAGTAGGAAGCCCATTCTATGGCATGAATTTCCCCATAGCCACCTATGTGTTTGTGAGTACATACTAGCTGACCATATGTTTCTCACCTTTTCGGCCTTCTCACCTAGTGGACTACCATGAGTTTCATTACCCTAGAGTGATTATGCATTTTCTCTTTCATACAAACATCCTAGATCTAATCCACAACTAGTTGGATAAATGATCGAAACATGATATGACTTTTCCTTTTCCTCTTCCTTCTTTTTTTTCTTTCATAAGTGTGTTCCTTTTTTATTATATTTAGTTTTCCATGGGATCTTCATCCTAGTGGTTTTATCACCCCTCTTGATCATTGTCATTACATATTGCTAGCATAAGTGTATTTGGATCCCTCTTGATATGCATGGTTACTTTAGTGTAAGTTTGAAGAAATTTCATCCTCTTACTAAAGTGGGGGCTAAATGTACCATAGAAAAATGGATCTTGGACATTTTCATGGTCATTTAGTTATTTTTCCTATAACTCTTGGGTTATTCTGCTTAGATTTCATGTTTCCATAAAACTTATGCATTCACATTAGGTCTTGAATATTCAAATTATGATGTCTTGTGAAGGTGTTGGAAGTGTTGTAATACATTTCTACACTTTTCTAGACTCTTGTTATAATTCATCTAAATATTTTCTTTTTATCCCTTATCAAGTCTTATTCTAAAGTGCTGTAAAGTCTTGTAACAATCTTACATGCTTTTCTAGGCTTGTCATCCCTATTTACACTTTTTTTATATTTTATTTGGCCCCTTTATGCACACATAAGCTTTAATTAAGTGTGTTTTTAATACAAACCTAAAAAACATCATTAAAAAAAACTTAGTTCCTGAAACCAACTTGCAAGCCTTGAGTGGAACCCATTCACCATGTGTGGTGAATGAGTCCCTCTTGGCACAAAATTAAAAATAAATTCAAATTTCTTTTGGGTTTTTATTCATTAAGACCTTATGTCAGCCTGTGATGTATTATTAGTTAATTAGGGCATAATTGTGTAAGAATGATTTTTTTTCCATCCACTTTAACCCCCATTCATCTTATTCACCTAATCACCTCATACACTTAAGCATTCAAGTAGTTTGCATCATTCAATCAAGCAATTATCAAGCATCTTGTAGCAACCATTCACATATCTTCAAACTTCTACATCAAGGGTTTGGTGAGTTTAGAACACTTGGATGTTTTTTATTCATCATTCCTTTCTTATTTTCATTTATTTTCTTTATCAAGGGTTTGATTACCAAAGTGAGATTTGGCCAACACAAATTCCTATACTCTGACCCTTAACCATTTTCCCCCTCTTTGCATGTGTGTTTGCAAGTCTTGTAGGAAGACTTGTCAGAGAAATAGGTGTTGAAAAGTGGTCAACAAGTCATCAAATCTATTCAATTCATTTAAACCCTAATTCAAGCTTGGGGAGAATATTCAACCTATTTTCTACAGATTTGGTTTCATCAACCCAACAAGAAGACAAGTGCAGATTTGGACCCACATAGCCGACTTAAGAATTTGCATATTTTTCTAGGAGGAATGATTCTCCATTAGTGGAAAATGACTCCCACTACCTAGCCATATTAGGTGATTTCATCATAATTCAATTCTCGATAGTTAGAAACCAATTTCAATAAAGTTTGCTAGGAGTAGGATTGATTTGGTATCAGTGGCAAATGAGTCCCACTAGTCATCAACAGTGATTTATTTAGCATTCCAAAACCTTCCAAAATCAGCATTCCATCTCTGGCTGCACTCTAGTCAATTTCATTAAGTTCTGATTCCATTTGTGCATGTTTCTAGTTCTTTTCTGCATATGACACTATGTTTTCAAACACTTCATATTTCATTAGTTTTGCATAAATAGTCAATCAATTTTATTAGTTTGTTGCATCTAAATCATTGAATTTAAGCATATTTCCATCATACATACATTAATTTGAGTGAACCACCTAGATTTTGGGTGTGGGATCTATCTCATTCCTTTAGCTGAAATACCCCAATTGAGAAAAAGAGAGTCTTAGCATTTCATACCCCCATAAAATTGATGGTTCAATTCAATAAATTCATTTTTTGGTTTGGTGTGATATAATTTTAGGATATTAAGCATAAATAAGTATAAATAGAAGGTTCTTGATTCATTTAAACCCAATTCTTTTGTGAGATCTTTTATCATAGCATAATTGAGTTCATAAGAGCATTCAAGAGTAGATTCATCAAGAATTTGAAGATATTTTTCAGATTCAAGCATCATATCAAAGTGTTTTATTGCATGGGTATGTGTTGGATTATCATGGGGAAAACATGCCCTTAAGTGGTGAAAAAATAAAAAAATTAGAGTTAGGCAACTTGACATAAAAATTTGAATAAGTTATTTTTATTATTTCAAAAATATATAAGAATAGAATTTGTAATGGATTGAATGTAGTTTCTAAAATGTACTAGGTTTGTTTAAAATATATATATATATATATATATTTGGTGAAAATTTAAAATTTCAATGCAATAGTACTTAAGTTTTAGGGAAAAACTATGTAGGTGTCATTCTAACCACCCTAACCACAATAAAATGATAATATTTTTTATAATATTTTAGATATAAGTAGATTACTCATGCCCCTACATGATGCATAATTTTTTGTAATAATTTTCCAAGTAAATAATTAATAATGAATTTTTTATTACAACTTTTAAAAAATATAAAAAACTCATTTGTCTAACCACCTTAACTTGGTTAAAACTTCATGAAATTAAAGTTTTTTATTCCTATAGTATGCAAATAATAGAATGTGACACATGTTTCAGGTTCAAAAAATGTGATACGGTTTGAAAGATACATATGTTTTTCAATTATCCTATCAATTAGGACATTAGTCGTAATTCAAATAGAAAATGAATAATAATTATTTATTAAATTCAAAGTAAAACATAATTTATATTGGTGGAAATTTGAGAATATCCTTTAATAACCATTTTTATTTCATCAATTTTGGATTAAAAAAAATCATTAGCTACATACCCATCATATCACCACTTTTTGGCACATGATGATCCTACACATACCCACATCATGTGCATTGTTGTGCCAACATTTGTGATGTAGGGTTTTTATTTAAGTAGTCAATTCAAGAATTATCTATCAAGAATTGAAGATACATATCCATTGCAACCATTACACAAGTTTTTTGACTTCATAAGGTTTTGGTGAGTTGTAGTATTGCAAGTTGTTCATTCACCATTTCCTTCATTATTTCTATTTCATTTCAAGGTTTAATTACTAATAATGGGTTTGAACAAGGAAAAATCCCATTAACTAACAAACAACAAGTTTTTCCCAACTTGCACATTTGTGATTGCCGATCTAGGTTGTAGAATTGAAGATCACTTGGAGTGCAAAGTTGAAAAAGTTGCAAATTTGCATTACAAAGTTGTCATTTCAAGGAAAATCACTTACAGGTCTTATTTAGAAGTTTAAGAACTTGAGACTAGAAGAGAAGCTTGTGCAAACCTTTGACCTCAGGATCCTTTTTTAGAGTTTGCAAAAATTTAGAATGGGACTAATACACCATCTTGGGAATCTTAGTCCTCCTAGGCTCAATTTTTAGAGATTTTTAGAGATCAAGTTCTAAGATCTGAAGACTCCAAATTCTCCTCAAAAAATAGCAGCAAGACTAATATGCCATCTTGGGCATCTTAGTCCTCCACAACATATTTTCCAGCCTCTTTGCATTTCTAGAATCCACACAACATGTCCAGACTTCCTAGGTGAACAAATACCATCTCCCTATTGCATAATTTCATCATTTACATCTTTCATTTAGCTTGCATTGTTAGTTTTAGGTCATTTTTCATATAACAATGTGTTTTCAAATATTTTCTTTTACAAGCATTTTCTTGGTGGTGAACCCCTTAGAACTTAAGAAACCCTTCCTAGGACCCTCCTAATTGAGAATTGGCTCACCTTGAGAGGTTTATAGTCAATCTGATTAGGACTCTTAGGACATTAGTGAATGGTTGAATGAGAAAAGTGTGATATCCTAAAAAGGTGTCCTCTTTACTCTTCATCATTTTGGTGAACCCGACATTTTTTCTTTTTTTATTTGGATTGTATTAAATCCTTGGATCTAGATAGCATTCATTCTTGCATTGCATCTTGCATTAGTGAAAGTGAATCTAGGTATCTTGCATCTTGCATTAGTGAAATTGTATTTAGGGTTTCCCATATTTTCATTAGTGAAAAATGCATATAGGTTTCATATTTACTTTACTGCATCATTTCATTTCATTAAAATTTTCAAAAGTGCATTGTTCATCTTCTTTTCATTATGAATGCATTCAATTGCTTGTTTCTAGTTACTTTTTCTTGCACTTATTTAAACATTTTTTTTTGTTTCTGAGCATAAAAATACTACATAGGCAACCTGTAAACATTGTTGACATTCTAGAATTCCTAGTTTTTCTACAAAAATCCTTCGCTAGGACTAAAATGCCCTTACTAGCATCTTAGTCCCTCTCAGGATTTTTGCTTCAGAAATCTCTTTTTGTTGTTTTTTGTCTATTTCAGCCTTTGGAACTTCAAAATCTCATCAGGGGAATCAAGATTCCCTTCCTAGTGTCTTATTCCCTTGTGACTTTGATTCTTATCTTTTTAGGATTTGAAATTTCCTTTTTGTGTTTCTATGGGTTGCTTTCTATTTTCTATTTTAGTTTCTAGATTTGTTGTTATTCCATTTTCTTTCATTGCAAGTACATTTGTTCAATCTTGCATCATAGCTATGTGCCATGGAAAATTATGGATGTCCTTGAAATATTTGGTAGATATGTCCAATTGTGCCTTTGGTAATGAACCTAATGAAATTGATATCACCCCATGCTCACTCAACTCCTAATTCATGTCCTCCTTGTGATGTTAACATCATTGGAGAAGATGATGACAACATGAATCAATTCATAAATGATTTTCCTGATAACCTTGAAGCTAATGCATCCTTACATCCTTCCATGGTACAACCAAATCCTCCCACAATGCCACCCCTTGAGATGTTTGGTTACTTACATCCTGAAACCAAAGTGAAATTTGAACCTAATCTCCCTACAATAGGTGAACCTAGTTCTTCTAAACAAGCAAACACTCAACCCTTTTATGATACTAAAGTAACAAACACTAAAAAAATCCTACAAGAAAAATATGGCAAAGGCTTCACCATCTTGAGAAAAAAAGGATGTGACACAAGAAGTGAACATGAAATTCATCAACTCTTAGAGAAAAAACCAACCAATGAAAACACAAAAGGATTAGGATGCTAAGATCACTCTTATAATGAAAAGCCTCCTAGAGAACATCTAAGGCTCCGAAGTGATGGTACGGTGATCATGGATTCTCCCCCTAACTTTAATATCCTTATCCCTTAAGAACAACCAATAGATCGTAACAATAACAAGGATAAATATAGGATAATCTTAGGACCTCCTACCCTAACCCCATCTACAAAAGTTGGTGAAACTAACAAATGCAAAAGACTATAAATTACAAAAGTTGCAACCTCTCCGTCCACCACCTGAAGGTGAAAGAAAATTACAAATCCTTCTCAACCAAGGGTTAATATTATTACCACCTATGAACCAAGTTGTGCTATATCCTAAAGATGCAAAAATGCCACATTTTGCATATCATTGGATCCTTGGACATAGTATTGATGAGTGTTGTGCATTAAGAGAAATATTGAGCAAGTATCACTTTGATGGTAATACTTTCTCTCCAATGATCACATAGCATATTTTCCGCCCATCTTCATCATGTAATAGCCATATAATACTCTTTTCTCACTATTACATGACCATTACCATCACCTACCTTAGCCCATTCTTATCTTGCACTAAGTGGGGACAAGAAGTTGTTGGCCTTGTCCTAGAAAGGAATTTATGGTAGTCACTTTGGTTCAATATCTACTTTCCACCTATATAGACTGAGATTGGGGAGGTAGATGACTTACTTTAGGTTGACTCACCTATGCCTTACAAGTCCTTTTCATTTTGTTTTTATTTTCCTCTATGTGCATAATGTGATCACTCGTGATGTTTTGTTTGATGTTTCTCTCTCTATGTGCATTCCTCTATTTGTACCTTCATTCTTCTATATGTTGTACACTTTTTCCTCTTGATTAATCTTTTATCTTTTCTTTTCATTTTTTTTCTTGTGTTTTCCTTTTCGGGACGACACAAGGCATCAAGACATTCATGTCTCCTTCATGTTGACCCAAAATATTTTTCATTATCTTTTCTTTTCCTTTCATTTTCATTTTCATTTGTCTTGTTTTTTCCTTTTGGGGATGACACAATGCATCAAGACACCCTATGTGTCTTCCATGTTGACCTAAAAGGATTTTCTTTTCTTTATTTTTGCTCTATGTGTCATTCTTCTAGTTCTATTTATTTGGGGAATGATGATAGTTCTAAGCTCTCTACTAGCATTGTATAAAATAACACACTGACCCCAAATCCATACATCCCTTATGTGTTTGGTGCTTTTATTTTGGGGGAAACCCCTTTCTTTTCCTTTTCTCTTGTAAGATGTAGCTTTACATCGAAACATGTGACTTGGCATAGTGATTTCCAAGTTGGCTCTTATGTCTTCCTTCTTGATTGCATTTTCATTTTTGCTACTTTAAAGTAATTTCTCACAACATGGTGTTAGAAATTACTTCAAATTGGGGGAATACTTTGGCATTATTTTGGCATGATTTCATATGCATTTTTTTTCCTTTTCATGTTCCTTGATGTGATTTTCTTTCTTTATGCAATGTGTTTTTACTCTTGGCAGTGTCTTTGGGTTTGACTTTCACCAAGAGCATGTTATTTCTATGTTCTCACTTGGAAAAATTAGATACAATGTTCCCTAGGATGAGACCAAGAACTTGTCCTCTCTTAGAAATAAGATGAGACCCTTTTGTGCTTGTCCTCTCTTGGAAGCATTGGGTATGATGTTCCCTAGGATGATACCTTGTCTTTATCCTCTCTTAGAGATGTTAAGCATAATGTCCCCTAAGAGTAAGAACTCACATGAACTAAGAAAAATCCCTTTGAACATCCCTCTTTCTTGTTGCATTTTCTTTTCCTTTTTGTCCTTATTATTGTCATGAAGCTATGGCTTGGGTATGGACAGCCTTGGGGATCACCTAGTGAGAACCTAGCTTCACTACCCTATGTAAGATTTTTTTTTTTCTTTATTAAATTCATGGAGGTATGGCTTTGATATGGACCACCTTGGGTCACACCTAGTGAACACCTAGATTCACTAGCTCATGTGAGCATGTGCTTTTGTCCTTATTAAAGTCATGGAGGTATGAATTTCATATAGACCTCCTTGGGGCTCATGTAGTGAACACCTAGCTTCACTAGCCCATGTGAAGATCCATTTTTGTGCCTTATTGAATTCATGGAGTTATGGTTTTGATATGGTCCATTCGGGCCCACCTAGTGGACAACTAGCTCCCACTAGCCCTTGTGAGTGTGCATTTTGTTTGCATAGTGGACATTGTGTTCCACTAGTAAACTTAATTTTGAAAAAATATCCTAGACCCTACCCATGTTGGAATCATGGAACATTGAGAGGGGGGGTGAATCGGTGTTCTACAAAATTGAACTCTATTAACTTGATCTTTAAACCACTTATAACATTGAACCAAAAGAAAGATGCAAGAACACAAGGAAATCAACCACAACACCATAACAAAAGGATTTTTATGTGGAAACCCTATTATGGGAAAAAACATGGTAGAGGTTAATCCACAATATAGGTATTATCAAAATAAGTGTTTACAAATGGGGAATGCACATGCATTCAGGCACACTACCTAGAGCTCACTGCTCAAATACAAAAGGCTTACTTCCAAAAAGAAGACTCATTGTCTTATAGTCAAACATAGACAAATGGAGTGGATGAAATATGAGATAGAATCTTCTAATGCCTAATTATAGTTTTTGTTAAGCACATTGATCACATTCTTTGCATTCTATATGATTTTTCTCTTGAAACTCTATCTGCTTTAATTTGAATCACCAATATTTATTTTACACAAGTGAAACTATACACAATCAATCTAAAATACTTCTTACTTTTAGATAGTATTTCATCACAACCCAAAATGATATGAACAATAGATTATATATATCCATGACTATAGATTAGAACAACTACATGTCAGCTTTAAAATAATATGAAATGTGCACAAACTGTCATCTCAATCCATAAATAATTATCAATTTGAACAACCAATAATGTTAGCCAAAACATAGTAAGAACCCAAAACAACATGTCTCAAACACAAAACACCTTAAGAAATTATTCCTCAAATATCCACAACACACTACACTCATCTAGTCGGCCTTTCTACACTGTTAGACAAAATATCAATAGATTGGATCTTCTAACTTGCACACCAATCAATGCAATTCCCTATGATTCAAAGATAAGATAGTTCATACATCAAAATACCTTCCCTAAAATCCACAACACAAAATGATAATAGGAATTTATATATGTGTCGATGTACACAACTCTGTTGAATTCCCTATTTTATCTTTGATAGTTAACACATATCTTCAATATGACTTCCGACATAAGCAAATGTTGAGGTGTAGATGGGAATACTAACTAGGGTTTCCATCAATGACAACACTAGATGAATTTTTCAATTTCTCTTTCCAACAATTTCCCCCTTTGGCATTGATGGAAACACTTAGTGAAAAATGACTAAGTGTCAGAATCAATACCAACATGAATACATTGCAATCCTCAAAACTTCAAAAAAAAAAATTAATCACAACTCCCCCTAAGATGAATATGACATTTTCCATTGTCCCATACTCCCCCTTTGACATCAATGATAAATACTAGAATCCATATACCAAAATTCATACAAAATTTCTATGAACAAACTTTAAATGTACAAACATGGTTTTCTAGTTTACATGGACTAGAATATGTTTGCAAATTTTTTCTTCAACTGGCTTAAACTAGTGTCCCAAACCTTTTTGAGACTCTCCAAAATAGTCATGTGACCATAGAATAGGTAGGATTTCATCTCTACTAACTCAAGATTTTCCAGATCACTGACAACCATAACATCATGTGCTTCCTTGAATGCACTAAGCATTGTCTCCATTTTAGGACCAATTAGTGCTCTAAGCTCACATACCCTTTCAATAATTCTATATTTTTAATTCTTCAAAATTTTAATTTTTTCAAGGAGGGATATGAGTTCACCTTCTTGCTTTCCAATAGAAATGATTAGAGGATCAAAGGTTTGAGAAATATCTGCTAATTGTTTCTCATACTCCTTAATTTTCTTCTTAGCAACCTTGGTGAATTTTGACAAGGGTAAGCATGACTTGTACATATTTCCACCCTTAGATAATGCACCTTGGATGTTATTTTCACAAGTACCTAATAAGTATTTATCATTAGCAATCATACACTCCAATCTACTGAACCTATTTGCATCAAATTCTTTCTAGATCTTATCCTTAGCTAACTTTCCAAGAGACTCAAAGTGAGAACATACAAAGTTGATAAGTTTCTTTAGTTGACTAGAGGGAGAATTGGATGAGTCCTTGACATGTGTGGGCATGATATTCTCCAAGATACTAGATGCAATACTTAGCATCTCACTATCCTCAATGTAAGATTTCAATAGCTCCTCCCTTGCCTTGGCCTAAGCAAATGATGCTACCTTCATCTTCTAAATAGGAGATAAAGTGACCAAGTTGATAGGACCTTCAACCAATTCAGGTTCAAACACTTCCTATGGTTCTTCTAAAAAAATTTTTACTTCTTTTGCAATGTCTCTTGCTTCCATAACAAACTTTGTTTCCTTAGCCTTCTTTCCTTCAATCATAGATTCTTGCTTGGCTTTGGGAATCTCTATTTCTTCAACTAACATATCTTTAGGAGCTTTAGTCTCCATGGAAATTTTAGAATCTTGCATATCTAAAGGATTCTAAGTGTCCTTAATTGTGTCTTCTTTCAATTCTTCAACTTCTAGACCAAATGGAACATCTTCATCATGATTTTCTTCAGAGAGAATGTTATATTTGTTCTTCAATAGAACTACCTTAAGAATTTTTTCAATATCTTTTTCTACTTCCTTAGTCTACCCAATCAGTAGCTTATTCACCCTTGATTTGATCTTAGAATCTATTTTAGCATCATTGATTACTTTCTTCATTTATTCTATTGACATTACTAGACATAGATTAGAAAGTATGCATTCTCTCACTTGTTCATCTTCAACTCTTGCATTTACTCTCCTCATTTCTAAGACTTCATATAACCCTTTACATAACTATGACATTATTTCTAGGAGTCATATTGAAAATATTCAAATATTTTATTGTGGCTTCTTAAAGATTTATCTAACCAACACTATCAAAAGTGTCATACGATTCAAAAAGTGGTTTGAGATTACCATCCTTAATTAAAGTTATTTGCACTTCCTTTATGGTCATACTTGATCTATTAGTTTTCACCTTTTTCTTTTCTTTCTCTTCACCAAAGGGCTTGTCCTTAGAGAATTTTTATGCCTTTGTGCCCTTATGCTTGATTTCTCTCACTTCTTCATCTGATTTAGTTTCTTGATCATCTTCAATAGAAACATAAATTCTTGTGCTTTATCCTTCTTCCTCTTTCCTTCTCTTCCAGATGTCTTCACTTGAGCTTTTACTAGTCTTCATTTCTTTATAGGATAGGATGAGGGTGCATAGCTCCTTGTAGATCTAGATCTGGCATGGGATGTTTTCAAACTAGCTGACTTGGTTCTAGTAGGCTCTCCTTATTCAACTTGTTCTCTTTTCTTCCTAGCTTCCCTCATTTCTTCCACTAATATGTCGATGCTTTCAGCAAAAGCTTCGACTTCCTTTCTCACCTTCCAGACTATCATAGGCTTCCTCATTTTTGCATGCACTTGAATATTCTTCTCTTCAAAGGTACAAAACCTTTCTTCTATTGGATCCTAAGGTTTACTCAACAAGTGTTGTGCATACAACTCCAAACTTTCTTCTTCAACCTCATATTTCATAGGAATTATCCAAACTATTCTATGTTCTTCCACTTCCATCAAACACTAATCAATGTCAACCATGAAGAAAATAGTGTCCTTATATTTTTCCACAATAGATTTAGGAATCCTTTCACTAGCTTGTATTTCACTCTGAAAGCTTTTGAAGTAACCCCAAATAATAGATTTCCTTGCTTTGCAACTACCTGTCTGTCACCTTCCCATTGCAATTTAGCAAATCCCAGAACTTCATTCATGAAGTAAAATAATAGAAATAATAGTAGATTACCATTCTTGAAAGATTTCTTCTTGTATTTCTTAATTTTACCAAGATTTTCAGTTAGCTAGCTCTAGAGTAACTCACATAAGTCATATTCTGCATTTTCCTTGATCATTTGATAAGTTGCATAGATTGTAGTACTAGATATAAATTTATCCTAGCTAGAGTGACAGATTTTATATCTAATAACCATAGAATCAAATATTACATCCAATTCAATGATGTCATTAATTTTCATGGCTCTTTTGTTGAAAATAGAACTGGTTGCCTCAGTGACTATTTAGTTCTTCATAGCTTTGAATGTGCATAACCCACGAGATGAATTCAGACCTGTAGCAATGCTTATAGCTTGTCTTATGATCTTGAAGGGCTGATTTAAACCCATGAACTCAGAATGCACTCAACTTAGTATGTATCAAACCCATTCATTTTCATTGAATAGGGGAAAATTCATAATTCGTGTGAACTTATTATCCTCCAAAGTCTTAAATTAAGTCCTTACATAGAGATCTTCTCCCACAATGTGATTTGTCTAAATATTTAACAAATTCAAGCTTCCTAACTCCTAAAAATTTGCATGAATATATTCCCTAATATCTTCAATGTACAAAACACCATACAGAACAAAAGAAAATGTAGCTAATGGTTCTATCACAATGGATTTGAATGGGTTCCATTTGAATTTTGGGTGAGGGCTATCCTTAATATCTACAACCAATGGAGTGGCTATTTCTAGAAATTTCAAGTTCACGAGTTTTCCAGATAAATACCTTTCGCCAGAATAGGGTTTTTTCGTTGAATCACCTCTAACTTGTATCTCACCAAATTTCACTTGCAGCACTCTAGAAAATTCTTCTTCTTGAAATGCATTGTGACAAATGAGGAATAGAAGTAACCTTTTATCATTTGCACACCTAAGATTTTATTGCAATAATTTTTTTTCCCTACGTCTTTTGGGTACCCCTTTTTCATTTTTTGTGAAAAAAAATCTTCTATGGACCTTCAATTTTTCATAAATTTCCTCAAGTTTTCCCAAAACATATGTAGATCATTAATGCAATCATTGCAATTTTCCACATTTTGGTACCAACTACCAGTACGGGGGTAAAATATTTTCTTGAGAGCTCCCCCTAGGTCAAAGGCCTTAAACTAATTCATGGAGGAATTTCCAACACCAGATTTTGGTCCAAGTTCATTTCCTATATTAGAATCACTCTTCTTAACCCATGTCTTCTTCATTTTATTCCTAATCTCATCCACAGTAACTTTTCCTTTTCCCTTATCATCCTTTTACATATTTTTCCTTTTGTTTATCACACCCTTCCTTCTTCTACAAAATCTTGCAATGTGACTATATTTGTTGTAATTATAGCATGACATTTCTTTGTCCAAACCAATTATTCCATTGATTTTCTTTTGATCTACACTGGTTAGCAATATGGCCAAATCTATTGTAGGCATAACATCTGACATTTCTATTAAAAGAGTTGTTTTTCATATTTTTGCATTCAGTTGACTTATAACCTTACTTATTGAAATTGAAAAATTGATTGGAAAGGGTGCTGTCATAATAGTGGTTTACAATTCCTGAGAGGAACGAATTTTAGCTGAAATCACATATTTTTAGAAAATATAATGATTTAAGCCTTAAAAAGTTCCATTTTAAGGATTCCAATTGAAGAGGGTTTGATCAAATCACCTTAGATCAAACCCCTTGGATAGAACCTTGCTAGTTTTAAACCATACCTATAAATGCGTCTCCTTTACACCTATCAAAATGCTAATAAAAATCCCTTTTGATTTAGATTTTGGGGGATCAAATGAATTCATTTAAAATTTATTTCAAATGATTATGGTATTCCCTCAGAACAAGCTATCCAATGAATATAATTTTATATGTTTTGCTTTTTGTTATGTATTTGTTTTTTAAGTTTTATTAAACATAGGTTTTCATCAAATGAATTTTTTGTTCTTCACATGTGGAAAAATAGAAGATTATCAAAAAAAAAATTGAAAAATATGAGTGCACCAGATATTGAAGTCCTTGATCCCACAAAAAAAAAAATTTGACATATACAAAAGTTACGCGTTATAGTCGCTCCTATATTGTAATTGGTTTGACTTTGAAACTTGATTAAGGAAAAAATATTCAATAAAAAACTATCTAACCAAGTGGAAGCACTAGATATCAGAGTTACAAATCTAAATTTGAAAGAATTAGAATTTTATACTTCATGGAAAAAAAAGTTATGCGTTATACAGTGTGCGTCACTTTTTAAAAATGTTGTTTTCTGAAAAAATTCTATTTTCGTGGGAGATGGAAAAAGAAGTGCAATTTGATTCCAAATTTTTTGAAAAAAATAGTTTTAGAATCTACAGACAAAATTTGATGAGACTCTATTTTGCACTATCTTGAAATTCCTCACAGTTTAGCCGCTATAGGTGCCCGAATGTGAATATTTAGTTAAAAATAATAATTTCAGTGTCCAGTTTGGCCAAAAATTGTAAACCACTATTATGGGATCACCCGAAAATGATGGACCACTTGGATCATTCTACTTCTACATTGAGTGGCCATATGACCAAATTTATTACAAAAAAAATAGTATCCATTGGACTTTTGAGAATTGGGTTGTCTTACTAGATACCGTCTAGCTTTGTTCATCTAATATTCTTGCCTAAATTTCCTTTAAATAGATCTAGAGCTTTCTCCTTTCTTATATCCAAGACCTTGCTTGTCACTTTTAATATTCTAACTTTGAATCAGTTCATCAAGCTTGGCTGAGATAATCTTGAACTTCTTCTTCTATTCATTTGCAGTATCAATTTCATCCTTGAGAATAAAAATCTATCTTTCAAGCCCTTCTTCTTTGTTTATGGACTGTTGCAATTCAAGCTCCAACTAATTGAATCCATCATTAATTCTTCTAGATTCTTCATATTTTTCTTTCAAGGACTGAGTAAGATTCTCTTCATTCTTATTTTTCTCTTCAATCTCCTTGGTCATCCTCATCACAATAGATTCCATCTCATGCTTTAGGACAATATTATCTCTAGTGATATTTTCACATTCTTTTGTGTTTTCTTTGAAGGCTTGATTTAGATGTTTATCTTCCATGATTTTACTCTCTTTCTATTTGATCTGATCATAAAGTTCCTTTCTCCCTTCCCTAGACTTATTGATTTGATCTTTCAATGATTGAATGAATTTATCAACATTCATGAGGATTTATTGCAATTCCTATACTTTAGATTTTGACTAATCAATATCATCTACTGCCACCAAAAGTTGTTGATGAACACTGCCAGAATCCATTGAATCACCTTCCTAGATCTTCCCCAAGCTATTAAACTTCTTTTGAGGAATTAGGATCTGATACAAATTGTTGGAATGAAGGAACACTAAGAGTGGGGGGTGAATCAGTGTTCTAAAAAATTTAACTTTCTTAATTTGGTCTTTAAACCACTTATAGCATTGAACAAAAAGATAGATGAAAGAACACAACGAAATAAACCACAACACCATTAAATAATGATTTTTATGTGGAAATCCTCTTAGAGGAAAAACCACAATGGAGGTTAATCCACAATATGAGTATACTCAAAATAAGTTTTTACAAATGGGGAATACACATGCATTCAGGAACACTACCTAGAGCTCACTACTTAAATACAAAAGGCTTACTACCCAAAAGAATACTCTTTGTCTTACAGTCATAGATAGGCCACTAGAGTAGATGTACTATAGGATATCATCTGTTAATGCTTGATTATAGTTTTGATTAAGCACATTGATCACATTATTTGTATTTTATCCGATTCTACTCTTGAAACTCTATTTGCTTTAATTTGAATCACCAATATTTGTTTTGTGAAAATGAAACTATGCACAATCAATCTACAATCCTTCTTACTTTTTTATCATATCACATCACATCCCAAAATGATATGATCAATTGATTATATATATCCACAACTAGAGATTACAACAACTGCATGTTAGCTTTAACAAAGTATGAAACAAGCACAAACTGTCGGCTCAACCCATAAAAAATTATCAATGTGAACAACCAATGATCTCTTCCAAAACATATTATGGACCCAAAACACATTAAGCAAGTATGCTTTGAATATCCATAACACACTACACTCATCTAGTCAGCCTTTATGTACTCTTAGACTAAAAATCAATAGACTAGATCTTCTAGCTTGCACACCAATCAATGAGAGGCCCTATGATTCAAAGATAGGATAGTTCATACATCAAAATACCTTCCATGAGATCCACAACACAAAATGATAAGAAGAATTTACATATGAGTCGATGTACACAAATCTGTCGAATGCCCTATTTTAGCTTTGACAGTTAACACATATCTTTAATCTGACTTTTGGTATAAGCAAATACTAAGGTGCAAATGGGATTACTAACTAGGTTTTCCATCAATGGCATCACCAAAAACCTTGTGCAGTGTCTCTTACCAATAGTCCACCGCATTGGATGGACAGTCAAAGCTTGATCCACTTGAGGTTTTATTTTTCCTTTTTTGTTCCATTGATGGTGTATGCTTGTGATTTGGTTATGGTTTCATATATCATCTGCAAGCATGTTCCTTTATTCTTATGATGGTTTTTCCATAGGATCTTAATCCTGGGAGCTTGGCCACCCTATTTATTATTATCATCCTATCTTACTAACATTTGTACATTTGAATCCTTGTTGATTGCATGGTTGGCTACTTTAGTGTGAGTTTGAAGCAAGTTCATCCTCTCACTAAAGTGGGAGCTAAATGTAGTGTAGTCAAATGCATACCCTTGCCATTTTCACAATTTTTTTGGCCTGAATTGCTTTATTTATAGTTCTTTATGGCTTAATTAGTCCTATTTTATGTCTAGAAGCCCTATGACTAATATATTTTTTTGGTTAATCTCTACTATCTCCAATGCTTAAATGTTAATTTAATGAATCCATTGTTGTTTCCCCTTTTTTTTGGTTGGGACTAAAATGCCACCTAGGGTATCTTAGTCCTCTAGGGCTCTTGGGACCCTATTTTTGGCATCTTTGAATTAGGCCCATTTTTTGTGTTTATACCCCAAGTTTTTTGGACTTGGGACTAAGACACCATGAAGGGTGTATTATTCCCTGAGTCATTTTTGAGATTTAATTTCAAATTCTAGTAGGATTTAGCCTCCTTTAATCAATGAATTCATATGTCAGCTTGGTGTGATATAATTTAAGGATATTAAGCATAGATAAGTATAAATACAAGGTTCCTTGATTTATTTCAACCCTAGTCTTTTGTGAGATACTTCTTCATAGCATAATTGAGTTCACAAGAGCATTCAATAGTATATTCATCAAAAATTTTGAATCCATTTTTTAGATTCAAGCATCATATCAAAGTGTTTTCTTGCATCATGTGTGTTGTTGTGCTAACATTTGTGATGTAGGGTTTTTATATAAGCAAGCAATTCAAGCATTATCTATCAAGCATTCAAGATCCATATCCATTGCAACCATTAGACATAAGTTTTTAGACTTCATAAGGGTTTGGTGAGTTGTAGCATTGCATTTTGTTCATTCAAAATTTCCTTCACTATTTCTATTTCATTTTAAGGTTTAAATAAAAAAAGGGGGTTTTACCAAGGAAAACCACCATTCACTAAAAAACAACAAGTTTTTTCCATTTGCACATTTGTGATTGCAGATATAGGTCATAGACTTGAAGATCAGTTAGAGTGCAAAGTTGAAAAAGTTGTAAAGTTGCATTACAAAGTTGTCATCTTTATGGAAACTCACTTACAAGCCTTATTTTGAAGTTTCAAAACCTGAGTCTGGAAGGAAAGCTTCTACAAACCTTGGAGCTCAAGATATTATTCAAAGTTTGCAAAGATTTGGAATGAGACTAATATTCCATCTTGGGTGTATTATTCCTCCATGGCTCAATTTTCATATATTTTAGTAGATATGGTTCCAAGATCTAAAGACTCCACATTTGTCCTTAAAAATAGCAGTGGGACTAATACACCATCTTGGGTGTCTTAGTCTTCCACAACATATTTTAGCAGCCTCTTTGCATTTCCAAAATCCTCAAAACATCTCCATAGTTCCCAGGTGCACACATTCCATATCCCTATTTCATAATTTCATCATTTAAATCTTTCATTTAGTTTGCATTGTTAGTTTTAGGTCATTTTTCATATCACAATGTGATTTCAAACATTCTCCTTTTTAAACATTTGCTTGGTGGTGAACCCCTTAGAACTTAAGGAACACTTCCTAGAACCCTCCTAATTGATAATTGGCTCACCTTTAGAGGTCGTTAGTCAATCCAATTAGGACTCTTAGGACATTAGTGAATGGTTGAATGAGAAAAGTATGATATCCTAAAAAGGTATCCAGTTTACTCTTCATCAATTATATGCACAAAAACCACCTTGTAAGGGGTTAGGACCTATTCCCTATCATATCCTTTCTAGTACCACTCAAGCTTTTCGTCCCCTTCAAGGAAACTATCAATGAACATTTGCTAGTTCTCACTATTGATTTTAGCTACCCTGAAACCATTATACTATAATTAGTCACTTCAAGAATCAGCTATAGGGAAACTTCAAATCCAATGCTTCTAATTTGCACTCTATCTTCACTCCAAAAATTATAGAACTTTGCAGTGATATCATCATTATAGCCTTTCATGGCCATGAAAAAGGGTGTCAGGCTAGTATCTTAAAAGAGCCTCCAAAGCTCTATATTCTAGTGTAATGACACACAAGAAAGTGACTTAGATCACTTCCTCAGACTCCCCATAGTTTTATAGCAATAGAGGCAAGAAAAATTTTCTTACTAATAATGACAATCTTAATAGTGGAAAACAAGTAAACTATTCTTGAAGTTATATAGACTTCACCAAAATTTAGTGGAGGAATAGAGGCACCAACCTCTTCTAACTAAACCCTACTAAACTCATTAAAATTTTAGAAAGATCTATTGGGGCCTTTAGTAGAAATGTTTTTAGAGTTAAGGGGCCTAATAAGTATTTCTTTGGATGTTGAAAATGTTAATCCAACATCAATAATCCACATGAATATAGTTGGTACAATTAATAACAATGGATATTAAAATCCATTTATAGCACAAGCATTTATTGATATGACAACTGACCATCAGAGGCATAGGAAATATGTGATATTCCTTTAAGAAATGCTATCTAACCTTAATTTCATTATTAAAAAAATCCTCAAATCCTTATTGTTAGGAAAAATATGATCCACAGTCTTGTCAGGAATACCCCCTCATAGTACTTAGCTTGTGATAAATAATTGCCCATGAGTGAAATAAATTTAAAAATGCAATTCTAGATAGTACTTAACTTTTCATTATTCTTAGTCTTATCTCTAATCACAATAAAATTTACCTTACATAATCTTGTCATAATCATTCGATGATTAATTATCTTCTAACCATAAAAAGGAAAGTGGTTAAAAGATGAAAGAAATATCACATCGTTGGATCCACTATGTTCATCACCTCACCACTACTTTTGATACACATCACCATCTGAGTTGGACTTTCACTCTTTTACACATCGCCATCTAAGGAATACAATTCAAATTTAAATTCAAAAAGGGGTACAAGATGATCAACCCAACCCCCAAAATGGGTAGCCACCCTTCAACTGAAGAGAAAAGAAAAATCAAAATCAATTAGGGTAGACCCCTCTAAACTAGTCCTTACCCAACCACTCAAATTCTAGAATTGCCACTAGGTATTATAAAGTCCCACGTTGAGACTTCATTCATAGTAACATTACCTTCTTTGAAGATGTGAGAAACAGTGAATCCTTCTATTGAATTAAACACATGCTTTGAGTCTTGGATATGGTTTCATTGAACCCTTTGATATTGTTTTGGAATTGATGTCAAGGGTTGTTTTGGCATTTACAGTATTCGCATTCATTGAAGGGATTATGAGACAACATTATGACATTCGCTGCATATGGAAGAAATGGCTAGTTTGGTTTGGCACTCATTTAGGTGATTTTTTTGGGAAATATGGCATTTTTGTTAATCCATTCATGCATATTGGAATTGGTCTGTATATCTACTCTGGTATCATTAAGCACATTTTTTATTTAAACATCACAAGGTGTGGAAATGGAAAAGGTATCCCTTTTTTCTTCCTTGACTTGGGATTAATTGATGAAAAATTGAACTTAATGAGGCCTTGATTTGGTTTTTTGAGGTGTTTTACACATACACACTAGGTCTTGGACCCTTGCAAATTGAATAAAATATATTTAACAATGTCTTGTAAAGGAGTTGTAAAGTGTTGTAAAAGAATTTCATGCCTCTCTAGACTTAATGAACCTATTTTTCTCTTAATTCAACATTATAAAATGTATTTAATGGAATTATCACATAAATATAGAAGGCTTGTAAATTAATCTTTACTCTAATCTAGTGTTGTAATGTGTCTTACACACTCACATTGAATGTTGTCTTTCTAGGCTATGTGGAACTCATTTTAATGGTGTAAAGTGTATTTAATCACACTTTTACATTGGATTTTGTGTCCCAAGCCCTAATTGACCTTTACATCATCATTAATAGACCCCTATGGCCCCACATTATCCATCCCAAGGCATAATTTGATGAAATACCTAATGAAATCAACATAAGGACTAAAATTCCTCATTCCCCAACATTCTAGCTATCAAAAGGGATCCTCTAGGACTAAGTTGCCCATCTAGGTGAATGAGTCCCTACCAAGTGGGAGTAAGTTTCCTGACATGGTGAATTAATCCAATTTGGCCTATTTTTGAGGTTTGAGTAGGAAATTTTGGAATTTAAGTTTATTTTTCTTTCATGTCAGCCTGAGGGATCCAATTAACAAGAAAATAAGGTGAGTTGCCTATAAATACAAGTCTCTAAACCCCAATTCACATCTCTTATCATTATTCGTGCATCACACATCATGTTCTCAAGTCAATCAAGCAATGGTTTTGAACTATTGATTTTTGGCTCCAATGCACTTCTCTAGCTCTTCTAGGGTTTTTCACCTAAAAGGAGAGAGGTAATGCCAAAAATGCTAAAGGGTTCATTCAAATTAGGAGATGTATGATGTTATTTGGACTAAATGAAATGAACTAAATACAATTAAGTGATATAATTGACTAAATTTGAATGCAAAACTTAAGAAACAAATGATATGGGTATGTGTAGGATCATCATGGAAATAACAGGCCCTTAAGTGCAAAAAAATCAGAAAAATTAGAGTTAGGAAACTTCACGTAAAAATTTGAATAATTTATATATATTATTTCAAAAATATGTAAGAATAGAATCTATAGAAAATTGAATGTAGTTTCTAAACTAATAGGTTTTAAAAAAAAAAATCTATTTAGTGAAATTTTGAAATTTCAATGCAATGGTACTTAAATTTTAGGGAAAAAATAAGAAGTAGGTGTTTGTCTGACCACCCTAACCACAATAAAATGATAATATTTTTTATAATATTTTAGGTATAAGTAGATGACTCATGCCTCGATGTGATGCATATATTTTTGTAATTTTTTTTGCAGTAAATAATTAATTATGAATTTTTTTATTATAGTTTTTTTTAAAATATAAAAACTCATACATCTAACCACCTTAACTTGCCCAAAACTTCATGAAATTCAATTTTTCCTTTCTTAATCTTATATTATGTGAAGCATACAATGAGACACATGTTTTAGATTTAAAAAATGTGATACTGTTTGAAAGCTATAGATGTTTTTCAATCAACCTATGAATCAATACTTTAGTCATAATTTGAATAGAAAATGAATAATAATTACTTATCAAATTCAAAGTAAAGTATAATTTATATCGATGGAAAGCTGAGAATCTCCTTTAGAAACCCTTTTCATTTCATCAATTTTGGGTAAAAAAATAATTGTCAGCAACATACCCATCATATTGCCACTTTTTTCCCCATCATGATTCTACACATATCCATGTTTGAAAACACATTGTGTAAAGCATAAACACCTAGAATTGAATGCAAACTATAACAAAACTAAACCAATCTAAAAATTTGTACCTAAGATATGGATGAGGACTAGAAATAAATTTTGGAATGCTATTGATGCTGGAATTTAGGCCTAGTGGATGAATGATGAAGAATGGATGTGAAAATGAGTTAAAATACTTATATTTATAGGAAATTCACCTTATTTTCCCATTAATTGGATCCCCAAGGCTGACATGGAGAAAAATTAATATTAAATTTTACTTTTTATCACACTCAAAGGTCAAAATAGATCCAAATGGGACTCATTCACCACACATGGTGAATGGGTCCCATTTGGATGGGACTGGTTCACCATGTATGGTGAATGGGTCCCACAGGGGCCAATTTGACAGCTCAGATGCCAAGATATTGGGAAATAAGGTCTAAAATGTAACCTTGTCAAGTATTTGATCAATTTGAGACTCAAGATGCACAATATGGGTTAATAGGGGACTATTAGTGATTATGTGAATGTAAAATAGGGCTTGGTACATAGAATTCAATGTCAAAGTGTGATTAAATACACTTTACAACAATAAAATGAGGTCCACATAGCCTACAAAGGTACAAGAACCAGTGTGAATGTGCAAGACACATTACAACACTAGTTTAAGATTAAGTTTACTTTACAAGCCTTCTAAATTGATGTAATAATATTATTAAACACATTTTATAATGTTGAATTAGGGAGAAATGGGTTCATTAAGTCTAAAAAAGTGTGAAAGTCCTTTACAAGACTTTACAACACCTTTATAAGACATTGTTAAAAGCATGCTATTCAATTTGGAAGGTTCCAAGACCTATTTTGGATGCATATAATTCCTCACAACACTTGAATCAAGGCCTCATTAAGTCCATTTTATCATGAATTAATTGCATGTCAAGCAAAGGGTACTTCTTTCTATAGCACAGGTTTTATCATTCCAAGTCATCAAGATAGCTTCCTAAGACATTCAAGGACAAATTCTTCATGTTTATCTACAAAAATTCAAGATCAAACATCATGGAAAGGTATTAAATCCATTACTTCACTTCATTGTCTCATTTCTTCATTTTGGTTTAATTATCTAAAAGGGGTTTGACCAAGACAAACCCCCATGCCCTAACAATTAATATTTTCTCCTTCTCTCCTTGTTTGTTTGCATATTTAGGCACTTTGAGGGTTTGAATATCATTGAATATCATTGAATAATTTTTGAGGACATCTCCTTGTTGATCAAGCCAAAATATCAACAAAAAGTCCCTTTTAGGCCTGAAAATTAGAGTTTCAAAAGTGGACACCTATAGAGAATCAAAGTGCAGACCGAGGGCTTTCATTTCCCCTTTCAAATTTTTAGAAATATAGAAGTGGAATAAGTCACAACCAATGGAAAATCAGTCCCACTGTACATGCCTTTCAGTGACTTTTGCAGATTTGGATACCCAATTGGTCAAAATAGGTTTCTGGGCAGTTTTTCCAGATCTAGGACTAAGTCACCTAGATTGGTATAAGTGTCCCACTTGAATTCTATAAAAAAATTATTAGTATTATAGACCTTCATGCCATCCATTTTCAAAATTTAAGTTCACACTTTTTGTTTCATAGCTTTCTATTTAGTTTTGTTTACATTTCTTGGTCATTTATCACAAGTTTGCATATCACAACGGGTTTTCCAGCACCTTGCATTTCTTAGGTTGTACATTAATAATAATCTTTATTTTTCATTTTATAAAATTATAATATAACATTTAGGGATATTACATCACTTGTTACATTAATTTTCAATGTAGACATTGCCCATTTTGGCTCATCTCTCTCCTTTTAGGTGAAAAACCCTAGAAGTATTAGAGAGAATTAGGGTGCCAAACACTTTTTCCACACAAGGAATTATGGTGTATGATTTAGTGGACCAATATACATTGTTGAACATTATGAGGTTTATTATTGACATGCAAATAAAGTTAAACATTGATGCAAGGGATACATTATAATGTTTTTACTCATCATTGGAAAGGAATACTTCAAAGTCTAATATTTTCATTAAGAATGATGTTCAAATTATTGAAATTGACAAGAGAATGCTTTTTGGGATCATTATTACACATATTTTAATATTTCACTCGTTCTTGTGAAGAATGTTCTTGAGCTTGTTTATGAAGCCTAGACAGTGATTAGGGTTTGATGTCATCATTGTATGGTGACTTGAAAAAGCTCGTGGTGGTGCTATTGTAGTGTAAAAGCATTTATTTTTAGGGAGTTATTTTGTGGTTTCAATTTATTTTTGGTGTTTTTGACTACCATATGTTGTTTGAATCAAGATCAAATCGCTAATATCTTTCATTGAACAATTATTTATTCACTTTCTCATTACTATGTTACCCAAACTTGCTAGGGAATATTCTTATATTATTGCATCATTACTTTTTGTTTGTAAATGCAAAGGTTTTATAATGATTTTGAGGTTTTTGATATTTATTGATTTATGTTTGTCGACCTTGTTAAGTCTTGTATACTCTTAGAGTCGTGTCATGAGTTTTTTTGGGATTGGGCACAAATGTATGTTTATCACCTAAAATTTTGTATACCTTGTTACTAGGGAATGGTTTTGTCATAGATACATTGTTGCTTGTATAATGTAAAATAAGCTTTGTTGACTATGTTGGTGTGGTTTTGTTTGTGTAGTCTACATACCCTGGTTTAGACACAATATCGATCCTATTCAAGTGTGTGTTACATATATGTTTAAAGTGCACAATGTTTATTTTATCAACAGTAGTTTAAGTGGCTAGAAATGCTACTCCACAATGATATTTAAAAAATAGTTATGGATGGTTAAGTTGGAGGTTTGTTAAAGAGAATTCACACAATGAATCGACAAGGACAATTATAGGATAGTTTCAAAGGTTTCTTTTGATGATTGTAATGTTTAACATATGGAATTATCATAAACACCATTGAATGTTTATTTAAACAATCATTTATCACTATTTATGGTTCGGTGCTTTCACAGAGTTGTCATGTTGAAAGTATAAACATAAGTTTGTAAAGAAGTTTTACAAGTAATGTGTAAAACAATGGATTGTATAAACTAATATATTTTATATTTTAAAGAATCCAATTAAATGAGTCTTTAGAATATGGAATGTGTTAGTTTTTGGAAATGAAAATGTTTTGTAGTGAAATAGAGAGATCCTCTATAATTGATTGTTTCAAAAATGTTATATAAAGTTGTATGTGATCATGTCAATGAGGTAGTTTGATCATTTTGTAGCCGATGAGGCATTTTGTAGCCATTGAGGCTTATGTTCTTAGTGAGGCATCTTGTAGCTAGTGAGGTAATTTTATGAGTGGTTTTTTATGCCTAGAGGGTTTTCCACTCATAAAAAACCACTCATGAGAAACTACTATTTATGGTGTGACTTTTTTTCTAATTATCTTTGTGTTTTCTCAAGTATTTCACTTTTAATTTATTTGATGTTGCATTCAATAAATGAATTTTTTAATTGTTCAAATAGCATGAACATGAGTTGGTGTAACTTGATCAAGTCAAATTGAAGATCTTTGTATACACTTTGTGATGAGTCTAGTTTGAAGGCTTTACACACATGATTCTACATTTGTTAGTAGAATTGTTCTGATCTTACATTTTATAAGGGAGAATTCTTAAGAGATTATTTTAAGGGTGTTTGAAATTTTTCATACCATTGATTTACCCCCACTCTTAGTTGTATCACACTCCAACAAGTGGTATAAGATCCAAACCCTTCCATAAGTCTAACCAACTTAAGGGGTTCCTGGTAGTGGAGTACTCATTATAGAAAAGAGTAAAAGAAATAGAGAAAAAAGAAATTTTAAGAAAAAGATTTTAAATCAAATGCTATTCAAGTCAAGAAATGAGTTGTTGCATGAGTCACTTCTAAAAATTGGCACAATGTGTGATAAAGAGATGATTTTGTTGTTGATATTGATGATGAAGAAGGAGATTTCTTTATGGCTGAAGAAGACTATGAACAAGAGTATGTTGAACAAGAGTGTGAACTTGTTATAGAAGGATAATTCTTCTGTTATCTAGATGTGAAAAAGTAACTCAGAAAAGAGAATTAGAAATTACAATATCAACTTCAACAAGAAAATGATTCAAAAGATAAGGATGTTCAAATTTTGCAAAAAATTCTTTAGAGCTTTAAGAGACAAGATATCTGATTATGGACATAAAGATTCAAGGTGATGAATCTAATAAACTAATTATTTTTCTAAAAAATGAAGTTGAAGAAGCCAAATGGGTAGTTGATTTAAAAAAAATTGATCTTCAAATCAAAACTAATGAATGCATAAAACTAGAAAGTGAAATGGATACCTTGAAACAAAAATTAGAAAATCTCAATCATTATTTGAATAGATGTATTTAAAGTGAACAAAGTATTGAGTTATATGAGAAATGGTTATAATTCAAAAAGAAATATCTAATAGATCTTGCCTCGGATATGAAGGACATGCTTCTAAAATTAGAAATGCATCAAGGAAGAAGATAGATTTGGGTGACCATGATACTTCTCCTGAAGATCAAATAAAAGATAAATATGTTGATGAAGACAAAAGGACAAGTAAATCCTCAAGATCCTCACCTACCAATCGAAAGCTAACATTAAGGTACAATTACTCATAGTTCCATGGTTATTATTTTTCATGTCATATTTTTGGTCATAGAGCAAGAGATTCTAGAGCTCATGTTGGAAATGATTGTGAATGGAACAAAAAAATTTATCAGCTGTCGAAACAAAGTTACAATATTATATGTTACAGTTATAACAAAGTTGGTCACTTAGAGAAATATTTTAGACCACTTGAAAGATATAATTATGAGGCACAATAACAAAAGTGCTAATTGGTTTCCAAGGGAAAGCTATAGTTCTTTTGCTCTATACTGCAATGTTGTATGTTTTAGATGAAATAATCCTTTTCATTTTGTGAGGCATTGTAGTACCAAATTTTTGCAATAGGATAGGAGAAATAATACTTTTCCTAAGAAGAATAAAAGGTTATTAGCTCTTGGAGACAAGGAAAAACAAGATAGGAAACAACATATGAAAATTTGGAGAAAAAATGTGCAAGAGAAAGGAAATACAAAGCTTGTGCATACTTCACAAGAAACATCCATAATTTGCTCAAAGATTAACATGAGGTAAGTGCAAGTAGGTTAGTGTTTTAACCTTCAACCCATAGAGAAGAAAAGGAAAGTATATTATTGGTCATTAATACACAAGTGATTGTTGTCAAAATTTGAGTAGTGTTTTTTACAATAGTAGTGCTCCTAGTCATAATTAATAATCTTGTACAATGAGTTGAAATTTTTTTGAGACTGTACGACACTCTTCGGTATAATGCTCTAAGTTCAAAGGTTTCCAATGTTTTTGTGTATTGAGAACCTCTTCTTATATGGATTATTGATGGTCTTGATTTTTTCTTTCAATGATTACAAGTACATTACCTTTTAGTATTCTTGCAAAGTGTTTCACAGTCTTCCTAAAATGGCTTCAAATTATTTTTTACTCATATCAAATGTTTCATTTCATTCTCTTACAAAGGAATTATACTACATTGTCTGCCATCACAATGTACATAATGATGAATGAATAGTGGTATGTAAATAAACATGATAGGAGAAAATTCTTTATAGTGAAGTTACATATTTTTCAATTGAAGAGAGGTTATTCTTGACATGGACTTTTGAGAATGACATCATGAAATTTTTCTTTATACTTTATTTAAGATCATATACTATATCATGTCTAGTATCTTAAATGGATGCTAGGATTTGGTATGATAGTAGCCTTGTATTATATGTTCTTACTAGCTTATAATGCTTTGACAGTGCTCTATCATAAGTTTTGGTGCTTTCATAGAGTTATCATGCTGAATGTATAAACAAAATTATGTAAAGAATTTTTACAAGCAATGTTCAAAATAATGGATTGTATAAATTGATATACTTTATATTTTAAAGACTCCAATTAAATGAATCTATAGAATATGGAATGTGTTAGTTTTGGGAAATGAAAATGTTTTGTACTAAAATAGAGATATCCTCTGTAATTGATTATTTAATAAATGTATATGAAGTTGTATATGACCATGTCAATGAGGTAGTTTGATCATTTTGTAGCTAGTAAGGATTGTGTTGCCAATGAGTCATTTTGTAGCTAGTAAGGCTTATGTTGCCAATGAGGTATTTTGTAGCCAGTGAGGATTTTTTTATTAAGAAAGTGAAGAAATTTTATGAGTGGTCTTTTATCCCTAGAGGGTTTTCCACTCATGAAAAACAACTATTTTATGATGTGATTTTTCTTCTTATTATCTTTGTGTTTGCTCAAGTATTTAACTTTTAATTGATATGATGTTTCATTCAATAAATGAATATTTGAACCATTCAAATAACATGAGAATAAATTGGTGTAACTTTATCAATTCAAATTGAAGATCTTTGCATAATCTTTGTGATGAGTCTAGTTTCAAAGCTTTAAACACAAGATGTTGTATTTGTTAGTAGAATTGTTCTAATCTTACATTTTATAAGGGAAAAGTCTTAAGAGATTGTTTAAGGGTGTTGGAAATTTTTCATACCACTGATTCACCCCCCCCTTAGTGGTATTGTACTCCAACAAGTGGTATCAAAGCCAAACCCTTGGATAAGTCTAACTAACTTAAGGGGTTCCTAGTGGTGGAGTACTCGTTATGAAAAAGAGTAAAAGAAATAGAGAAAAAAGAAATTCCAATAAAAAGATTGTAAATCAAGTGCTAATCAAGTCAAGTAATGACTTGTGCATAAGTTATTCTAAAAATTGGCACAAAGTGTGATAAAGAGAATTATTTTGTTGTTGATATTGATCATGAAGAAGGAGATCTCTTTATGGGTGAAGAAGACTATGAACAAGAGTATGATGAATAGGAGTGTGAGGTTGATATAGAAGGAGAATTATTATGTCCTCGATATGTGATCAAGTAACTCAAAAATGAGAATCATAAATTACAAGACCAACTTTGACAAGAAAAAGATTCCAAACACAAGGTATGTTCAGATTTTGGGTATGTCCAAGACCATGATGGACCAAAAGTGGCGATATGATGGGTATGTGTGGGGTATGTGGCTGACAACTTTTTTATACCCAAAATGATGAAATGAAAAGGGATTTTAAAGGATATTCTCAGCTTCCCACCAATATAATTATAATTTACTTTGAATTTAAAAAAAAATCCTATTCATTTTCTATTTGAATTAAGACTAATGTCCTGATTGACACGCTGATTGAAAAAAATCTATCGCTTTCAAACAGTATAACATTTTTTTAATCCAAAATATGCATCACATTCTATGCTTTGCATACTATAGGATTAAAAAATAATGAATTTCATGAATTTTTGACCAAGTTAAGTTGGTTAGACATACAAGTTTTTTATATTTTTTAAAATTTGTAATAAAAATTCACAATTAATTATTTACTTGGAAAAAATGACAAAAAAATATGCTTCACATCAGGACATGAGTCCTCTACTTATATCTAAAATCTTATAAAATAATATTATCATTTTTTGTGGTTAAGGTGGCTAGACAGACACCTACTTCTTATTTTTTCCCTAAAATTTAACTACTACTACATTGAAATTTCAAATTTTCACCAAAAAGATTTTCATTTTCAAATAAACCTAGTAGTTTAGAAACTAAATTCATTTTTTGACAGATTCTATTCTTACATATTTTTGAAATAATATCGATAACTTATTCAAATTTTTATATCAAGTTTCCTAACTCTGATTTTTCTGAATTTTTTGCCACTTAAGGGCCTCTTTTTCCACAATGATCCTGCACATACCCTTTTGAAAAAAATTCTCTAGAACTTGAAGAGGTAAGAAATATGATTGTGGACATAAAGGTTCAAGGCAATGAATCTGATAAACTGATTATTTGTCTAAAAACTAAAGTTGAAGAAGCGAAAAGGGTAGCTGATTTTACAAAATTTGATCTTAAAAAAAAACTAATGAATGCATAAAACTAGAAACTATAATGGATACCTTGAAACAATAGTTAGAAAATCTCAATCATGATTTGAATATATGTCTTCAAAGTGAACAAAGTACTGAGTTATTTGAAAAAATGGTTATAAGTCAAAAAGCAATATCTAATAGATCTGGCCTAGGATATGAAGAAAGACATGCTTCTAAAATTAGAATTATACCAAGGAAGTAGATAGATTTGAGTCATCATAGTACTTCTCTTGGAGATCAAATAAAATATAAATGTGTTAATGAAGATAGAAGGACAAGTAGATCCTCAAGATCCTCAAGATCCTCACCTACCAAGCTAAATCAAACATTAAGGTAGAATTACTCACAGTTCCTTTGTTATTATTTTTCATTTCATAATTTTGGTCATAGAGCAAGAGATTCTAGAGCTCATGCTAGAAGTGATTGTGAATGGAACAAAAATTATTGTAAAATTTCAAAAAAAAGTTAAAATATTATATGTTATATTTGTAACAAAGTTGGTCAATTAGAGAAAGATTGTAGAGAACTTTAAAGATATGATTATATGAGGCACAATAACAAAAGTCCTAATTGGTTTCCAAGTAAAAGCTATAGCTCTTTTGCTCTAGGATTCAATGTTGTATGTTTTAGATGCAATAATCCTTGTCATTTTATGAGGCATTATAGTACCAAGTTTTTACAACAGGATAGGAAAAATAATCCTTCTCCTAAGAAGAATACAAGGTTATTAGCTCTTGGAGACAAGGAAAAACAAGAGATGAAACAACCTAAGAGAATTCTGAGGAGGAAAAAATTGCAAGAGAAATGAAAGACAAAGCTTGTGGATACTACAAGAAACATCCATAATTACCTCAAATATTAGCATGAGGTAATGGGGATCAATTTAGTGTTTTACCCTTCAACCCCTAGAGAAGAAAAGGAAAGTATATTGTTGGTCATTCATACAAAATTGATTGGTTTAAAAATTTGAGTAGTGTTTTTTATAGCAGTAGTTCTCTTACTCATAATGAATAATCTTGTACATGGTGTTCCACCTTGATATCTTGTTAGTAAAATGCAATGAGATATCATGAGGATTTTTAGATCAGTTTTGTGTTTCTTGGATCATGAGTTTAGTGTGGTGATATTCTTCATAGATATACCAAGAATAACATGACAACATATTGTTGCATAGACAAGTATGTGACAGTAAAATGGATAGTGAACATTAGATAGCATATGGTGACTGCATTTCCTAATAGTATTCTTGATTGCAGAGAGTTTCATGTTTGCTTGGACAGTAAATTGCTTGGCTATATAGTGAGTTGAGAAAATCTTGAGACTGTATGATAATTTTTGGTATAATGCTCTCAGTTCAAATGTTGCCAAATTTTTTGTGTATTGAGAACCTCTTCTTATATGGAGTACTGATTATCTTCATTTCTTCTTTCAATGATGACAAGTATAGTAGTTTTTAGTATTCTTGCAAAAGGTTTCACAGTCTTGCTAAAATAACTTCACATTTGTTTTTAATCATAAAAAATGTTTCATTTAATTCTATTACAAAATAATTATAGTACATTGTTGGCCATGATAATTTACATAATGATGAATGAATAGTGGTATGTAAGGATATGTGCAGGATCATCATGGAAAAAATAATCCCTTAAGTGGCAAAAAAATTAGAAAAATCAGAGTTAGGAAACTTGACATAAAAATTTGAATAAGTTATCTATATTATTTCAAAAATATGTAAGAATAGAATTTGTGGAAAATTGAATGTAGTTTCTAAACTACTAGGTTTGTTTTTTTAAAAACAAAATCTATTTGGTGAAAATTTGAAATTTCAATGCAGTAGTACTTAAATTTCAAGGAAAAAATAAGTAGGTGTTTGTCTGACCACCCTAACCAAAATAAAATGATAATATTTTTTTATAATATTTTAGATATAAGTAGAGGACTCTATCTTGATGTGATGCATATTTTTTTGTAATTTTTTTCCAAGTAAATATTTAATTATGATTTTTTAATACAAATTTTTAAAAATATAAAAACTAGTGCGTCTAACCACCTTAACTTGGTCAAAACTTCATGAAATTCAATTCTTTTTTTTAATCCTATAGTATACAAACCATAGAATTTGATACATGTTTCAGATTCAAAAAATGTGATACCATTTGAAAGTTATAGATTTTTTTCAATCAACCTATTAATCAAGACTTTAGTCATAATTCAAATAGAAAATGAATAATAATTATTTATTAAATTGAAATTAAAACATAATTTATATTGGTGGAAATATGAGAATCTCCTTTAAAAACCCTTTTCCTTTCATTAATTTTGGGTAAAAAAATGGTCGCCAGCCACATACCCGTAAAGCAACATGACAAGAGGAAATTATTTTATAGTGAAGTTACATAATTTTTAATTAAAGAGAGATTATTCTTGACATGGACTTTTGAGACTTGAAAATGACATCATGCAAGTTTTCTTGATACTTTGCTTAAGATCATATACTATATCATGTCTGGTATCTTTAATGGATGCTAGGATTTGGTATGATAGTAGTCTTGTACTATATATTTTTACTAGCTTATAATGCTTTGACAGTGATCTATCATTAGTTTCATGTTGATTGCACTTTGCAAGGTGATGGGTTTCTATGGTTGTCTCATTGGTTTTTCATACTTTGTCAAGGACACTATCATATATAGGTATTAAGTTTTGCAAATGTCAAGAATAGTATAGTGTCTATATTTAAACTTTCACGGGGAGAAGGTTAAATGCAGTCACTTCATGAAGGGCACAAAAGTCTTGTGACATTACTGCTAAAGGAAGAATTCTTTAAGAATCAAGGTGAAAAGAGATAAGAATGTCATGACCATTGATGATGTTTTTGATAGTAATAATGGTGACATCATGACAGTGTTTTTGAATGGTGGACTAAGAATATTAATGAATGTCCTCAAAGCTTAACTTTGACTTTCATGAATGCTTAACAGTGATTTTGATAGAGATATTTAGGGTTATGAGATAGATAATGAGATATCACAAAAGGTAATTATCATGAAAGCAACATTGTCAAAAATACAAATGCAATGTGATAATTATTAATAATGACCTATAAGAGGGTAGTAGGATGTAGATGTAGTATAATTAAAATAGTGATATTCATGCTCAATTTTCAGTTAGGGTTTGTCCATGCTATCTGTGGTTTTTTCAATTTGATGAGTAGTGTAGAAGAGGGGGATTCACTACTCATGAGTTATCTTCATTCAAAGATCCTCACAAGGAAAATTTCCCTAAACTACCTCAAAGAACAACATGGAAGTTTCAAATTTTGAAAGAATAGGTCACATAGATTTTTTGGACAAACTAACGAGCTCTTGGCCAAAGGACATCAGCACAAAATATGGATAGAAGTGTGGCATGTTGGTATCTCATATAGAATAGAAAGTGAGAATGTTGCAGAAAATAGCTAAATGACTGCTGGCAAATAGATTACTAAGAGCTGACAAAATGTGATAAAAGTAGTGGAATATAATAAAACTAAAATGGAGTAAAATAGAAATTTTAGATGCAAGGAGAAGAAAGGAAAGAAGATAATCACAACCACACAAGTGATGAAACCTCCAGCATGTGAATGTCTTCAATACCTACAACTGAAATATCTAGAGAAAGTGTTAGGGTTGTATAGGGATTCACCTTGGTCAAACCCCCATTTGGGTGTTCCCACCTCCACAGACAACCAGATAGAGAGAGAGAGAGAAATAAATAAAGTGTATGGTGAAAGAAAAACCTGCTTAGGAGTAGAACCCACACCACCAAGTAGGAGTGATAAAATCAAACCCCACTTGATGGGGAGAACCTATATCACAAAAGAAGTGATAAAAGAAATCCCCACTCAAGGAGGAGGACCTATATCACAAAGTAAATATGTAGTAGAAAAAGGATATGAAATCCCCAAGATGCTCACAAGCATGAAGCAAGAGAAATAGAGCTACAAAGAGTGTTCTAAAAGGAAACTTGAGAGAGCTTAAAGCCGCTACAGCAAGCTATATGAGGGTATGCAAGAAAAAGTTGAAGTATAGAAGGCTAAAGAAAAAGCTTGAGTGAAGATGGAATTAGAAGAATAGAATTAGAAATGGAGGAAGAGTCACAAATGAAGTGAAATGAAATCTTTTAAAGAGATAAAAGAATGAAAAGGAAGTTTCTTAGGTAGTTACAAAGCATTTCGAGCCGTTACCACTAACCAAAGGAGGTGACAAGTGGAAATCATGCTCAAAAATGAATGTTTTAGCATTGAAACATCATAGGATGCTAGCACAGTGCCGAGACGTCAACGCAACATGTGCTAGTGTCTGGACACATCACACTACAAAATGATGTGAATGGGAAAGGCACAGAGTCTAATGCAAACTAGATGCATGAATATAGCTATTGAAAAGGGGTGTTGGAGCATCTTGAGAAGGGAAAAAGGTTGATGCAGGGGCTAAAATGAACCTACACAAATGCTAAGTGAGTGGACACTAAAGAGGGTACAAGAATGTATGCATAATTGTGAGGGGTACAATTTTACAACTATACAAGTAGTATCTTTGCAATGATATATGTGGGGTGTAGCAATTTGTATAAGTCTGTTTGTAGTTGCTTCTACAATGATCTACTTCACAGTCTAGGCTAACCTTTGTTGACTATATTATTGAAACTTCACACTTTAGTTTATGCAAATAATTCTAATGCTTATGTTTTTCGATGATTATGTTAGTAATTCTCTAAATCAAAGAAGTATAGAGTGGAGGGTATTGAGATCTTCAATTATTATTTATGGGTGAGAAATAGACTTGGTGTATCAAGATTAATAGTGGTTATTTATGCAATATAGTTGTAGTCTATGACAATATTGCTACAAAAGTGTATGCTAGTTCTTTGAATAAGATAATAATTCAAAGTTACTTTGTGCTTGCAACACATTTTCTTGTGTTTATTTTTTAACACATTTGTTAACCCATGACTTGTTACATTTTTGGTGATTACACATAATAATGTATGATGAATAATTTTGGTATAGTATCCTTGTATGATTTAAAGCTTGAAGATAAAAAAAAAAATCTTCTATCACCAAGCTCTTCCAATCCATGAATATTAGTTTGAGCAGAATGTTCTTAGGGGTATTTTTCATGTCTATTCAACACCCCTAGGTTATGTATCAAATAGATTATTTTTGTTTCATGGTAGTTTGGTTCATTTCTAGTGCTATGGAAGATTTATCATCCATTATGTAGAGCTCCTTTCAATTTTATTTCTTCAAATCTGATGTTGTTTTGTGATCATGTTCAAGTAGATTGGTGTTTTAGGGAAGTTACTTGGTGGTATTTTGGTGTTTATCCACTTCTTTTACCTTTGGCATTGTTTTCAAAAGGGAGAGAAAAATTGAGAGTATATGCAAAATGCAAATTTATATATTGCTTACATACAATGATCATATATGCAGATTTATATTACTTACATATAGTGATCATATATGCAAATTTATATTGCTAACATCTGATAATGTAGATTTATATTATTGGAATATGACATTATAAAATTCAGTTTTTTTGGTTGCTCCACACTATATATTGATGTATTGATGAGTTTATTTTTGGTGATAATATGATGATGATGTTGTGACAGTGCATTGGTGATCATGCAGGTTCATATTTTTGCATTTTGCAACATTGGTGTTCATATAGGTTGTTTGAAATCAATGCCAAAGGGGGAGTTTGTTGACCCATTTGGCATTGTTTTGGAATTGATGTCAAGGGTTTTGTTGGAATTTACAATATTGGTATTCAGTTAAGGGATTATGTGACAACATTATGACATTCACTGCATATGGAAGACATGGTTAGTTTTGTTTGGCACTCATTGTGGTGATATTTTTTTGCAATATGGATTTTTTGTTGATCCATTCAAGCATATTAGCATTGGTTTGTATATCTAATTTGGTATCATTAAGCACATGTTTTATTAAAACATCAAAAATCATTATGGTGCTTGATTTAGTGGACCAACATACATTATTGTACATTATGAGGTTTATTATTGGCATGAAAATAAAGTTAAACACCAACACAAGGCATACCTTATAATTTTTTTCTTCATCATTGAAAAGGCATACTTCAAAGGCTAATCTTTGCATTAAGAATGATGTTCACATTATTGAGATTAACAAGAGCATGTTTTTCAGGCTCATTATTGCACATATTATAATGTTTCACTCATTATTATGAAGAGTGTTCTCAAGCTTGTTTATGAATCCTTGATAGTGATTAGGGTTTGACATCATTACTGTATTGGTGACTTGACAAAGTTCATGGAGGTAGTATTGTGGCAATAAAGAATTTGTTTTTAGGGAGTGAGTTCCTGGTTTCAGTTTCTTTTTAGTATTGTCAACTACCATATCTAATTTACATCAAGATCAAATAAGTAACATATTTCATTCAACCATTGTTTATTCATTTTCTCATTATTGTGTTAGTCAAACTTGCTAGGGAATATTCTTATATTATTACGTCAATTATTTCTATTAGTAAATGCAAAGGGTTTATATATTTGTCGAGATTTTTGATATTTATTGATTTGTGTTTATTAACCTTGTCAAGTCTTGCATACTCTCATTGTTGCATCATGAATTTTGGCATTGGGCACAAATATACATTTATCACCTAAACTTGTGTATACCCTATTGATAGGGAATTTTTTTGTCACAAATGTATTGCTACTTGTATAGCGTAAAATAAATTTTATTGAATGTGTTGGTGTGGTTTTTTTTGTGTAGTCTATATACCTTGGTTTAGACATAATGTCGATCATATTCAAGTGTGTGTTACATATGTTTAAAGTGCACAATGTTTATTTTATCAACAATAGTTTAAGTGGTTGGAAATGCTACTCCACAGTGATATTTTAAAAAATAGTTATGGATGGTTAAGTTGGTAGTTTGTTAAAGAGTAGTCACACAATAAATTGGCAGGGATAGTGATGGGAAAGTTTTGAAGGTTTCTTTTGATTATTGTAATGTTTGGTAGATTCTAGTATCATAAACACCATTGAATGTTATTTAAACAATGATTTATCACTGTTTGAGGTTCAATGCTTTCATAGAGTTATCATGTTGAATGTATAAATGAAATTTTGTAAAGAAGTTTTGCAAGCAATGTGCAAAATAGTGGATTGTATAAACTAATATATTTTATATAAAGACTCCAAGTAAATGAGTCTTTAGAATATGGAATGTGTTAGTTTTTAGAAATGATTTTTTTTTGTAATGAAACAAGGAGATCCTCTATAATTGATTGTTTCAGAAATGTTATATGAAGTTTTATATAATCATGTCAATGGGGCAGTTTGATCATTTTGTAGCCAATGAGTCTTGTGTTGCAAGTGACGCATTTTGTACCCAGTGAGGCTTATGTTACCAGTGAAGCATTTTTTAGCTAGTGAGGCATTTTTTATTAAGCCAACAAGGCAATTTTATGGGTGTTTTTTATCCCAAGAGGGTTTTCCACTCATGAAAAAAAACTATGTTATGGTGTGATTATTTTTTCTAATTAACTTTGTGTTTTCTCAAGTATTTCACTTTTATTTTATATGATGTTGTATTCAATAAATGATTTTTTGAATCATTCAAATAACATGAGCATAAATTGATGTAACTTGATAAAGTCAAATTGAAGATCTTTGTATACTCTTTTTGATGAGTCTAGTTTGAAAGAATTACACACATGATGTTGCATTTGTTAGTATAATTATTTTAATATTACATTTTATTAGGGAAAAGTCATAGGAGATTATTTAAATGGTGTTTGAAATTTGTCATACCACTGATTCACCCCCCTCTTAGTGGTATGATACTACAATAGTTTCTTGACTCTAATATCTAACTAAAGTTAGGGATGGTTTTTCAGAAACCAAATAATTTTGAGTTCAAGTTTTCTGTAATTTACTACTTTTTATAATAAAAATCCTCTACATTTCCCCTATTCTTTTCCCTAAAGATTATATTTTTTCTCTCTTTCCATAGGTTTCAGCACATAGAGGGAGGAACCTGCATCCAAATATCCTTAGTGATAGGATGGCTAAAAGGACAAGAGCTCTGTTGGTTCATTGAGTCTTTCTGATCCCTTGGAACACTAAATCTAATCAGAGATTTTGAAGGGCCAAAGAACAAATTTCCCTAGAAAAATGACAATGGATAAGCAGGTTCCAAATTGACTCTTCTTCAGTAAGGCAAAGAAAAAATCTATTATCAAATTGGAAATCTTTACTATTGAGGACATTGATGATGAGGGTTCTTCCATGCATTGCATCCCACCAAAAGTAGTTGACTTTTTAGATGAGTTTGGCATTCCAAAATTATTAAATTATTGTTACATAGTTCATATTTTTAATTAAAAATAACAATAAAAATTATATATATTATTTTATAATATATATAAATAATATAAATTAATATTAATTATAATTATATAATATATAATATTATGTTATTTGATAATATATAACATTACATTTAATATATTATATAAGTACATATTATAAATAACTATAATATATAATATTATTAATAACTATTTTATTATAAGTTCATTAATATATTTTTTAGCTTTTTATACTACAAGAATCAGGTAACCACCTACAAACTACAATGCACCTGGTAAAAAAATTTCATGTGACTGGTGACACTAGCATGACATGCCCTCCTATACCATAGAGATGGAGGAGATTAATCCTCCTGAACTCTTTCCTACAATAGGATTCTTTAGTCACCCGATCTAACCCCCCACCGCATATAACTATTACTATATTAATTTTATAATAAGTATATCATATATAATATTAATTTACAATTATATAGTAGTAAAATGCATACCCTTGCATTTTCACACTTGTTTGGGCCTGACTTCTTTATTTATACTTCTTTATGGCTTACTTGTTCATATTTTATTTCCACAATCCCTATGAATGACATATTGTTTTGGTTAATCCTAAAATTCTCCAAAATATAAATGGTAGTTTAATGACTCCATCAGTGTGTCCCTAATTTTTGGGTCAAGACTAAAACACCACCTAGGGTGTCTTAGTCCCCCAAGGCTCTTAGGATATTGATTTTGGCATATCTAGATTGGGCCCTTTTTGGTTTCTATGCCCCAAATTTTTAGGCCTTGGGACTAATATGCCACCTAGGGTGTCTTCAACCCAAGTCTTTTGTGAGATCTTTTATGATAGCATAATTGATTTCACAAGAGCATTCATGAGTAGATTCATCAAGCATTTGAAGCCATTTTCATATTCAAGCATCATATCAAAGTGTTTTCTTGCATCATGTTTTTGTGCTAACATTTGTGATGTAGGGTTTTGATTCAAGCAAAGTAATTCAAGTCCTATCTTTCAAGCATTCAATATCCATATCGATTGCAACCATTACACACAATTTTATAGACTTTACAAGGTTTTGGTGAGTTGTAACATTGCATGTTGTTCATTCACCATTTCCTTCATTATTTCCATTTCATTTCAAGGTTTAATTACCAACAATGGTTTGACCAAGGAAAACCCCCATTCACTAACAATCAACAAGTTTTCCCTCTCTTGTGTATTTGTTATTGCGGATCTAGGATGAATACTTGAAGACTAATTGGAGTGAAATGTTGCAAAGTTGCATTACAAATTTGTCATCTTCATGAAAACTCACCTACAGACCTTATTCGAAAGTTTGAGAACCTGAGACTAGAAGGGAAGCTTTTGAAAACCTTTGAGCTCAAGATCCTCTTCAGAGTTTGTAGACATTTTGAACATGAATAATACACCATCTTTGGCATCTTAGTCCTCGAAGGATCATTTTTTAGAAATTTGTAAATTTCTGATTCCGAGATCCGAAGACTCTACATTTTCCCCAAAAAATGGCAATGAGACTAATACACCATCTTTGGCATCTTAGTCCTCCACAACATATTTTAGAAGCCTCTTTTCATTTTCAAAACCCTCATGGCATCTCCAAATTTCCTAGGTGCACACATACCATCTCCCTATTGCATAATTTCATCATTTGCATCTTTCATTCACCTTGCATTGTTAGTTTTAGGTCATTTTTCATATCGCAACATGTTTTCAAACATTTTGTTTTCCAAGAATTTGTTTGGTGGTGAACCGCTTAAAACTAAGAAACCCTTCCTATGACCCTCCTAATTGGGAAAAGGCTCACCTTGTGAGGTTTTTGGTCAATCCAATTAAGAATCTTAGGACATTAGTGAATGGTTGAGTGAGAAAAGTGTGATATCCCACAAACGTATCCATTTTACTATCCATAATTTTGGTGAACCCAATGCTTTTTATTTTTTATTTGGAGTATTATATCCTTATATCTAGATAGAATTCATTCTTGCAATACATCTTGCATTAATGAAATTCCATCTAGGTATCATGCATCTTGCATTAGTGAAATTGCTTTTAGGGTTTCCTATACTTGCATTAGTGAAAAGTGCATATAGCTTGCATATTTACTTTATTGCATCATTCAATTCATTGAAAATTTGAAAAATGTGTCATTCTTCATCTTCATTTCATTCTTATTGCATTCAAAATTGAAAAATTGCATTCAAATATTGCATTTAACTACTTGTTTCTAGTTACTATTTCTTGCACTTATTTGCACATTTTTCTACTTTTGAGCATTAGCATACTACATAGGAAATCTGCAAAAACTATTGACATTCCAAAATTCCATGTTTTTCTTTATAAACATATACTATGACTAAAATTCCCTTCTTGACATCTTAGTCCCTCTAAAGATTTTTTCTTCACAAATCCTTCTTTGTTTTTTGTTGTCATTTTCAACCTCTAGAACTTAAGAAACTCATGAGGAGGACCAACAAGCACTTCCTAGCATCTTAGTCCCTATTGATTTTGATTCTCAAGTTTTCAAGATCTGAAATTTATTTTATGTGCTTCTATGGGCTGCTTTCTATTTTATATTTCAGTTTCTAGATTTGATGTTACTCCATTCTCTTTCATTTCAAGTGCATTTGTTTAATCTTCTATCATGGATATGTGCTTTGGAAAATTGTGGTTTCCATTAAAATATTTGGTAGATATGTCCAATTGTGAGTTTTGTAATGAGCTTAATGAAATTGAACTCACCCATGCTCAGTCAACTCGTAATGATGTTGACATCATTGGAGAAGATGATGACAACATGAATCAGTTCATAAGTGATTGTCTTTATGACCTTAAAGCTAATGCATCCTTCTATTCTTCCATGAAACAACCATATCCTCCCACAATACTACCCCTTTAGATGTTTGGTTACTTACATATTGAAATTGAAACAAAATTTGAACCTAAGTTCCCTACAATAGGTGAACCTAGTTCCTCTAAACAAGCAAACACTCAACCCTTTTATGATAACAAAGTTAAAAACACCACAACCAGCCTAGAAGAAACATATTGAAAAGGATTCACCATCTTGAGAAAACAAGGATATGACACAAGAAGTGAATATTAAATTAGTCAACTCTCAGAGAAAAAACCAACTGATGAAAATGCAAAAGGATTAGGATACCAAGATCCCTCTTATAATGAAAAGCCTCCTAGTGAATATGTAAGGCTTTGAAGTGATGGTACGATGATCTTATATTCTCCCCTTGACTTTAATATCGTTCTCCCTCAAGAAAAACCAATAGATCATAACAATAACAAGGATTATAGGATCACCTTAGGTGGTCCTCCTCCTTATTCAATTATAAAAGATGGAAAATATAGCCACAAGGAAACATCTCTTAGAATAAATAAACCTCAATGCCCTTGTCTACCATCTTCAACCGAGTAAACTTTACATATCCTTTTAATTCAAGGACTTATTATATTACCATCCATGCCTAAAAACTGATTTCCAAATCTGGAAAACAAAAACACATCGTATTGCAAATATCATAGAATTTTTTGACACAGTACTGATACATGTCACACCTTAAAGCAATAATTTATAAGGATTGAAATTATAGAACCAATCCCTTAATGTGGGTCCCTTTTGTCATGTAATGGTTGTAGAATACTCTATTCTCATTATTACATGACCTTTCCCATCACCTACCCTAGCCTATTCTCATCTTGCACTAAGTGGGGACAAGAATTTGTTGGCCTTGTTCTAGTAAGGCATTTGATGTTGTCCCTTTGGTTTGTTATTTATTTTTTTCTTATACAAATAGAGATTGGGGAGGAAGATGACTTACTTTAGCTTGACTTTCCTATGCATTACTAGTCCTTTTCATTTTTATTTATTTTTCCTACATAAGCATAACATGATCCCCCATGATGCTTTATTTGATTTTTCTCTCTTTATCTACATTCCTCTATTTATACCTTCATTCTTCTATATGTCATACACTTTTCTCTTTTGATTAGTATTTTATCTTTTCCTTTCATTTTCATTTTTTTTTTCATTTTGGGGATGCAACAAGGCATTGAGACATTCATGTATCCTTCATGTTGAGCCAAAAGCTTTTTCATTATCTTTTCTTTAACTTTCATTTTCCTTTTAATTTCTCTTGTTTTTTCCTTTTGGGGATGAATCAAGGTGTTGAGACACCCTATGTCTCTTCCATGTTGACCCAAAAGGCTCCTTCTTTCCATTGTTTTCACTCTCTTTGTGTCATTCTTTTAGTTCTATGTATTTGGGGAATGATGACAGTTCTAGGCTCTCTAATAACATTGCAGCAAAGAACATACAAACCCAAAATCCATAGATCCCTTATGTGTTTGTTGTTTTCATTTTGGGTGCAACCCCTTTCTTTTCCTTTACTCGCATGGCATAGCTCTACTTGGAAACTGAACTGTAGATTTTAGGTCTACGTACTTCTCTTACACTTATAGGATTTTTCACCTAAAAAGAGAGAGATAGGCCAAAAACCTAGGTGGTTCACTAAAACCAATGAAAATACAATGAAATATATGCAGAAAACTAATAAAATTGATTGATTAACGAATGAAAACTAGGGAAATGAAGAGTGTTTGAAAACACATTCTATAAGGCAAAAATACCTATAAATGAAGGTAAACTACAACAAAAATGAATGAAACTAAATAAGTGAACCTGTAAACTTGCTAGAGACTTGAAATGAATTTTGAAATGTTTTTGAAACTAATTTTTAGGCTTGGTAGTACTCATTCGCCATTTCGGGAAAATCAGTCCCAATTATGTGAAACTGTTGCAGAGCCTATTTTGGAAAAATGGGTATCCAAAAATGTTGAAAACTAAAATTTGGCCTACCAAATGGACTCATTCACCATGCATGGAAAATGATTCCACTTTTCAAATTTTGAAGACTCAAAAGTGGAAACAACTTTCTACTTCTCCAGGTGTTCAATTCTGAAACTATCAAATTCGAGCCTGAAGGTGACTTTTTGTTGTTATTTTCCTTATCCAATGACAAGATGACTTGAACAACTTTACAACTTGATTCTTAATGATTTCCAAGCTTCCAAAATACCTAAATCTGCAAACACACAAGAAGAGAAAGAGTAATGTTGGATGTTAGGGCATGGGGGTTTTCCTTGGTCAAACCCCTTTATAGGTAATTAAACCAAAATCATGAAAGAAAGTAATGAAGCATGAAAAAATGAAGTTAAAACCTTACCATGATTTTTTATCTTTGAATTTCTGCAACAATGGAGGAAGATTCTACCCTTGAAAGTCTTTGGAAGCTTTCTTGATGACTAAGAGAGATAAAATCCTAACTTAGTTGACTTGAGAAAGAAGATAAGTGATGAATGAATTGTGAATGAGTTAAGAGATGTAATTTAGGGTTTATAGATTTTATTTTATGGGAAATTCTCATAATTTTCCCATAAATTCAATCCCCAAGGCCGAAATGAAGAAAAAGAAAACTTAAATTCCTAAATTTCTTGCTCAATAATAAAAAATGGCCCAAATGGGACTCATTCGCCACCTTGGATGAATCAGTCCCACCTAGTAGGGAGTCATTTGCTATAGATGGAAAATTAGTCCCAGAGGGGCCCATTTGCTAGCTTGGTTTTTGGGAGATAAGAAAATTAGGTTTTTATGGTGACTTTATTGGGTATTTCATCAAATATTACCTTAAGATGCACAATATGGGGAAATAGGGGCCTATTAATGATGATTTGAAGGTCAATTAGGGATTGGGACACATAATTCAATGTGAAAGTATGATTAAATACAATTTACAACACTAAAATGAGGTCCACAGCCTAGAAAGGCACAAGAACCAATGTGAATGTGTAAAACACATTACAACACTAGGTTAAAGTTAAATTTAGTTTACAAGCCTTCTAGATTGATGTGAGGATGCAATTAAATACATTTTATAATGTTAAATTAAGGGAAGATGGGTTCATTAAGTCTAGAAAAGCATGAAAGTCCTTTACAACACTTTTACAAGACATTGTTAAATGCATTTGAAAGGGTCCAAGACATAGTGTGGATGTGAAAAGCACCTCACAACATTGAATCAAGGCCTCATTAAGTCCAATTTATCATCTATTATTCCCCAAATCAAGTAATTTTCCTTTTTTTTGTCATAGATTTAGCCCCCACTTTAGTGAGAGGATGAACTTTCTTCAAACTCAGACTAAATTTTACATTAAAGAGAGGTCCAATTGTACCAATGCAGATGGTCTAGGATAACAAAGATTGAGAAGGAAATTAAGCCCCCAAGATCTAAAATCCTAAGTCAATCTAGCATAAGCACAAGAGGACACACACAATGGTGAATGATATGAATCAAATCAAGATATATAATTATGCAATTGCAAGAACTAGGCAGAGGAGAAATATGAAAATGAAAAGGTGGATCAAGCTTTGACCATTTGTCCAACACATTGTGAATCAGATCTAGGTTGTTTGTCCAAAAATGCATACTCACTCTGAGGTGACGGAACTCTTGGTTATCCGTCAAGCGGGAAGTCTTAGAAGGTGATACACATATGGCCAATATGTGCTCACACACACATAGGTGGCTATGGGTAAATTCATGCCTTGGAATGGGCTTCCTTGCTCAACCATATGAAATTTATAGCTCCTAATAACTTTAATAAGGTACCACAAAGGAAAATGGTTTTTGAGCTCTACAAGGTAAGCAAAAATTTGTATGCTTGACACTCATAGACATTCTAAATTCAAAATATTGTAAAGAATGTTCAAAGGGATTTTACTTAGTTTGTGTAATGTCTCATCTTAGGGAACATTGTGCTAAATGTCTCTAAGAGAGGATAAGTGAAAACAGTCTCATCCTATTTACCAGAGAGGACAAGTGAAAAGTCTCATCCTAGGGAACATTCTGGCAAATGTGCCCAAGAGAGGGAATTGCAATAATAACAAAATCACACAATGAAATGTGAGTGGTGAAGTATGCCCCCACTTTAAAGTGGTTGTGAACACCAGAACTATGAGAAATTTCTTTAAAGTAGAAGAAAGAGACATGAGAGCTTATGTGGAAATCCCTATGCCAAGTCATATTTTTCCAATAAGCTACATCATGAAAAAGGCCATATGTCACATGCAAGCCATCTTAAGGCATGCCATCCACATCCCAAGCTTGCTCTTATATGTTCATGAAAGGTTAACAACTAGTCAAAGGAGGCACCGACAAGTGACGTATGAGGACAAGGCTAACTAACCTCTTGACCCCACTTAGTTCATAACAAGGGTGAGCCAAAATGAAATGTAGGTGAGAGTGAAAATTAGTATCAATTAGAGGAACAAGGTGCCCGCACATAAGGAAGAACACCAAACTTCTAAAAAATTTAGATTTTCCTACCTAAAGCCTTACATGGATTAGTGGTGTGACTATGAACTCTATTATATGCACAAAATGAAGTCTTGTAATAGCATTTATTTCAAGTTCATAGAGGGAGAGGGTATGTGCAAGATCATCATGGAAAAAAAGGCCCTTAAGTGGTGAAAAATTTAGAAAAATCAATGTTAGGCAACTTGATGTAAAAATTTGAATAAGTTATCTATATTATTTCAAAAATATAAAAGAATAGAATCTATATAAAATTGAATTTAGTTTCTAAACTACTAGGTTTATTTAAAAATACATAAAATCTATTTGGTGAAAATTTGAAATTTCAATGCAGTAGTACTTAAATTTCAGGGAAAAAATAAGAAGTAGGTGTCTGTCTGACCACCCTAACCATAATAAAATGATAATATTTTTTATAATATTTTATATATAAGTAGAGAACTCATGTTTGGATGTGATGCATATTTTTTTGTAATTTTTTTCCAAGTAAATAATTAATTATGAATTTTTTATTACAACTTTTAAAAATATAAAAAATCATATGTCTAACCACCTTAAATTGGTCAAAACTTCATGAAATTTGATTTTTCTTTTTTTAATCCTATAGTATGTGAAGAATAGAATGTGACGCATGTTTCGGATTCAAAAAATATGATACCGTTTGAAAGTTATAGATGTTTTTCAATCAACATATCAATTAGGACTTTAGTCGTAATTCTTATAGAAAATGAATAATAATTATTTATTAAATTCAAATTAAAACATAATTTATATTGGTGGAAAGCTGAGAATATCCTCTAAAAACCCTTTTAGTTTCATCAATTTTGGGTAAAAAAAAAGTCATCAGCCACATACCCTACAAATACCCATAATATTGCCACTTTTTGGCCCATCATGATCCTGCACATACCCGAGATATATCAACTGATCTTGGAGAAGTCTTGACAAGATGTCCTCTTGACTAATGGTAGAAGGTGGTCATATAGTTTTCTTGAAAGAAACATCTTGCTTAGTATGAGGTGTCATATTGTCACAAGACTATGTAGAATGCAAGATTTTTTTCTCTCCTTTATAGGAGAGTATAAAATCTAACAAAGTCAAATTATTAGTGTCTTGTGAGATGCCATTGACATTAAGTGAGGAGTTATTTTTTTGTGTCATATTGTGTAAAGGATGATTTTTAGGACCACTGTGTCAAGTATTTCATGATGAACAACCGTTAAGGATGATTTAGGAGTATGTTGTGTGAGATTGTTGATGTTGAGTGAAGGTTTGGCGATCTCTATCAAAGGAAAATAACCAAGACCACAAGTGGTTTGTTTTGTGATAGGGTCTATAGGGTTGCAGATACCTTGTTCATTACCACCACATCCTTTTTCACTATAGCCAAGTTGTTTCATAAGCTCGTACCCTTTTCCATAAAGATTTTTCATTGCTTTTGGATCAGTTGGTGGTTGTGTAGCTTGTTGCATTGTCCAAAGTGGTTGAAGTGGATGCTTTCTAAGGGTCATCTACTTTTTCATTTCCCCTATGTGAATCTTTGTGGATTATCTTGTACTTTCCCATGAATTCATGTTTGAAATCCAAGGAACCCTAATCATCATCTAATAGCTTCGTGTGTTGTTCAATATGTTGTTCTTTGTCTTTTTGTTGAATGGGTTCCACTTGTGTAGTTGATACTAATGTGTTTAAGGAATTTTTTTTTTCAAGTTGTAGGACACTATTAGGTTTAATATCAGCATCAAGTGTATGGAATATGTTGTCATAGATGTATTTCATTTGATGATGAAGATTAGAGGGCACCCCATTCATTGTATTAATCCATGGTCTGCCTTAGGATAAGATTGCATGAAAGTGTATAAGGCATAACATGGATTGATGTATTCAATGTGGCCAATCCAACTATAAGAGGTATAATGACTACCCCAAGTGGTTTCTTTTTGACATTGTCAAATCCCTTAATAGATAAATAATTAGGTTGAATGTTTGATTGATCAATGCTATGCCTATCCACAAGGCTCACACTACACATATTAAGGGAAGAACCAATATCTACAAGAGTTATCTTTATCCCTTTTCATTTTTTTTTTATGATCATGAAAGGATCATTTTGTTTTTGTACATCCAAAGAGGGGAGTTCACTTTGGTGGAAAATAATTTCATTGTTTATAATATTAATGATGGCTTCTATGTTATTTGGTTGCACATTAGAAGAGACAAGAACTTGTTGTAAGGCTATTTGGATCATGTTGTGATAGTGAGGGGAGGCATGAATAAGGTCGCACAATGATATCTTAGTAGGATTATTTTTAAGTTGCTTGACAAGATCATACTCCTTTCGACCTAGCAAGAAAGGGTTAGGTAGGATAGGATTAGGCATTTGTAAGGGTGTCGTGGTTGGTTGTGGTGGTTGTGGATTTTTTCAAGTGTTATATGTATGAGCAACCATATTATGACTCAGTTTCTATGAAATATTATTCTTAAGAGGGTAAAGGAAAAGTTTAGGTTTATTTTGAGTTTTTTGTTCATGTGAAGGTGGGTAGAGAATGAGAGGGTTGTTAGGATGTCCCACGAGGTATGTATGAGGTTCATTGATCAAGGTGCATCTAATGGACTCTTGTGCATTCATAACCTTAGTGGTCTTGGTTTGATGTATCTCTAATAAAGGTAGATCAAGAATAATGTTTTTATTGAAGGAAGACACATTATTATTGTTGCCTTGTGTAGCACCGTAACATTCTCCCTAGAAGGAGAGTGTTTAGGAGAACAACAAGCCACATGTTCTTAACAAATAAGGCTTGGTTCTTCCAAAATTACTTCATCACTAGTAGGGGAATTATCAATGATGGTATTATCAAGAGGGGGATGATTAAGAGAAGGTGTCAGTTGAGTGTTTATGGTCTTTAAGGTCTCATTTTGATGTGCCATGTTATCTACCCTAGTAGGAGAGCTAGTAATATGTCCATCCAAGTTTGAATTTTGTAAAGTATCTTCATCACAAGTGGGGGAGGCATTAAGAGAAGGACTTCTAAAATTGTCAAATAAATCTTCCCAAACAGTGGGAGCATTAGGTAATGGAGGTTCAATATTTTCATGACTCTTAATAGATAAATATGCTAATACTAGCCTATCTTTGTGGCATAGAGGAGGGATATTAGGAGAAGGACAATGTTGATTATCATAGTTATGAAGATTAGGTAAGGTGATATTTAGAAATGTTTCTATGATTTTATCCTCATGTTGTCTAATGTCTTCCAAAGGGGAATGAGGAGAGGGACAATCAAGACTCTCAATTATTGTATCGTCTCTTACCAAGATACCTTTTTCACTAATAGGAAAGGTATTAGAAGAAGAACAAGTATGATTGTTATGATTTTATACACCACCATTTTCACCAATAGATAATCTAATATTAAGGAGTGTGTCAATGATTTGATTATGTGATTGAAAGACCTCATTGTTGTAATCAAAATTGAACTCATAAGAGGGAATGTTGTATTTATGCAATCCATTTTGAATGAAATCAAAACCACATATTTTGAAAGAAAATGTGCTATAAAAAAGTAAATAAAGTGCAATGCAATGATTTGTATGCAATTTTTTAAATGTATAACAAAGTAGGTTGTTAATTACATTATTCAATAATTTGGAAAAATAGAATGTTGGAAATGCAAATGTGAAACTATACAATGCATGAAATGAGCTATTTTAAGCTAGATCTAATGAAATGCATGTTACAGAAACTCATCCAATTGATAGAGGTAGGTAATGGTACCAAACAAAAGCTTAAAAATAGGGTTTTTAGTTCTATAAAGGGAAGTTTTATGGGTGAAAAGTGATTGATTCGCCCAAGGTGTTGAATGAGTCATAGTATGGATTTTTTTTAGAATTTTCAAAAAAAATTGAGGGATTTTGATGTTTTCTGAGTTTTTTGATGTAAAACTAAGCTAAAACTATAAAATTTCAAAAAAATTAAATGATTTTATATGCCAAAAATGCAACCTATATGCACTTTCACTAATGCAAAATTTGAGACCCTATAATGCAACTTAACTAATGCAAAATTCAATGCAAGCTAACTCTAGGATGATGATGCACTTCAAATAAAACAAGAAAGTATTAAAAAAGTAGGTTCACCAAATTGAACCATAGATTTTAGGTCTATGTACTTCTCTTCCACTCTTATGGTTTTTCACCTAAAAGGAGAGAGATAGGCCAAAAACCTAGGTGGTTTACTCAAACTAATGAAAATACAATGAAATCATGCCTAAATGCAATTATCTAGATGCAACAAAGTGATAAAATTGATTGATTAATTAATGGAAGCTAAGGAAATGTAGAGTATTTGAAAGCATATTGTGTAATGAAAAAACACCTAGAAATGAAGGTACACTACAACATAAATGAAATGAAACTAAAGAAGTGCACCTTGAAACTTGCTAGAGGCTTGAAATGACTTTTGAAATGTTGTTGATTATAATATTTAGGCGTAGTGGGACTCATTGACAATTCTAAGTGAAATAATCCCAATTCTATGAAACTATTTTAGAGCCCGTTTTAGACAAATGGGTATCCAAAAATGTAGAAAACCAAAATTTGGCTTGGAAATGGGACTCATTTTCCACCCATGGAAAATGAGTCCACTTTTGAATTTTTGAAGATTCAAGAGTGGAAATAGGAGCCTTGGGTCTTCACTTTCTCTTTCTCTAGGTGCCTCATTCTAAAACTATTAAATTCAAGCTTGAAGGTGAATTTTTGTTGATATTTTTCATTATCAAATAAAGAGATGAATTTAACAACTTTGCAACTTGATTCTTAATGATTTCTAAGATTCCAAAATACCTAAATCTGCAAACACACAAGAAGAGAAAGAGAAAACTTAGATGTTAGGGCATGGGTGTTTGCCTTGTTAAGCCCCTTTGTAGGTAATTAAACCAAAATGATGAAAGAATGTAATGAAGCATAGAAAAATGAATTTAATACCTTGCCATGATGATTGATATTTGAATTTATACAACAATTTAGGAAGTTTTTCCCTTAAAATTCTTTGGAAGCTTACTTTATGAATTAGACTGATAAAATCCTAACTTGCTTGACTTGAGAAAGAAGATAAGTGATGAATGAGTTGTGAGTGAGTTAAGAGATGCAATTTAGGGTTTATAGATTTGATTTTATAGGAAATTCTCCTCATTTTCCCATAAATTGGATCCCTAAGGCTGAGAAGAAAAATAAAACTTAAATTCAAAAATTTCCTGCTCAAAAGTCAAAAATGGCCCAAATGGGACCCATTCTCTACCTTGGGTGAATCATTCCCATCTGGTAGGGACTCATTCACCACATATGATGAATTAGTCCCAAAGGGGCCCATTTGCTACTTGGGTTGTTGGGAGATAAGAAAATCATGCTTTTAGAGTGACCTTGTCAGGTATTTCATCAAATATTGCCTTGGGATGCACAATGTGGGGTAATAGGGGCCTATTAATGATGATGTGAAGGTCAATTAGGGATTGGGACATAGAATTCAATGTGAAAGCATGATTAAATATACTTTACAACACTAAAACTAGCAGTTGCACAATATCTGATAAATTGTGCAACGGATTAGCCAATAGGCATAGACCGACTAGAGGAATCATTGTCAGACAGATTAATAACTAGTTGTAAATAATTTTTCTAGAAAAAAATTTGAAAGTGCTGACAGAGTGGAACCTCAGACCTGAAAAAGTAAAAAATCTAACTAGGGTAGCAATTCCCCAATGTCTTTCACCAACAAATCAAGTTTCTTATATCAAAAAACATTTGTACAACAATAAATTTTCCAAATATCACAAATTTTGCTTGAAAATAATTTGAAAGTGCTGACAAAATCGACTTTAGGGATATCATATACACCTAGTAGGATGGATTTAGTTGAGGCAAAGTTTTCCACAAATGAGTTTAATTTTTCAAATCAGGCTACTGGTAGGATTCAAGAAGCAATGAAGTTAAACTGCAATAAGTCTATTGTTAATCATGACAAATAGCATAGAAATATTAGAATTTTTTCATGGCTAAATGATGGAACAAATCATTCTTACACTTAACTAAGACTAAAATAGCTAGAACAAGGAAAAAGAATCAAGTTAAAGAAAAACATTTACATGGAAAGAAATTTTCAAGATAAGGTGAGTCTTGCTTTATAAAAATTGGATCAAGTTTCAAAGACATTGCATACATAATAAGATACAAGATCATGTACAAGAACATTGTCCATAACTTTACATAAATGTGTCAAAACATTTCGAAGGACATTAAATTTTTCACAGATGCTTTTACATGAATCAAGAAAAATAGAAAATAAATTACCCTAAGTTCTCTACTAAATAAAATAAAACAAGCATGCAAACCTATAAAAAGTTAGAAAAAAAGTGCCTTCCAACCTTTTAATTACAACCACTGGTCATAGCCATGGCGCATCTTTTTACACTAAGTTGTATAACTCTCTGAACAACCAGTTTTTAAAAGTTGTTTAAATTAGTTTTCTAAAGTAAAACAAGTTTTGCAGTGATTTTGCAGTGATGAATTTATAGGGAACATAAAACATCTAAACCTCCTTCAATCCCATATGATAACAACAATGGAATGTAGAGGAATAAAGCAGCTTTAGGTCTATAGCGTCCAATAAAATCATATAAAGATAGAAGAATATTGACAAACATAGACAGGCAGCAATAATTTACAAGAGAGTTGGATGCAAAGATCTTGCAAATCTATTAACGGTGGTGTATCTCTTTTAATGGAAACCCAAGCACCAAATGGCCCTTGCTAGTAGGTAAATACTTCTTACGCCGCAACTCCTCTGCCTGCACTCTATTCGTAGTATAATGAAGCTCATGTGCAGAGACCAGCACCATCCTAGTGCTAGGGCCATTAACACTTCTGTTGCTCTAGTTTCTAGAATTCGAGACAAAATTAGAAGCAATCTTGTTCTTGGCCTTCAATTTTTCACCTTGCTTCGCAGAAGACGAGCTTGAGCCTTCCTAAGGTGGTTCACCAGGATACTAGAAAAAGAAAGTGCTCAAAGCTTCTCTTGGGTATGGCCTCTGCCCTCACTCTTGCTCCTATACAAAAAAAATCCTTAAGACTCATCCATCTCTTCGACCCAGATTTCCCCTTCTTAGACGAAGCCATAGCAGCAGCTTCACCATTTTGAGCCTTTTCATCATCTTCATTCTCTTCCAATTTACAGGGCTATGCTTCAGACCCGGGTAGATGCCATTGCGGTTCACTTCTGAGAGGCAATAGTGACCTGGTCCGCCTATGCCGAGAATTGTCATGGCGCAACCCATGCTCTCAACACCTACCTACACTATCATCCTCCTCTGGATCTTTGCCCTCATCTTGCAAATCAATGAGTAGGCGTAGAGCCTGGGGTTTCTCCAGATGCGCACTAAGCTTCATAGGTTGAATCTGACCATTACAGAAAATTATCATCCGTAGAAGTCATACCTCCCTCAATCTCAGAAAACTGTGCGCTAAGCTTGAACTCCGAGCCCAAACCACTGAGGGATGTGTTGGCCTTGCTTTGTTGGTGGAAAATATACTATCATGATTTCTAGCATAGACTGTTTTTCAACGTCAGACTGGGCGAAATCCCAGTGGGGTTCCCCCATGTAATAGCCTATCGGCTAATGAGGTCCACCTAACCTAGAAAAGCACAAGAACTGATGTGAATGTGTAAAAAAAATTACAACACTAGGTTAAAGTTAAGTTTAGTTTACAAGCCTTTTGGATTGATGTGAGGATGCAATTAAATACATTTTATAATGTTTAATTAAGGGAATAAGGGTTCATTAAGTCTAGGAAATTGTGAAATTCCTTTATAACACTTTACAACACCATTACAAGACATTGTTAAATGCATTTGAAAGGGTCCAAGACCTAGTGTGGATGTAAAAAACACCTCACAACACTAAATCAAGGCCTCATTAACTCCAATTTTTCATCCATTATTCCCCAAATAAAGAGTATGTGTAAGATCATCATGGGAAAAATAGGCCCTCAAGAGGCAAAAAATTTAAGTTAGGCAACTTGATGTAAAATTTTAAATAAGTTATCTATATTATTTCAAAAATATGTAGGAATAATACATGTAGCAAACTAAATGTAGTTTATAAAGTACTAGGTTTATTTTGAAAAGACAAAAATCTATTTGGTGAAAACTTGAAATTTCAATGCAGGAGTACTTAAATTCTAGGGAAAATATAAGAAGTAGGTCCGACCACCCTAACCATAATAAAATGATAATATTTTTTTATAATATTTTAGATATAAGTAGAGGAATCATGTCCTGATGTGATGCATATTTTATTGTAACTTTTTTCCAAGTAAATAATTAATTATGAATTTTTTATTACAACTTATAAAAATTATAAAACTTGTATGCATGACCACCTTAACATGGTCAAGAATTCATGAAATTAATTTTTTTAATCCTATAGTATGCAAAGTATAGAATGTGATGCATGTTTTAGATTCAAAAAATGTGATACCATTTGAAAGCTATAGATGGTTTTCAATCAGCGTATCAATCCAGACTTTAGTCATAATTCAAATAGAAAATGTTTTAAAATTCTTTATTAAATTCAAAGTAAAGTGTAATTTATATTGGTGGAAAGCTAAGAATCTCCTTTAAAAAACTTTTTTATTTCATCAATTGGGTAAAAAAAATTCGTCAGCCACATACCCATCATATTGGCACTTTCTAGCCCATCATGATCCTACACATACCCTCAAGCAAGTTGCACTTTTTCTATGGAACATAAACATATGACTTGGCATAGGACTTTCCAATTTGGCTCTCATGTGTTAATTTTTAGATCAGAAATGTGAATAAGTAAAAAATTCAACACTTAGAACAATGAACACAATATTTTACCATGTGAAAATCCTCCTACTTGAGGGAGAGAAACTTAGCAAAATATTCTCTCATAAATCAGAAGAATAAGTGCAAAAATAGCACACAAAATTAGGCCCTAGAATAGGCCTATTTTCATACATAAGTAATGTCACTTCTCCTTGAAGTGAATCTTGAATGCACTAAATAATAACACTTATTCTAGAATCAAATCTTCTACTTAGAAGCTGAACTACTACTAAATAGTCACAATAGTGGTTTACAATTCCTGAGAGGAATGAATTTTAGCTGAAATCACATATTTTTAGAAAATATATTGATTTAAGCCTTAAAAATTTCCATTTTAAGGATTCCAATTGAAGAGGGTTTGATCAAATCACCTTAGATCAAACCCCCTTGGATAGAACCTCGCTAGTTTTAAACCATACCTATAAATGCGTCTCCTTTACACCTATCAAAATGCTGATAAAAATCACTTTGATTTAGCTTTGGGGATCAAAATGAATTCATTTAAAATTTATTTCAAATGATTATGGTATTCCTCAGAACAAGCTATCCAATGAATATAATTTTAATATGTTTTGGTTTTGTTATGTATTTGTTTTTAAGTTTTATTAAACATAGGTTTTTCATGGAAAATGAATTTCTTTGTTCTTCACATGTGGAGAATAGAATATTATCAAAAAAAAATGAAAAATATGAGTGCACCAGATATTGAAGTCCTTGATCCAACAAAAAAAATTAAATTAAATTTTGACATATACAAAAAAAGTTACGCGTTATACGGTCGCTATGTCTGAATTATATTTCGTTTGACTTTGAAACTTGATTAAGGAAAAAATATTCAATAAAAGACTATCTAATCAAGTGGAAGCACTAGATATCAGAGTTACAAATCTAAATTTGAAAGAATTATAATTTTATCCTTCATGGAAAAAAATTATGCTTATACGGTGGCCACTTTTAAAAATGTGTTAGTTTTATGAAAAAATCAATTTTGTGGGAGATGGAAAAAGAAGTGAAATTTGATTCCAAAAATTTTGAATTTTTTTTTTAGAATCTACAAACAAAATTTGATGAGACTCTAGTTTGCACCATCTTCAAATTTCTCACGGTTTAGCCGCTATAGGTGCCCGAATGTGAAGATTTAGTTAAAAATAATGATATCAGCATTTTGATAGGTGTAAAGGAGATGCATTTATAGGTATGGTTTAAAAATAGTGAGGTTCTATCCAAGGGGTTTGATCTAAGGTGATTTGATCATACCCTCTTCAATTGGAATCCTTAAAATGGAACTTTTTAAGGCTTAAATCATTATATTTTCTAAAAATATGTGATTTCAGCTAAAATTCGTTCCTCTCAGGAATTGTAAACCACTATTATGACAGTATGAATTGGAATTGGATGAATTAATGATCAAATGAGAGGACTCTATCCCCTTTAAATACCAAGCTAGTCAACCTCCTTTCTAGGGCTGACCTAGAAAAATACAAATTTTATTTATAAAATAAAGGTTGGCTTGCCTTGAGTAAATTATATTTAGGAGAAAATATCTCTTGCAGCTAGAAAATGCTAGCATCATGTCTTCCTTCTTGATTGCATTTTCATTTTTGCTACTTTAAAGTAATTGCTCACATCATGGTGTTAGCAATTTCTTTAAAGTGGGGGCATACATTGGCATTATTTTGGAATTATTTCATTTGTATTTTTTTTCCTTTTCATGTTCCTTGATTCGATTTTCCTTCTTTATGTTATGTGTTTTTCCTCTTGGTGGTCTCTTTGGGTTTGACTTCCTCTGAGAGCATGATATTTCCTTGTCCTCTATTGGAAACATTAGATACAATGTTCCCTAGGATTAGACCTATCACGTGTCCTCTCTTGGAAACAAGATGAGGCCCTTTTGCACTTGTCCTCTCTTGGAAGCATTGGGTATGATGTTCTTGAGGATGAGACTTTGTATTTATCCTCATTTGGAGATGTTAAGCACAATGTTCCCTACGAGTAAATCGTATGAACTAAGAAAAATCCCTTTGAACATCCCTCTTTCTTATTGCATTTTATTTTCCATTTTGTCCTTACTAAATTCAAGCAGGTATGGCTTTGATACAGATTGTCTTGGGGCTCACCTAGTGAACACCTAGCTTCACTAGCACATAGATTTCAATGGAAAAATTTGTTACTTAAATTTTCCTCATAAAAAAATCAATTGGGAATGGACATGCATTGGATCGATAATTCATAAATCTGAGTGATTTGACCATCCTGTTGGGTGCAAATAATTTTCCAATTGGCAAAGATTCACCACTAAAGTTTTCCCTAATCTTTCCCCCTCTAATCGTCTCCCTCTTTCTCTCCCATTTTGTCACTCCATCTCTATATGTTTATCTATTTTTCTCACACCGCTTCTATATTTCTCATGTTATATCTATCTCTATCCCTATCTCTCCCTCTCCTAATCACAAACTCTTTCTATTTCTCTCTACTTCTCTCTCCTCTCTCTATTTCTCGCCCCCTCTCTATCCCTCTCTATTTGTTTATAAATATATATCCCTCTCCATATCTCTCTCACTCATATACACACACTCCCTCTTTCTCCTTCCCTACCTTTATCTCTATCTTTTTATCTTGTCACCTATCTACACCTCTATATCACTTATCCTTATCACCTTCTATCTCTCTCTCTTGTTCCCTCTATCTTTGTCTCCCTCTCTATTCCTCCTCCACTCTATCTATACCTCATTATGTCTACCTCTCTCTCTCTCTCTCTCACTCCTCTCTTTGTATCTTTCTATCTATATCTCTCTACATCTATTTGTCTATCTCTATCCCTATTGATATATGTCCTTTACCTCTCCCTCCCTTCTTCATTTTGTATCTTATTCACTCCATCTCTCCCTCCATATCTTCTAGTCTATATCTTGATCTTTATTTCTCACTCAATCTCCCTCTCCCTCATCTCTCTATCTCTTTCTATCTATATGCTTCTCTACATATATCTCCCTATCTATATCCCTATCTCTTAATTTTTTTCCTTTACCTCTCTATATCTCTATATCATCCTCCATTTATATTTGTCCCTCTCCCTCTTCTTCATCTTCTTCTCTCCCCCTCTCTACATATATCTCCCTCTTCTTCATTTTCTCTTTCTCCCTCCTATACCTATCTCTCCCACTTTCTCCCCCTTCCTCTCTATCTCTCCCCATCTCTCTGTCTCTTGCTCACTCCCTATTCCCTTATGTATCTTTATATCTCAACCTCTCTCTCCATTTGTCTTCCCATATATCTCTATGTTTATTTCTTTCTCTTCTCATTTATCTCTCTCTATCTCCCCTTATTTGTATCTCACTTTCCATCTCTATTTTCCTTGCTCTACTTTAGTCTATTTTTATCTCTTTTTCTCTCTCCCTCTCCCCCTTTCCCTATATCTCCTTATATCTATATCTTTATATCACTCTATCTCACCATATATCTCTTCTTGTGTCTTCCTCTTCCTCCTTATCTCTTTATTACTTCATTTCTATATATCACTCTTTATCTCTGCCCCTCTATCTCCATATATTTCTCTAAATATTTGTCTATTTTTGTCCATCTTCCTCTCTCATCCCATATTCATATCTACCTCTTTCTATTTGTCTCACTCTTACTCTCTAAATCTACGTTCATCTCTACCTCTATATTCCTTTGTCCCCCTCCATCTCCAAAAATGTCTCCCTCTCTCTATCTTACTCCATCTCTCCCTCTCTCACTCTCTCTCTCCCCCCTATTTCTATCTCCCTCTCCATCTCTATTTATCTTTCTCTAATTTTATTAGACAAAGCTAATCTAGTTTTCCTAGCTAATATTTATTATATATAATGGTTCTATTATAATTTAATATTCAAACCTTTATTTAAATTATCTAAGTCAAATACATAAGCCTCAAATTAATTCAATATGCATTTAACAAGGACTCTAACCAAGTTCAGGTAATCTATTTATTTTCTCAAACTCTTATATGTCATCATCTAACGAAGTGTTCACCTATAATCTTAAAACATCATATTTTATCAACAATAGAATAACATAAGGTTCTCTCAATCAGGCCTGGAATTTGACGGCCACCCCTACCTGTCATACGAATTTTTTTTTATGGTTTGTTCATTTAAATTCCTCACTTTACGTTTTATGAAAAAAGTTAACTGTCAAAAATATTTAAATATCAATTTCAAACCTATTTAAAAATAATTATATAAAATTAAAAATAGTTTATTCCTTATTCAACTCATTATCTAAAATTTCAACATGCTCACGAATAAAGCACAAATGATGTATTATCTTGAAAAAAATAAAAAAAAATTCAATATCAATTTCAAACCTATTTAAAAATAATTTTATAAAATTAAAAATAGTTTAATCCTTATTCAACTCATTATCTAAAATTTCAACATGCTCATGAATAAAGCACAAATGACATATTATCTTGAAATTTTTTATTTTTTTTTAAAATATCAATTTCAAACCTATTTAAAAATGATTATATAAAATTAAAAATATTTTAATCCTTATTCAACTCATTATCTAAAATTTCAACATGCTCATGAATAAAGCACAAATGATGTATTATCTGGAAAAAATCAAAGCTCACGAATCACTTCTAAAAAAAATGCTACAAAATAAATGTTGTTGAAAAAACAGTGACAAATTGTTTATGTTATTCATATGCATATCCTATATATATATATATATATATTAAAAAAATGCAAAATTAGAAAATATTGATAATTAGAAATAAATGTAAAAATCTTAAATTTATTGTAAGAAGAAGTTTCTAAATTCATATAGAAAATAATTCTTGTTAAAATATTCAAAAAGTTAAAAAACAATTATATTCTATTTTGAAAAGATTTTTTATTTATATATATTTTTATAATAAATATTATAAATCATATATATTAATATAAAGCAATATAACTATTAGTAAAAATGTTAAAATCTTAAATTTATAGTTAAAAATAATTAGAAAAATTAGAAAGAACTATATTTAATCTTGAAAAGATTCTATTTTGAACAAATTTTGAATTAATAAATATATTTATAATAAATATTATAAATCATATATATTAATATAAAGTGAAATTAGAAAAAAATATTCCAATTCTAAATTAATTTATATTTTTATCATAAACTATATATATAATCTGATTAGAGGTAGCTCTAGGTTTCTTTGAAGAAATTTTTGAAGATGCTCATGAAAAAGGAGAGAATAGGACAGGTCTTGTAGGATTTAAAACAAGAGTTCATTTCTCTAGTTACGCTAAGAGGCATTCTACAATCCCATAAGAGTTTAAGGACCTGAGTACATAAAAAACAAAGGGAAACATAACTGACGAAAATACGAACTGATGGAAGTAGATGCGAGTAGTGGGCAACGACTACCATGCATTGACGATAGTGGAGGAGTAGAAGAGTAATTGATGGAAGTGGAAGTGTCTTCCAATGGTACGATAATGCTAGCATCTAAGTGCACATCAACTGTTATTTTAGTAGCAATTCACCACCATTTGTTTGCAGTGATTTGTAGGTGTGTTCGAATCCACATGTGGTGTTTGTTTGTCTACGGGAGCATTTCATTTCATCGTTTGGAGTACTGAGATCTGTATAATTCTCCGGTCTGGTGATATTTTGATATTTTGTAGCGATGGAATACTTGAGATTGTGAATTGTTGTGGGAATCGGTATCACATATTATCTGGTACGAGTAATACTTTTGCACCCTATTCTTTTGAGAATTCATAATGGCTGGAAAATTTCTTACTCTGAAAAACATGGATCTATGTTGTCAGAATTAAATCTCTTTGTGATTCAGCATTTTAAATTCTTGGACAGTCATATCAAATTGTGTTTTTGTAGTAGAATATTTATTTCGCTTTAAAACTTTGTGTTTTATCTGAAGTCCTTGGCTTAAATTGTTGTGTTTCTAACATCAAATTCTTTGCAAAGTTGTTTTGCTGCTTCAACCCACTACAACAAACAAGATGTAATTACTGAATCATGCCCAAAATCACTGAGCTTTTCGTATAACCCAAAGACTAAAATCAAGATGTAATTGTTGTGTTTCTACCTGGCTCGGCTTCATAAATATTTGATTTATCTCCCATACATAATTTTTATGACTGTATTTTTATGCCCCGCTTCACATGCCTTTTGGTCTTCATTCATTTAGTTTTGCACTTCTTCTACATGGCTCGTGTGTTGCCGCCCCTGCACATTTAACTTGGAGGAGTCTTGATTTGCAATGAACGACATCCATTCTTCACATTAAATAATTAATAATTAATCCATCGGTGTTCTGTTTATTACAGGCCATGATTACCGTATTGCTTGCGGTGGTTTCTGCACATGGGAAAGTTAACGGGAAGTCAAGAGGCCACGTCTTTCATGGAAAGCCAAGATTTGGGCTAAATGTGGCGATCCACAGGTAGTGCTCTCCACAGTTGCATTGAGCAAGCAGGCATCAATGAGATGCAACCCCAGACAACAAAGACATGTGGGTGGTGAAGGTCGCGCAGTCTAATGGGGTAAGTCGAATGGGCTTGAGCCATTAAAGGGTCTTTCTCTGGCCTGCGTATGGAATCATTTGTTGTAATTGCTTACTTTGTTATTTGAGCAGAGGTGACTCGAGTTTGGTCAAATTCTTGCAATAGATTTTGCATCGTCACCGGCGGACGGTGTGTATGGAAACGTGGCCTGCATCTCTATTCAATAAGCCTAACTCTTTGTTGGTTATTGAGGACATCAATATACTGTTCTAACAATTTGTTTTTCTCATTTAAATGTACAGGGGAATGGTGGAATGATAATGTGGAAGATGTGATAAAATATGCAACTAGAAGAGGAGCGATGCCTTTGGAATCGGATGGATACACCATCAACAACCAGCCAACGGAATTGTATGCATGCTTTGCAAATGGTTTGTCACCTTAATTGATTTATATCGTCTCTTAGAATTGTCTCAGAACAGTTTGCATGGGAAGATACCATGGGAAATAGGTAAGCTGCAATTTCTTCACACATTTATGTATCATGGAATGAATTAACTGGGAAAATTCCTCCCAGCATGGGGAAAATGAATGGTGTGGAGATGGTAGATCTGTCTCACAATCAAATGCGCTGAAAGATCCCCCTACTTTCGCCTCTCTTACTAAGCTCAGTAATATTGATGTGAATTAGTTTCTAAATTTTGATTTATTTTTAAAAAAATTTAAATAATGTCTTTACATTAAAATTATTTTATCAAAAGATGGTTTGTATATAAAAAAATACATTTTCCAAATTTAAGATCTCTATTTAACATATATTCAATTTGATGATATATTTTCCAAATTTAAGATCTCTATTTAATGTATATTCAATTGTCAAATTTGATATATAAAAATGATTGATTTTAAAAACATCATACAAATTCATATCTAATAAATTTATTCAGCTAAATGGTTTTAGTTAGTTTCTAAATCTTCACCTTTTTTTTTTAATTGAAAGAATATCTTTATATTAAAATGATTTAATGAAAGAAATATTTGTTTCAAATTTAAGATCTCTATTTAACATATATTGAATTGTCAATTTTGATAAAATAAGATCTATTAAACAAAAAAAAAATGTATTTAAAAATAAGGTAAGAAAAAAATAAACTGAAATTTAGATAAAGAGAGATAATAAAATTATATTATAACTTTAACCCTATTAAATAATTATTTTGAAATGTTTTAAACTCATGATTATTTATCAAGGTTGGAGTTATAATTATTAATAATTTTAGAGATGTAATTGAAATAATTAATTATAACCTTAATTTAATAATTATTATTAATATTAAAATTTTAACCCTAATTATTCTTACTATAATTCAAAAATCATTAGAATTATGGTTAGAGTTAGGATTAGAGTGAAGGTTAAGGTTAGGATTAAAATTAGGGTAGGAAGTAGAGTTAGAATTACAATTATAACTACAGTTAGTGTTATGGGTAAAGTAAAGTTTACAATCAAAGTAAGGGTTCAATTAGGGTTAGGGTTAGGGTTAATGTTAAGGTTGAGATTTAATTAGAGTTAGAATTATATTAGGGTTAGCATCCGATTAGGGTAAGCATCTGATCATAGTTAAGTTCAACAAGGGTTAGGCTTATATCATAAATATCATAATTTGGGTTAGGGTCAAGGTTAGGATTAAAGTTTAATTAGCTTGGGACTCAATTAGAGTCAAGGTTAGGGTTAGGGTTGAATTAGGGTAAGGTTTAATGTTAGGATTAGGATTCAATTAGGGTAAATGTTAAATTAGGGTAATGTTTAGTATTATGGTCAGGGTTAGGCTTCAGTGCCAAGGTTCAAAGTTAGGGTTAGTGTTGAATTAAGGTAAGAGTTAATGTTAGGAATATGTTTAAATTAGGGTTAGAGTTGAATTAGGGGAGAAATTAGTGTTAAAGTTAGGGATACGCTTCAAGTGCCAAGATTCAATTAGGGGTTAGGGTTATAATTCAATTTAGTGTTTAATCAAGGTCAAGGTTATGGTTCAATTTGGGTTAGGATTTAATAAGGGTTAGAATTAGGGTTAAGGTTCAATTATAGTTAGGATTAAGATTAGGTTTTAATCTAGTTAGGGTTGGGTTTTAATTAGCGTTAGAGTTGTACAATAAATTTTTGGGTCAAGGTTAGGGTTGGGGTGTAAATAGGGTTAGGGTTCAATTATGGTTAGGGTTGAATTAGGGTAAGGGTTAGTTATAGGGTTAGAGTTAAGATTCAAATAGGTTTGGTATTAGGGTTTAATTACAACTAGGGTTAGGGTTAGGGTTAAGGTTGAATTAGGTTAAGGGTTAGTGTTAGTGTTAATGTTAGGTTTACGATAATTAGGAATCAAATTAGGGTTATGGTTATAGATAGTGTTAGAATTAAGGTTAGGGTTAGAGATGGTGTTAGGATTAGGATTAGAGTTAGGTTTAAAGGACTAGACAAAGAATTAGGATAAGTGTTGGGATTTATGTTAAGAATAGGGTTAAGATGAAGAATAGAGTTATGATTAGTGTTAGTGTTAGAAATAGGGTTACAATTAGTGTTAGGGTTAGGGTTAGAGATAAAAATTAGGAATCAAGTTAGGATAATGATTAGTGTTAGGTTTAGGGTTAGGATTAGGATTGAAATTAGGGTTAGGGTCAAGGTTAGAGATAATTACGAATCAAATTAGTATTAGGGTTAGAAATAGAATTAAGATTAGGGTTGGGTCAGGGTTAGTGTTAGGATCAGGGTTAGGGATATGGTTAGGATTAGAGATAGGGTCAAGATTAGGGTTAGAGATAAAATTAGGATTTTAGTTAGGGTTTAGGATTAGGTTTATATTGAGGCTTAGGGATGGGGTTTACGATAGGATTAGGGTTAAAGATAGGGTTAGAATTTAGGATAGGGTTAGGGTTAGAGATAGAATTAGGATTATGGTTAGGTTTGCATTATGATTAGGGTTACTTGCTTAGGGTTAAGGTTGTGGCTAGAGAAAATTATGATTAGGGTAAGAATTAGGGTCGAGATTGGTGTTAGGATTATGGTTAGGATTAGAGACAAGAATAGATTTAGAGATAATGTTAGGACCAAGGTTAAGGTTAAAGATATAATTAGGATTAGAGTTGGGGTTTGTGTTAGGATTAAGGTTAATCTTAGGGTTAGGGTTAAAGATAGGGTTAGAGTTAATGAATATAAGCTAATTGTTTAAATTAATGTTAGGGTTAGAGTTAGGATTAGGATTAGGATTAGGATTAGAGTTAGGGTTAGAGATGGGGTTAGGGTTAGGGTTAGGGATAGGATTAGAGATAGCATCATGATTATGGTTAAGGTTATGATTAGAGATAGAATTAGGATTAGGGTTAGGGTTAGAGATAGTGTTATGATTAGGGTTAGGGTTTGAGATAAAATTAGGATTAGAGTTAGAGTTTGTATTAGGATTAGGGTTAAGCTTAGGGTTAGGGTTAGAGATAGGTTACAATTAAGGTTTGGGTTAGGCTTAGGGTTATGGTTAGAGATAGTATTAGAATTAGGGTTAGGGATACAAATGGTGTTAGGATTAGGATTAGAGTTATGCGTAGGGAACAAGAGATAGAATTAGGATAAGTGTTCAAATTTATGTTAGGAATAGGGTTAAGATCAAGAATAGGGTTATGATTAGTGTTAGGGTTAGAAATAGGGTCACAATTAGTGTTAGGGTTAGGGTTAGAGATAAAAATTAGGAATCAAGTTAGGATAATGATTAGTGTTAGGGTTAGGGATAGGATTAGGATTGAGATTAGTGTTAGGTTTAGGGTTAGGGTCAAGATTAGAGATAATTAGGAATCAAATTAGGATTAGAGTTAGAAATAGAATTAAGATTAAGGTTAGCTTGGGGTTAGTGTTAGGATCAAGGTTAGGGATATGGTTATGATTAATGATAGGGTCAAGATTAAGGTTAGAGATAAAATTGGGATTAGGGTTAGGGTTTGTGATAGGATTAGGTTTATACTTAGGCTTAGGGATGGGGTTTACGATAGGATTAGGGTTAAAGATAGGGTCAAAATTAAGGTTAGGGTTAGGGTTAGAGTTAGAGATAGAATTAGGATTATGGTTAGGTTTATATTACAATTGGGGTTACTTGCTTATGGTTAAGGTTGTGGCTAGAGAAAATTATGATTAGGGTTAGAATTAGGGTCGCAATTGGTGTTAGGATTAGGGTTAGGATTAAAGACAAGAATAGATTAGGATTAGGATTAGGGTTAGGGTTAGGGTTAGGGTTAGATATAGTCTAATCATAACCCTAATACATATTTTATAACCCTAACCTTGAATTTAAGCCTACTTGAAACACAATCTCCAACCCTAACCATAACCCTAATAATATAGTATAATATTAAAAACTAACCCTAATTAAACACCAACCTTATTTCTTACCCTAATCAAACACTAACCCTAATAATATAGTATAATTATATATTAATTCATGTTATGTGTTGCGCGACATCTATATTAAAGTTGAATGATGCAAAATTAAAATGTTAGGATTAGGGTTAGGATTAACGTTAGTATTAAGATTAAGATTAGGATTAGGGTTAGAATTAGGGTTATGGTTATGGTTAGGGATATGTTTATAAATGATCAATATAGTAATTTGGTTAGGGTTAGAGTTAAAATTGGGATTAGGGTTGGGGTTATCATCATGAATAGGTTTATGATGACAAATAGGGTTAGGGTTAGGGTTAGGGTTATGGATAGGGTTAGGGTTAGGGTTAGGGTTATGGTTATGGTTATGGTTATGGTTACAATTAGGGTTATCATCACGAATATGATTGTCATCATGAATAAGATTAGGATTACAATTAGGGTTAGGGCTATCATCACCAAAAAATTTATCATCATGAATAGGATTAGGGTTAGGGTTAGGGTTATCATCACAAATAGGGATTAGGGTTAGGGTTACTTTTAGGGTTAGGGTTCTGGTTAGGGTTAGTGTTAGAGTTAGGATTAGGGTTAGGATTAGTGTTAGGGTTAGGATTAAGATTGGGATTAGCATTAGGACCTAACCATAACCATAATCCTAACCCTACCCCTAACCCTAACCCTAACCCTAACACTAACCCTAACCCTAACCCCAATCACTATTTGTGATAACCATAACACTAATCCTAACCCTAACCCTAATACTATTCATAATAATAAGCCTATTTGTGATGATAAACCTAACCCTAACCCTAACCCTAACCCTAATCCTATTCATGATGATAACCCTAACCCTAACCCTCACCATAAAACTAACCCTAGCCCTAACCCTAACCCTAACCCTAACCCTAATCCCTATTCTTGATGATAAACCTATTCATGATGATAACCCAACCCTAATCCCAATTTTAGGTCTAACCCTAACAAAATTACTATATTTTATCATTTATAAACATATTCCTAACCATAATGATAACCCTAACCATATCCATAAACCTAACCCTAACCCTAACTTTAACCATAACCCTAACACTAACCCTAACCCTAATCACTATTCATGATCATAACCCTAATCCATATTCGTGATGATAAACCTATTCATGGTGATAAACCTAACCATAACCATAACCCTAACCCTAATCCTTATTCATGATGATAACCCCAACGCTAATCCCAATTTAAACTCTAACCCTAACAAAATTTTATCATTTATAAAATCATAACCAAATTGAACCCTTACTATAATTGAACACTCACCCTAATTGAAACCAAGCCCTTATTTTACCCTACTCATAACCATATCTTTAATTCTAATTATAACCCTAATCTAAATTCGTGATGATAAACCTAACCATAACCCTAACCATGATCCTAATCCTAATCCTAATCCTAATCCTAACCCTAATCCTAACCCTAACCCTAACCCTAATCCTATTCCTAATTCTAACCTTAACCCTAATCCTAAACATAACCCTAACCCTAACCCTAACCCTACACAAAATTAATTTACTTAGCCCTAATCCTAATCCTAACCCTACTTAAACCCTAACCCTAACCCTCATCCTAATCCTAATCTAATAAAACCCTAACCCTAAACCTAACCCTAATCCTAACGCTAACTCTAACCCTAACCCAAACCCTTACCCTAAACTAATTAAACACTAACTCTAACTCTTACCCTAATCCTAACACTAAATTTAAAAAAAAAACCCTAACCCTAATCCTAACCCTAACCTTAACCATAACCCTAACCCTAATCCTAACCTTAAACCTAACCCTAACCTTAACCATAAACCTAACCCTAATTAAACCCTAACCCTAAACCTAACATTAATCCTAATCCTAACCCTAATCTTGACCCTAACCCTAATACTAACCCCAACCCTAAACCTAATCCTAACCCTAATCATATTATAATATTTTAATTATTATAATAATTTTATAATAAAATATATAATAAATATAAAAAATAATTTATTTAAGATATTACATGTTGCGCCGCGACTGCTACTAGCATATATATATATTATTTTAATAAAATAATATATATATATACTAGTTAATGATAAAAAAAGAATGTTGGCAAATAATGCAAACATTTATTGCGCTAATATCAATATGTTTTATTAGTATTAAGATCTAAAGATCTTAATGGAAGTGAAGGCCCTGAATCTTCTCGCCAAATTCATTATCTCTGAAATTGAAGTTTTACAAACTACAGTAGAACAACACTCAATTTTAACACTAAATTGATAGCACAATTTTAAATTGACTATAGAAGAAAAAATTACGAAAAGATCTCAAATATTGTGCTTCGGCAATTAGCTCCATACAATTGCCTACAAAGGAAAGTTAAATTTTTCTAATAAGAAACAATTAATCATAAATTTAGACATATTCGTGAAGAATTTATATATTTTATGCAAATTTTAAAATGTAAATACTGGGTTTATACATGATTCTCTTCAAGCTCTTTGTTCAGCTGGTCACAGAGCTTTCTGAACTTTCAATTTGCTTCTCTTGCACGTTGCATGGATGTCTATGTTTGAAGCTGTAGATTCAAATCACACATAGGGAATCTTGATTGGGTACCTCTTCTTCAGCCATATTAAACATGCCACAGGATGTATGCAGATCAAGATTGCAGATAGCGCACCTATACCCCTTATCGTGCCCATCCTCTCCGAAAACGTTGCATATAAACCCATTTTTATAATGTAAAGAGCCAAGTAGGTGCGCTGGGTAGCTCAGATGTTGTATGAATCCAGCTAGCATGCAATCAAAGAGAATACGCTAGTTATTGTTTTTCCTGAACGTGTTTTAAAACAGAGATCTTTTAACACATAAAGAATTTGTTTTTCTTGATTGGCTGAAAAGCTTTGTGTGTTATTGACATATTTTGATGAGGAAAGTGAAATGAAATTCGCTGAAATTCAAATCCCTAGTGCAATCTGACGCGGCTTCACTTTCTTAATAATAAAAAACATGCAACATTCTTGATTTCCACAAAGTCCACGTAATAAAAACCATGCAATTTGCTTTGAATGCGGAGTTAAAACTAAATAAATTTTCAAATCAATTGGGGAGGTTCAATGAACCTGGATGCTTTCTTATATTTAAAAAGATGAGGCGATGCAAATATTCTATTTATCAATACCATTACAAAAGCATGTTAGTTAGGTTTTATTTTCTTGCCGAATTTTTTTTTTGTATTATTAAATTAATTATGATTATATTTTTATTTTGTTGTCTTTTAAATTTTTATGTATATTTATGAATATATACAGATAATTAAATAGACAAGAAAAAATAAAAAGATAATTTCTTAGTTTAATGTAAATAATATAAATGAGATTGAATGTAATGATAAAATGGAAGAAGAACAAGGTAGGCTAGTAATAATAAAAAATATAAATTTATATTCATATATTATTATTATTATGAATCAACTTACTGAAGTTAACCTAATATATATACATTCAACTCTTTTCTTTCATTGAATTAAAATCAATAATTATTAATAGTAATTTTTATTTTCATATAATAATTATGTGAGGTTTCTAACTTTTATTTTTAAATAATAATTATTTAATTCTTTCTTATAACTATATTATATAACCAATAAATATAATATAATAAAATTATATTATATTATATTATATATATTAGTATGTAACATAATTATTAGATAAATATTTAATATAATAATTATCATTGTTTCTTCTAATTATATTATATTATCATTTTCTCTTATTTTTGTTTTGTTTGATATATCTTTCTAACATCTACAAAAATTATATAAGATAATTGATATTTATATAATATAATTTAGCTAAGATTAATAATTATTAATATTAATATGAATGCATGTAACTATCTCTATATAGACATGCATTATCCTACAATTTACATTATAATTATTAATATATTATTAATTTTTTTTATAAAAATTAACATTAATGTGACATTTTTAAATGATTATGTTAATATTATAATTAACAAAACTAACATTATTTTTATTCACGTTAATTAAATTTACATTTATTTTTATTAAATCTCAAATAATATAATATACTATTATATAATAATATAGTGTAATAGTATATGATGATATAGTGTTTATTTATTATTATATATTATATTTTAATTTATATAATATAAATTATTAAACATATTTTATATTAAATATAAGGAGGTCACAAAAGGTACAAAAAGCTCCAAGAGAGCGCACTGTTTAGCCTACAAGAGGTCGAGCCTCAAAATAGGAGCCGAGCCAAAAAGATCAGAGACAACAAAATAAACATCCGTGACAATGATACATTATCGATACAAAATGGTGCATAGCAAAAAACCAGTAGTCCACCCTTTATCACCTTCCATCCAGACTATACATTTCATCTCCTGCGCAAGCATGAGAGTCGTGTCCTTGTTGAAGCGTCTATTGTTCTTCACCTCTTGGGACAAAATCTTGCACGTACTTTCGAAGAGCCACTGATTATTTAGAGTGTCCCTCCAAGCGTAACCTCCCTTCATCTCGTAGATGAAGAAGGTGGCATAACCATCCTTTAGGAAACATTCGAGTTTCTTCCTTTCTATATATTTTAAATTTAAATTATATGTAATATTCTATTTAATATATTATTAAGTATAAAACATATTATAATTAATATATAATATTTTTCAATATAATATTATTTAAACTAATTTATTAAAAATCAGCTGTTCAGGGTAAATATGGTGGAAAAGAAAGAAAAAGAATTAGAAGGCATAAGTTAGCAGAGAAAAAACAAAGCAAGTTCAAATTATGGGTGAACGAAAAAAGAAACTTGCCAATTATTCTAGAGCAAAATTAGATTTAAAACTTAAAAGCAAATTTAGATTTAAAACTAAAAACAAAAACAGCTATAGTATCGCATCACAGAAAGAATAAAATAAGGAAAGGATTTGTAGCATTTTGAAAGAGGAGAATGGCTTCCATGAGAATTTCACATAATGGGGCTTCTGTAATAATATCAAACGAGGGAGTGGTTTCTGTGCAGAGAGTAATAATATCAAACGACCGAGTGGCTTCTGTGCAGGGAGATTTTGTGCAGAGAGGGGGAAGAAGAGGAGAAGTAGAGGGTTCAGGGTCGAAGGGAAGGCGCGGAGCAAGGGGCAAGATCGTGAGATCGCGGCCAGAGCGGCAAGCAAGCTGGATACGCAGAATAGTGGATCCAGCCAGCCGGTTTATTAAGATGTGTTTCAACTCTTTCCGCAGGAAGCGCACTCTTGAAGAAGTTGAGGAGGAAGCTGTGGAAGTAAATGGTGGGAATGAACCAAACAATGTGCAAAATGGAGGAGTTGAAGAGGAAACCGTGGAAGTAAATGGTGTGAATGAACCAAACAATGTGCAAAATGAAGAGAGGCAACAGAGAAAAAAGGCAAGGAGAGAAAAAGATATCCGTTCTTCTGATGTTACTGTTGAATGTGCAAATTGCCGCAGTGCCTCGTCTTCCTCTCATGCTCATAATGTAAGTTAGACATTTATTTTTCTCTTCTTTTCACATGTTGCACATGATATTTAAGAAAAAGAAGTTGACATGTTGTAGGTTTGGGATGATGCCGATGACTCTAATCCAGTAGATATTGCAAAAGCTTATATGGGTGTGCAGTCTCGTACACATTTTCGAGATGGGAGGAAAAAGCGAAGGAGAAGAAAATATATCGGCTCTTCTGTTTGAGCTGAGAGGTAAACTGAATCTAGAAAGTTTTGGTATTTTAAAGAAGTTTTTAAATTTTCTATGTAGTCATCTGTATGGAGCTTAATCTTATTTTAGAGAGGAAACATCAATGTAATAATGAATATACAGAAAATTTATACAGTTTGTATGAGGTAAAAACTGAATTCTTTGTAATGTTTTTATTTTATAAAATAGATGAGAGTTATAAAAAAGAACAAATGATATTACTATAATAATTATGTTATATATTTGTGCTTAGTAATTGAATTTTTTTTTGTGTAAAGAATGAACACATTAAATTGATATTGCTGCGTGATTTGAGTTATAATAGGATGCGAAAGAATATTTGTGAAAGATATCATATACACATCTGCACCATTCAAACCAAGCATTTGATAGTACTGTGGCTGCCGTATTGAAGTACTTAAAATCATTTTACTTTGCTATCCTATAAACTTCAACGAAATTTGTTTATGTTAGACTCAATTCAGGTAAACTTCTTCGTGTTAGAGTAAATGCCATTTGTTCTTTTCTTGCTCAGGCTGGTTGACGGATTTAACTGGAGTGTAATCAATTTACCTATCTTTATTATTCCGGCAGCTTTTCTAGGTTTGTGTTTTGGAGGTGGCAGTGCAAGTGGTATCACACAATATCCCTATAATACATATGGCATGGATGGGAAGATGTAGTATGCATGTTTTTTTCACATTTAAAGGTATGTCTGCAATCTGCAAGTTTTCATATTCCTAGCAAATATTTTTTTTATTTTTGTAAATTTTAAATTAATGAATATTTTTCCTTCTTTTTCAATAGATTATGATAAGTACCTTACCTCTTAGCCGCGCGTGAAAGAGGAAACTTACCATTTTAATTTCGCTTTGATTTTTCCATTCTATTAATACTCTCTCTTGTCCGTGAGAAGTTGAATTGTAATATTTTTCCTTTTGATAGTCTCTTTTGTCTAATAATGATCTTTAACAGAACTGGCTGTTTGGATTGGAGCGTTGCTAAATGATTCTTTTGGTTCTTTCTGATCTCAGCAAGTTAATAATTTTACGTGTATTGTGCAGGCAACCACTGATGGATATGGAGACTATTTTAGATACGAAATTACCAAATGAAATAAGATACAAAATATAGCATCGTCCATTATTAATGTCTATACAGTGCAATTTTTCCTCCTTATCACAATGCCAATAGTCAGAGATGAAAGAATCTGAAAAAACTTTTACATACAACATTAGTATTTGTGTTGGAGGACATGTTATTCCAGGGAGATTTGTAGTGGTACGATATGGTAGACATGGATGTCCTCAGAAGGCAGTCGCACTGTTTCACCGTATCCAACAATCAGGCCTCAAACCCGATTAATTTACGCCTGTGCCAAAATGGGAGCTTTTGACCACGATTTAGGTATTCATAAAATCTCCAATGCATTGCATGCAAGAGTGTTCTCCATGCATGTACTTCACCAAAGCTCCAGTTTCGTTTCCATAATCTTGTTATTCAACATCGATTGTTTCCAGTTTTGTTTCAGGAAATTGTACGTTGATGATCTATGTTGAAACAGAAATGGAAAACCCCGTAGCCGTGAGAAGGATCGATTTAGGGAAAGCCCATAATCTGATTGCTCTCTTACACTCCACCAAGCCCACGAAAAGCCTTTTTCTTCCGTGAGTATATATAAATCTTCTTGTTTTTTATACCTCATTTGTCTCTGACCTATTTTACTTATTGTTTTCTTTGTTTTCAATTTCCAAGAACTGCAGAGGAGCTCAACTATGAGAACAGTCTGTGCTTCTTTCTTGTTCCTTCCTGAACACTAGCGTGAATCTTATCATTTTATGACGAGAAAAATATGCACTAGTTGGTATCTTACTAAGCATTAAAAATGTTTATTTGGACTATAATGGATAAGACTTTAATAGCTACTAGCATTGTTATGAATGCTGTTAAATTGTTCTTGGAGATGGAAGTTGTGCATTTGAATGCCCGGGGTTTCTTTTCTTTTATTTTTCTGTCTATCAAACAATCTAGTTCAAATACTGTATAAAGTTTGGGCCCTCTTGATGATATGATATGTAAGTTCTGATAGAGAGAAGAAAATTCAAGAGATAGAGGTGATGATTTCATTAACATCATCAAGAGATAAAATCACTATTTTGAAAAGTTAAATTATTCTTTTTTCAATATTAAATCTTGTTATGTTAATTTTTTTACATTATTTTTTAAATTATAACAATTTTTAAACAAAGTTAAAATCTTTGTCAAGTTGGATAGATATTCTTCCATGTTTAAATAACGTATTACATTTTTAAGATTAATATAAACTATTTATGTGTTTGTCCTTTTATCCAAAAGAAATAAAATTAAAAAAAAAAAAATTTAACATCTAATTTATTATAGAAATCATAATTTTATTTTAATTACAAAATATTTAAATTTCTTTACTTTTTAATATTATTTTAATTATTATTTTTAAATTGTTTTATAAAATTATTTTACTTATATTAATAAATTTATGATGGTTATTATAACTAATTTATATTCAAATTAATTTTAAATTATATAACATGATATTATTGTTGATTTTAAATTTTTATTACTAATGCATAAATTTCAATAGAAAAAAGATCCACATAACTTTTTGCATGAACATGCAAATAGAATCATGATTTTGGTGACTAAGAGATAAAATCATTACTTGGAAAAGCTATATATTTTTGGAGATCAAATATTTATATGATTTGGCATTCTTTTTCTTGAGATAAACATCTACCATATTCTATAAATAATAGCTTGATTTCCATTCTAATTTATTTAAGTTTCTTTATTTTATAATATTGTTTTAATTTTTAATTTTATGAAAACAATTTTTTTTTAAATTTAATGTAATTGTATTATATTTTTAAATTGTTTAAAAGTATATTTAGAATATTATATTTACTTTCTATTTATATTAATAGTAAATTATTTAACTTGGTAGTATTGTTATTTTTTTATTGATAATACATGTGTTAATTTCAAAAAAAAATGAATATTCATAATTTAAATAATATCACTACTTTAAAAAGTTGTTTTTTAAATCAAATCTCTATGTGTTCATTTCCTTTCTTCTAATGAAACAAAATATAATATCACTATTTAAAAATAAAAAATAAAAACCATATATATTATAGGTTGTAACAGGATTGTAATTTTTACTTTAGAAATTAATTATTATAAAAGGAAACACCCTTCCATTGCATCCTAATCACAACTTAATAGAGCTAACTATTGAATAGACTTCCACCTTCTTGTACTATTACCATACTTGTAAGAAATGAAAACTTGTATATTGTCTTACTAGTTTGAGTGGGTAAGTAATAACTCAAAATGAAAATGTTAGTTAAGTTGTACAATAAGTTTTAAATACCTAACACCAAGCATCAAAAGGCTAATCACAATCAAGGTGTAAAATAGGTATAAAAGACCAAATACTATGTCCTCTTATGGAATGTAACCTATAAAGTTATAAATTAATGTGTATATTCACTAATAAAACTAAAAAAAACACATGATATATGTAATATTGAAGCTTGAATTCATGTCACAAAAATAAATATTGTATAAAAATAAGACAACATAAATGATCAATTATATGTTATACAACATCCTCTATCCATTCACTTAAACCTTTGAAACTCCAATGATTTTAAAATCAAATAGAAACAACCAAGCATGAAAGTTCCTACTTCAAACCAAGAAAAACTTCATATGTAACTTTATAAGTTAGAATTCAAAAAGAAAAACATCAAAAAAATAAAGTAAATGTTACCAAAATCTCCATTGTTGAATTATTTTCTCCTTGATTAATTGGAATGTGGATGCTCCTTCACTTGAATATACCAATTCAATAGCATGCACCTAGTGTAAGTGATGATTGATTAATGAAGGAAAAAAAATTGAATTTATAGAATTTTGTAAGGGTGAATGGATGGTCAAGGTTTGATTAAAAGATAAATGGTGGATGATGGTTGTGAAGAAATCTCTAGCATCAAGGAGTGGATTATGGGTAGAGATGGAGGTGGTTAGATTGTGAATTGTTGTGATGAACTTAATAAGTTTAATAAGTAGTTGTAAGCATGAGAGATGTTAGAGTAGTCATGCATTAAAGCTAATAATTAATTAATCTTTAATTGATTACTAGTCTAATTCTTTTTATGTAATTAAGCTAAACTTAGGAGTGGTTTTTTTGTTAACTAAGGTGAACTATTATTAGATCATTTGATCTCATCACATAGGATGTTGAAAATTTTCATGATCTAATCCCTTTAGCATTTAGAGTTACTCCTATAAATCACTCATCCTCATTGTATTATCTCATGATCTCCTTGAAGATTCTTGATGTTCATTCTATATGTTTTTCTTGTTGACGATATAATAGATTATTGTTTGCATCTCTCTTGTTTGGAAGGTGCTATTAATCATTGTTTGATCACACATATCATGTTCATTCACAATTCTAACATGGTATCAGAGCATGGATTCAATGAATCCCTTCTTGATTTTTGGAAGTTTTCTTCAACAAAGGTTATAGGGCTTCAAAATCCCAACTCCAAAATTACAAAAAAAGGGGTTCGCTGAACTCATGCTCTAATATCATATTAGAATTGTGAATAAACATGATATGTAAGATCAAACAATGATTAATAAAACCTTCCACACAAGAGAGAAGCCAATGATAATCTATTATATCATTAATAAGAAAAACTTACAAAATGAACCTCAAGAATCTTCAAGGAGATCGTTAGATAATACAATGAAGGTGAGTGATTTATATGAGTAACTCTAAATGATAAAGAGATTATATCTAAAAATTGACAACATCCTATGTCTAATGAGCCTAGCCAAAGCTGACTCAAAAACTCCTCTCTTGTTGCCTTTGGAATTTTGTCAAACACTTCATATGCAAACTTCCAGCTTGCTAGTTTTAGTTATTAGTCTAATATGAATGCTTGAAGATGATATCAAAGTACTCTAATGCTTGGAAATCAAAACTACAATGCATAAACTATATCCTAGATGCATCAATGACTTAATTTCATGTTTAACAATGCTCATACATGACTTCTATATGTAAAATGTGCACCTAAAGCTAATTGAAATTATGTCAAACAATTGGCATACATCCTTATAACAACATTTAAATGCTCAATACAACAATAGATAACTCCCAACTACTGATATATTATTAAAATGCAATCCTTCAACAATTATGACAATGCAAGTGCCAAGAATCTTGGCTTACAACTCATATAATGATTATAATCAGATCTAATATAAAATTACAATAGCTCGATTTACCATTTATTTCTATATCAACATGTTATGAAAATATCTCTTACTACAATGGAAATGAGCTCTTATAGCTAACAATGCAAATGCAATTATATATAACATCAATAGTACAATGCAAATTTATAATTTGAAGTGCCAAACTGAAAAATTACTAAGTCTGACAAACCTAGAGTTTGAAGGCTACTTGCATAAAAAATTTGATTCTTCCTTAGCACAATTAATTCGGCCTCAAGAGACTAGCACCCTTTCTTCTTATGCCACAACCTTGCTTTACAAATTTTCTTTGAATTTTATTCACCTTAAATACTGAAATTGAGCTCCCTTACTTAGCCATCCCTATCACTATGATTTTTGTCCTTGTTTTAATTGGCGGAGCCACAAAATTATCCCAATAACTTTAGACATGATATCCACCTTTCCTCAGTTCAAGTGCTGCCCACACATGATAAAATTATTGCCAATGGAGACAAATATGAGGCAACTTGTGGCCTTCACAAGCTGGTCTTTAATGAATGTGAAATAAAATTAGAATGTTGTTGATGTGTTTTTCATGCACTTCTCAACATAGGCAGTGCGTAGGTGCACTACCTCTCTTGAAAGACAATCTTCCACAATTAGATTGCAGAACACTATCCCAAGGTCTCTAATGTTAGGTCTTGACAGTGCTTGGAATATCTCAGTTGTTTGATGTGATTTGCTAGAATCACAAGGCGGTCTTATGGATGAGTTACAAAGTGGTGTGTGATAACTCCAAGGTTTGCTTGCACTCACCAACAAGAAGTCTTCACTCTACCTTCCACCAAGAACCTGACGATTTCTAGGCTCTGTCCTAACTTAGATAATTAACTAAGCCTACCCTAACTCTGTTTCAAGAGTTCCAAACCTTGTGCTTAACCTTAGAGGTATCAACACCATTTGAAATTGCTATCTCCTTCCAACACCTAGAAGAGTCTAGATGCCAACTTCATCATCAACCTTGACCTACTTGCAGGGGAGTTGGTAACACTGTCTCTTTGCGTTTCAACTTCATTTGAATTCATCTTGGAGGTTCTTTAACTCTCAGTTTACCTGATTTCAAAATTTTGCTTTGAGGAGGCCTAGTTTCTACTAGCCCTTACTAGTCCCTTTTTGGCCTTTCTTGCTCAAACTTGACAAATGACCTAGCAAAAAAATTGCAGTTTCTGATACCCTTTTCAGAGTTTTAAATCTTTCACTAGGTTTCTGGCCTCTATCTATTTTGTATAGTACATTCCTATAATCAAGGAGAAGTAGGCCTAATTGACCTAATTCCTAGGGTTTCTCTATTCCTTGATTCAAAACTCCTTACAAAAGGCTGATTGAAGATTTGAACCTTTTGTCAAGAAAAGATCTTTCCTAACCCTACTTGGAATTGTATGGATTCTATACAGTGGTCTCTTCCCCTACCTATGCTCGTTATTCTTTCTTCCTCAAACCTCTAACCAGGCAGACATAGCTCGCCTAGGGTTTGATTTCACAAATTCTTACTTGGCTCTTTGGGTTCCCTACTATTAAATATATACAAAGGTGTGGCTCCCCTATCATTTCCATCCAAACTCAGGAAAATTCCTTGGTCAAATTTCACGGGGGAGCCATTTATTGACTAACTGCTCAAAATTGGAATTATAAACTCACTAAACTCTAATCTAAGGATTCAAATCAACAATCCTACTTTAAGTAACCTGAACACAAAAGAAAAGTGACTTAGACTATTCAAAGAATGCCAATACAATGATAAACAGAGTATGTGTATCACTAGATATCACTGTTATCTGAAAACACACAGGATTTTCAGAAAACTCAGAAAATGCCAAACTATATTCTATTCTTTCACAAAAAAACTTGTTTACAATGCAACTAACTGCTCTCTATGAGCCATCACAGCAATTTTGATACCTTTTCCACCATTCAAGGGCAGTTGATCGAGCATTTACCCTGACTTCTAGGGATTCCCAGTGACAAGTAAGTTACATGTAACTCCACAACTGCGGTCATGCAACTTTTACACCAACATTTTGTAACTTATCACTATGTTATGATCCTAAAGTTTAGGACCTCAATCTCCTTACTCTGAACCATCAACTCCTTAACTATCCTTTGGCATCTTTTAAACAATGACCATGTGTTTACAACACATTTAACACCTACATTCTAATATAAGATGTCCCAAGCTAATTAAAGCCAAAATTTAACAACAATGCAAACTAAGATGACATTAATCCTAATGATTAACTCACCAAACTCAACCAAGACCTTCTAAGGTCCAAAGCAAACACACAAACATATTAACACCCTGATTTGGCCAAGATCAGGTACAAGCCAAAATTGAGCAAACCAAATTAGTGTTTAGCCTAGGTGCTCTTGCACCACAAAGCATGGAAAGTTGGGTTTGCAAATGTAGTTTCAAAGTGCTGGAAGTGAATAAACAGTGGTTGTCCACTCAAAACAATAAGATGAAACTCATCAAGTTCATCTGATTTAGCTTTATGGTGATGCTTTAGATCCTACTCTAACTAATGATTAAATGAAACAAAAAAAAGGAGAAGGGTTAAGAAAGCTATTCTAATCCTAAGCTATGAATGAACAGTAACAATGGTGGCTAGTAAAGTAGACAAACTCCTTAAACTAGGTTTTGCTTGGCCAAGAGAAACCTATAGTTGAACAAAACCAGTGCAAAATTCTAAGGACTGTAGATTTTTAGATTACACATACATATTATGCACATGTAATTGAACTAAGTCGCAACAATGAAGTAATGAGCTCAAACTAACTTTTCAAAGTGGCTCATCATCAATGAACCACAAAAAGCATGAGCTAGAAATCCATCAAATACTATAACAGCAACACCATCATGATAGTCATTCAAGAAAACTAGTACTAAAACTAACATGGAAGTAGAACCATGCATGCAAGATAAGAAAAATCAAAGAGAACATCCATAAAATCATGTAATGCTATCTTCTATTGCTGCAAAATATTTTTTACAACAGCTCTCCAACCCTTACAAATGAGGGACAAGCCCCTATTTATAGTTTTCCAAAGCCCAAATCAACGACTAGGATTAATTCACAATGAGTGGATCAGATTCTATTACATTAGGGTTTCACCTACCCCACAATATTCAACAATTAAAAATACATTCCTTGTATTTTCCCTATTTTGTCATCTAGTGCCAGTAACTGTAGCAATTTTGTCATTTAGCTGATTTCCCTTTTCACTGTAGTTGAAACTACCCGAAAGCTGTCTTTTGCTTGATGTGCTTGTTGTGTTCTTCCTTTGATCAAACAAGCCCGTCGATGATTAGCATCAAAGGATTGGTGGCCTCTAATTTGGGCAGAAAGCTCCTTAGAAATCATCATCATCTAGAAAAAGAGTAGGACAACTCGCTCAACGGACCTCTCTGATAGACCTACAGATGCTTCTTGACTCCTACAAACATGAAGTGTCGTAAGTGCATTTACACATGAGTTAAAGAAAATGTTAGTCAAACCTACAAATTCCCTATTAGATCTATCCATGCATCATCAAAAATATCTTGATATTCATATTTGGAGCTCATTTGGGCCATAAAGATTAATGTGTGCTTCAAGGGTGCGAGTGCTAGAGGGCTGAAAGATAGTAGAAGAAAGCTAGAAGGCAGACAGCAAACAGAAGCCAAAATAGTTGGGAAGGAGGCAGGCTCTCGGATGTTCAAAATAGCTGGGAAGGAGGCAGGCTCCCAGATGTTCAAAATAGCTGGGAAGTGGGTAGGCTCCCAAATGTTCAAAATAGCCAAGGAGGGACAGATTCTTGGAAACAACCACAGAGGGCCTAGGTTCTAGAGGGTGAGAAGGAGATGGCTATTGGATGTTCAAACCAGCCATGGAGAGGCAAAGCCTCAGAAATGGCAACGGAGGGGCTAGGCTCTGGAGGCCGAAAGGGAGGTGGCCACCGGATGTTCAAAATGACCACGGAGAGGCAGAGCCCCAGAAACGGCCATGGAGGGGCTGGGCTCCGGAGGTTGGAAGGGAGGTGGCCGCTGGATGTTCCAAAATAGCAAAAGGGGGACGACGCTCCAAAACCACTAAAACTTAACCAAACTTTGACGAAACCTTGGCAGTTTATTTAAGCACATCAAATACATCCTAGATCCAGAAAAGGGTGACTCCCAAGTTAAAAAATGTGGAAACAGGAGTGACATGGGTCCATGGATGTTTCTAAACAGCTAAGGAGGAATGGAAATTCTAAGGGAAAGCTCTGAAACCATTGAAACTTAACGGAATGTCGACGAAACCTTGGTTGTTCACATAGGGACCCCAAACACATCCCAAATCCAAAAAAGGTTGCCCTCAATGTCAAAAATGTGGAAACGGAAGTGACGGGGGTCCACGGATATTTCCAAACAGCCAAGGAGAAAGGGAATTCTGGAGGGAAAGTTCCGAAACCATCGAAACTTAACGAAACATTGAAAAAACCTTGGCAGTTCATTTATGCACTTCAAACACATCCTGGATCAAAAAAGGTTGCCCCCAAAGTCAAAAATGTGGAAACGGGAGTGACAAGGGTCCATAGATGTTTCCAAATAGCCAAGGAGGAAGGGAATTCCAGAGGGAAAGTTCTGAAACCATCGAAACTTAACAGAATGTTGATGAAACCTTGGCAGTTCATTTACGCACTTCAAACACATCCCAAATCCAAAAAAGTTGCCCCCAAAGTACAAAATGTGGAAACGGAAGTGACGGGGGTCCATAGATGTTTCCAAACAGCCAAGGAGGAAGGGAATTCTAGAGGGAAAGTTTCAAAACCATCGAAACTTAATGGAATGTTGATAAAACCTTGGCAGTTCATTTACGCACTTGAAACACATCTTGGATAAAAAAAGGTTGCCCAAAAAGTCAAAAATGTGGAAACTGGAGTGATAGGGGTGCACAAATGTTTCCAAAATAGTAGGAAGAAGACAAAAGGCAGAAAGGGGACGAGCAACATTATTTCTCCGTGGATTTGAATACCCTAAGTAGGTGAATTTGGTAAGGGGAATTTGATTTTTTGAATGCACATGACGAATTTGGGCTTAGAAAATGGGGCACGCGAAATAAGACACAAGCAAAGCAGCTTGTCGGGACCCAAAAAAAGGGGGTCCCTACCTACGATGGGGCATGTGTGCAAAACATGCACAACAAATGGCAACTCACTGGGGAAATGCTCTAGAACATTTTGATGACAAACTGGAATCATGAACCTAGAATCTCTTGTTCGGAGCTTCACGCTAGGGAAAACAAACTAGATGCCCAACTAAAGGATCAAAACCACTAGCCAACCCAACCTTCAGTATGCTGAAAATCCAAGTGTGTGCAATTGCATTAATTCTCATCCTTCTGTTGCTACAGGAACCCAAGCTCTGTCAAGTTAAGCTACGTAGTTTATTCTAACTCCAAAAGCATTCGGTAAATTACCTCGCTGCCAGTCAGGCATCCATAGCCTCAACAATATTGTCGTTGTGATTCTCCTGAATATTGCTCTACTACCAACCAGGCATCCATAGCCCTGGTAGAGTTGCTCGGATACCCCCGAAAAGTTGAATTTTCTCTTTCTTTTAATTTTCAATGTTTTCTTTCTTTCTTTCTTTCTTTTCTCTTTGCAGCTCTTTTATTTCAACCCACAAGCATTGAAGCTCGTGCTCAGGGCTGAGAATCACAGTGGCATTGGAGCAAAATTTTAGATTTTTCACTTAACTAGAGACTTCAAAAAAGGCCCTATAGTGACCGTCAAATTATTAAGATGTGTAAGAGATATAAGATTTCATAATACGTCAAAGTCAGACTAAACCAACAACTTATCCTCTTCGAATTAAACACCCAGATCACTTGACACTAACAGAAGACCTTCACCATCCACTCTAAAGACTTGATTAGAGTTTGATAAAGAAATATGTAAAACAACCCTAGGCAATAAGTATGGTTGTTGTGCACAAAAATGTGCCAAACTAAAAGAAAAGGCACCCTGAGCAAAGCAGCAACAAAGCGAAAGCAAACAAAAGTAAACAACTTACAAAGCAAGCAACCTACACACACCAACTAACCTAGGGAAAGTAGGAAAGCAGAGTATTTATAGGAAACCTATACTACTCAAAATGGGCTATGTACAAAGATATTTACAAAGCACTATGTTTAGGAAGGGTGAGCTAACATTAATGTTCATCGGTTTTCGCAGTGCATGCACAAGAAAATGAGCGATTGTTATCATTCTTAGCCATGCAAACTTGTCTTTATATTCTGAAAAAATAAATTCAATGTTGCAGCACTCAAGTTCAATCACATCATCATGAAAAATCAACAATTGAGGAGGCTCTTTGAACCCATAATTAATCCATAAACATGTTTGTTTTACCTCATTCCCATAATCAAAATAATAAGTGCAATTATGAGAAATAATAGGGGCAAGGAAGGATAGAACCTGGATGTCATCACATGGAGGTTGCAGCGTTAGATAGTCGAGAGCAAGCACAACATTGTTGATCATTGCATTAGTAGCCTCGAGCAGGCGTGGTGGAGGGTGCAACACTTTAGACATTAAGCGTGCATAAGGCTGGGAGGACGGGATAGCAAACAACTCTTCCAATCTACCAATGGGATCCACAACCTCCACTGGTTGTTCCTCGAGGAAGTACACCTAATCCGCCTGGGTTTCCATTGCCAAAACCTCTTCTTGATTGTTGTCTTCAAGAGGCAGCATGCTATCTCATCTCCTTCCCCAAGTGTCAACCTCCTTTTTATGGTGTTCAATGTCATGGGATAATGACATGGACAAGTTTGTCATATTGCAGCTCCCTGAATGTGAAGGATGATCAACAACGATCATGGTAGAAGGGCTTCTAATTGCATCTTGTAGTTGGTTAATTCTATCATACTTGTTGGAAGCCATCAAAACATCCCCACCTTTGTCTTTTTCCCTTTGTTGTTCACGCACATCATTATGACGTTCACTTGTTTCCTCATGCTCACTATTGTTGTAAATGGAGAAGGAGCTCCTCTCCCAATCTAGAAACTCTAGTGCATCACCATTTGGGGGCTCAAGGAGTATGTATTCATTGCTACCATCTTCTGGGATGTGCTCTTCCTCGACATGAGCATACCTCCGTAGTGCAGCTCCTAATGGAAAGAAGTCATCAATTGATGGAACCTCATCAAGGGGACCAAAGTCTACTACACAATTTCCCTCCAAAGACTCGCTAAAAGGCCCGTCATCCATGGCACATAACTACTCTTCAAGAGGAAGAACTTCTTGATGATTGGCAAACAACATTCACACTTGATCTACTTCATTGCTCAGAAGTCTAAGACTGTATTCTTGTCCTTCTTCTATTGCTGCCCTAGCATCCTCTTGAGGTCTGCCTTCAGCTGAGCCATCACTTTGTTCAATCTCTTGGTCTTCTTCTTCTTCGATCGGAGCAACAAGTAGAGGTTGGGCAGTTGGCTGCCTTGCTTGATCTTTGACTTGTTTAATGGCTTCTTGGCCTAGTTCACATGTGAACTCTGAATGTGATGAATCATGAAGTATGCACCAATTCGGTGGCAACAACACCTCCAAGTCCACTTGGTATTTTAGCTCTGACCAATCCTTTGCCAAATTGGAGATGAGCTGGTCATATCTCTCCATGATCGGGTCCTCATCATCACTTGAAGAAGAAGCTTGATGGTAGACAACCATGGTGAGTGATTGTTCCACTCCTCCAAATCTACAATTTTAGATTCTTGATCACTATCATTGTAGATGGAGAGGTCTTCCAATCTGATTTCACTTATACTTTCCTCATCATTTTCTGCTGCTCCAAGGTTGTCAACCTTTTCTTCTTCCTGTTCTTCAGCATCTGTATTGGTTGTCCTAGCATATGCTGCTACAAATTCTATTAATTCATCTTCAATTTTCATTTGTTCCTCTTCTTGAGTGGAGGACTACTCTTCTTCAATGGAGGGAAAGTCTGCTAAACTAGTTACAATCAGATTTTGATCGATGCACTTTGTTGTCCCAAGACTTTCAGCTCCTCCCCCTTGGTTTTCATTTTCTATGTCTGCTGTCCCAACACCAACTTGTGTCCAACTAGTTGGTTCATCTTCAAGGTGCTGTCCTACAGATGTTGATAGCTCTTCTACCTCATGGGATGACTTCTCATTAAGAGTTGGCTACTCCAACTTGTTTGAACAACCCTTGGCTTGAACGATGATGTTGTCACATGATGGGCATGTAAATTTTGAATGTGGTGCATTGTGAAATCTACACCAAATTTTCATTAGTACTTCCTCCAATCTTGGTCCATCCTTACTGCTCAAATGTTCTTGGATTAGCTCCTTGAATGCCTTGGCTGCCATGCTTGTCAATTCTTCCTCCAAGTCTACAAGGGCTAAAGGAAGATAGATTTCCCAGAATGGGATTTCTCCTTGCAAGACCTTTTCAATTCTGTTCAAAAAAGTTAGACACGCCAACTTGTTGTGCCTGTGAGTGCAATGGATCTGACATCTATCCGCCAATGCAAATTGCTGCAATGGCTTCTTCAATCTCTTGTTCAAATTTGTATGCAGCTGAGTGATGTCAATTTGTGCATGCTGCTCCATTTTGACTCAGCTTCTTTTGCCTTCAAAATTTTCTGATTTTTAGCATTGAAAGAGATCTCCCTATCTCAAATTTCTTCTTTGCAAGTGCTCTTTTCGAATTCAAACATTCAGCTTTGTAGCCTCAACATGTCACACCCTCCTTCTAGTGCTAGTTCTATTGATGTCGTTAGGAGGAGGGCATAAAATGAATCACTAGAAACCTTCAACTTTGTATTCCCAACATGTCAACCCTCCTTCTAGTGCTAGTTTTGTTGATGTGTTTTTTATGCACTTCTCAACACAAGCAATGCGTAGGTACACTACGTCTCTTGAAAGACAATCTTCCACAATCAGATTGTAGAACACTATCCCAAGGTCTCTAATGTTAGGTCTTGATAGTGCTTGGAATATCTCAATTGTTTGATGTGATTTGCTGGAATCACAAGGCGGTCTTACAGATGAGTTACAAAGCATGGGAAGTTGGGTTTGCAAATGCAGTTTCAAAGTGCTAGAAGTGAATGAACAATGGTTGTCCACTCAAAACAGCAAGCTGAAACTCATCAAGTTCATTTGATTTAGCTTCATGGTGATGCTTTGGATCCTACTCTAACTAAGGATAGAAAGAAACAACAAAAGGAGAAGGGTTAAGAAAGCTATTATAATTCTAAGCTATGAATGAATAGTAACAATGGTGGCTGCTAAAGTAGACAAACTCCTTAAACTAGGTTTTACTTGGCCAAGAGAAACCTATAGTTGCACAAAACTAGTACAATTTTCTAAGGACTGCTTATTTTTAGATTACACACACACATCATGCACATGTAATTGAACTAAGTTGCAGCAATGAATTAATGTGCTCATACTAGCTTTGCAAAGTGACTCATCATCAATGAACCACAAAAAGCATGAGCTAGAAATCCATCAAATACTATAACAACAACACCATCATGATAGCCATTCAAGAAACTAATACTAAAACTAACATGGAAGTAGAACCATGCATGCAAGATAAGCAAAATCAAATAGAACATTGATAAAATCATGCAATGCTATCTTCTATCATTGCAAAATGTTTTTTACAACAGCTCTCCAACGCTTAAAAATGAGGGGAAAACCCCTATTTATAGATTTCCAAAGCCCTAATCAATGCTTAGGATTAATTCACAATGAGTGGATCAGATTCAATTACATTAGGGTTTCACCTACCCCACAATATTCAGCAATTAAAAATACATTCCTTGTCTTTTCCCTGTTTTGTCATCTAGTGCTAGTCACTATAGCAATTTCATCATTTAGCTAATTTCCCTTTTCACTGTAGTTGAAACTTCCTCAAAGCTATCTTTTTCTTGATGTGCTTTCAATGTTCTTCCTTTGATCAAATGAGCCCGTTGACGATTGACATCAATGGATTGGTGGCCCCTAATTTGGGCAAAAATCTCCTTAGAAATCACCATCATTTGGGAAAAGGGTAGGACAACTCCCTCAATGGGCCTCTCTGATAGACCTACGAAAGGTTTCTTGACTCCTACAAACATGGAGTGTCGTAAGTGCATTTATACATGAGTTAAGGAAAATGTCAGTCAAATCTATAAATTCCCTATTAGATCTATCCATGCATGATCAAAAATATCTTGATATTCATATTCGGAGCTCATTTGAGCCATAAACATTAATGCGTACTTCAAGGGTGCGAACGCCAAAGGGCAGAAAGACGACAGAAGAAAGCTAGAAGGCAGACAGCAGATGAAAGCCAAAATAGCTAGGAAGGAGGAAGGAGGTCGACTCTCAGATGTTCAAAATAGCTGGGAAGGAGGTAGGCTCCCGAATGTTCAAAATAGCCAAGGAGGGAAGGACTCCCATAAATGGCCATGGAGGGCCTGGGTTCCAGAGGGCGGAAAGGAGATGGCCGCTGGATGTTCAAAACAACCACGGAGAGGCAGAGCCCTAGAAATGGCCATGAAGGGGCCGAACTCCAAAGGTTGAAAGGGAGGTGGCCACTGGATGTTCAAAACAACCATAGAGAGGCAGAGCTCCAGGAATGGCCACAGAGGGGCTAGGCTCCGGAGGCTAGAAGGGAGGTGGCTGCCATATGTTCCAAAATAGCAAAAGGGGGACGAAGCTCCGAAACCACCAAAACTTAACCAAAATTTGATGAAACCATGGCAATTCATTTAAGCACATGAAGCACATCGCAAATCCAAAAAAGGGTGACCCCAAAGTCAAAAATGTGGAAACAGGAGCGACGGGGGTCCACAGATGTTTCCAAACAGCCAAGGAGGAAGGGAATTCTGGAGGGAAAGTTTCGATAACAGAACGTTGAAAAAACCTTGGAAATTCACTTAGGGACCCCAAACACATCCCAAATCTAAAAAAGGTTGCCCCTAAAGTAAAAAATGTGGAAACGGGAGTGACGAGGGTCCACAGATGTTTCTAAACAGCCAAGGAGGAAGGGAATTCCAGAGGGAAAGTTTTGAAACTATCGAAACTTAACAGAACGTTGATAAAACCTTGACAGTTCATTTACACACTTCAAACACATCCTGGATCAAAAAATGGTTGCCCCCAAAGTCAAAAATGTGGAAACGGGAGTGACGGGGGTCCACAGAAGTTTCCAAATAGCCAAGGAGGAAGGGAATTCTGGAGGGAAAGTTTCAAAACCATCAAAACTTAATGGAACATTGAAAAAACCTTAGAAATTCATTTATGCAGTTCAAACACATCCCAAATCCAAAAAAGGTTGCCCCCAAAGTCAAAAATGTGGAAATGGGAGTGACAGGAGTCCACAGATGTTTCCAAACAGCCAAGGAGGAAGGGAATTCTAGAGGGAAAGTTTTGAAACCATCGAATCTTAACAAAACATTGACAAAACCTTGGTAGTTCATTTACACACTTCAAACACATCCTAGATAAAAAAAAAGGTTGCCCCCAAAGTAAAAAATGTGGAAATTGGAGTGACGGGGGTCCACGGATATTTCCAAAATAGTAGGAACAAGACAAAAGGCAGAAAGGGGACAGCACTTTATTTCTCCATGGATTTGAATACCCTAAGTAGGTGAATTTGATAAGGGGAATTTGATTGTTTGAATGCACATGACCAATTTGGGCTTGGAAAATGGGGCACACAAGACAAGACATGAGCAAAGAAGCTTGACGGGAGTAGAGAAAAGGGGGTCCCTGCCTACGGCAGGGCGTGTGCACAAAACATGCACAATAAATGGATCTATGGAGCTAAAGATGCACAATGAACCTCCAATGATAAAAAATGATAGAGATCCAATGGCCAATGTATCCAATCACCCCCCTTAATCAAAACATGAGCTTCATTGACTAAAATCAAAGCACTAGGAAAATTTCTAGCCTAATTAAAAATCTGATTTCAAATCAAATTACAAATATGGAAATCAAACCAATACAATGAAGACTCTCCAATGCAAAATGTCTTCAACAAATACTCCATTTGAACTTTAGCAAAATTGGCACTAGGCCATTAATTTTCTCAAGTAAACAATCAACCCAAAAATACCTCAACTATTGTGATGACTCCAAACCCTTATTCAAACGAACAATAATACATCAGCTATTGTACTTATATGTATACCACAATGAAGGACCAATAGAAAGTCTGAAGTAACTTTCTCCTAGCTGCAATAATTCAAGTGATATTTCACACCCTCAAAATTGCTCAACAATTGACAGTTTTCATTCTCAATTGCCAAAGACAATTGTAGAAACCCTAGGTTCCACAACTGAAAACATCAACCATCAAGAACAACAAATCTAACTAATGAGAATGAGGCCCATGATGTTTATTTATACTTTTTTCCTCAAGAGGTTGTCCTAACAAGAATAATATAAAATTCATCTTCTAGAAGCTTGACATAATAATATTTTAACATTGCACTTTATAATAATAAAATATAATCTAAATAATAAAGTGCAACATAACAATATAATATAAAATAAAGGTTTTCATAAACAAAAACATCCATGGTGATACTAGGAAAACCTTCATGAAGCCATGAAATAAGCCAAAGAAGAAATTGGGTATTTTCCAAATGACCCTCTTATCAAGCCCCATTAGCCTACAATGATCAGGAATAGGCTAATTCCTCTAAACTCCATTTCTCATGAAAAAGCAGACATTACAATCTACCCCCCCTAAAATATCTTGTCCCCAAGAAATCTCAACAACAAGTAAAACTCTTCTCCACCTGGATCCCAAGTGAAGATCCATGTAATATCTCAAATATCTCCAAAGAGCTCCTATAGCACTAGCACATCCTACTGAATTAACTCAATAGCTGATGTAAACCATGCCAAATATGAATGTTCCATGAAAACCCAAGTAGGATAGTCATCAATCAACGAAGAATCTAAGAAGATTGAGTCACCAACCAAAAATTAGATAGCTGCCCTATCATATTACTTAGGTAACAAATCCAAAGATGAGTTATGGATACCTTCATTACACTCCAAGAACAACTCTTGAGTGGATGATCCACTAAGAGTGTCATCACCAACAACATCATCCCTGATAAAGGAATGATCAACCTCCACACAACATGAAGAAAGTTCAAATTTTACCAATTCCTTTGATTGACCAAGCTTATCAATCTCATCACAAAGTGAATCCTTACCTTGAGTAAGGAGTCTTCTAATGTGATCTATCCCTTTTTGGCTTCCCATGTTGATGAGATTGAATTTTTCCTTCACATCTTGAAAAGGTTTCCTTGCATTTGTAGCAACTAATCTAGCCTTCTTGGCCTTTCTCAACCATTCTTCATTCCACATTTCAGACCTTTTAATCTCTTCAATGCCAAAGTACACAAAATCAGTCCTCCTAATATCTTCATGTCCACCAATGGGTCTAGGGCTCCCATTAAAAAATGATATCATATCATATGGTTGTTCATGATCACAAGCTTCCTTTTCATGATGATGTACCATGTTTCTGTCCTCAAACCAATCTATGATGACATCATCCCATTGTAGAATGTCTTCTTCATCATGAGAAGACAAAACACTAGTGGCTACTCCATGAAGTAGAGGATGAAATTCCACATCCTCCCTAATATCTTGTGTCTCCAAAACACAATATGTTTCTTCACTATGATAAGATGAATCAATGCTAGAATCACCTAATGAAGCATCACAAGAATCCCTATCCTCATGTGGCTGCTCCAAAGCAACTAATTTTTCTTCAAACACCTCTTGCTCTTCTTCAACCTTGAAGTCCTTCGTAAGTGTCTTGTGCCAAATTTCTTCTTCTATGCTGGTCTAATTTTTGTCTTCCATAGGATCAACTATATGCTAGTCACCAATTCTTCCAAACTCACTATAGAGGTTTCTAGATACCTCACTTGTAGAGACCTCTTGTTCCTCATTCCTTTTGTTTTGTGATGTAGACTTCTTAGAAATGGAAGTCATAATTTTTTCTATGGTTGCAAGGTGTGAAAGTTATTCAACCATCTTTTCTATACTTTCTATAAGCTTCTTCAATTCTCCTATCATGGCATTTAATAGCTTCCTGGGAATAGCCATAATGTCTTCGTTCTTAAGTCAATAGGATTGTAGGAGACAACTCTGATACCAATGTAATGAGCCTAGCCCAAGCTGACTCAAACATTCCTCTTTTGCTGCCTTTGGAATTCTGTAAAACACTTCATATGCAAAGTTCTAGCTTACTGGTCTGAGTTATCAGTCTAATATAAATGCTTCAAGATGATATCAAAGTACTCTAAATGCTTTGAAATCAAAACTACAATGCATAAACTATATCCTAGATGCATCAATTACTTAATTTCATCTTTTACAATGCTCATACATGACTTCTATATGAAAAATGTGCACCTACAACCAATTGACATTATGTCAAACAGTTGGCATACATCCTTATATCAACATTGAAATTCTCAATACAATAATAGATAATTCCCAACTACTGATATATTATTAAAATCCAATACTTCTAAAATGATGACTATGTAAGTGCCAAGACTCTTGGCTTACAACTCATATAATGATTATAATTAGATTTGATATAAAATTATAATAGCCTAATTTACCATTTATTTCTGTATCAATATGTTATGCAAATATCTCTTACTACAATGGCAATGAGCCCTTATAGCTGACAATGCAAATTTAATTATATTTGACATGAATAGTACAATGCAAATTTATAATTTGAAGTGCCAAACTAAACAATACTAAGTTTGATGAACCTAGAGTTTGAAGGCTTCTTGCATAAAAATTTCAATTCTTCCTTAGCACAATGAATTTAGCCTCAAGACACCAACTCCCTTTCTTGTTATGCCACAACCTTGCTTTATAAATTTTCTTTGAATTTTATTCACCTTAAATACTGAAATCGAGCTCCCTTACTTAGCCATCCCTGTCAATATGATTTCAGTCCTTGTTTTTAATTGGTGGAGCCACAAAATTGTCCCAAAAAATTTAGACATGATATCCACATTTCCTTAGTTCAAGCATTTCCCACACATGATAAAATCATTGCCAATGGAGACAACTATGAGGCAACTTGTGGCCTTCACAAGCTAGTCTTTAATGACTGAGAAATAAAATTAGAATGTATCTATGGAGCTGAAGATGCATAATGAACCTTCAATAATAAAAAATGATAGAGACCCAATGGCCAATGTCTCCAATCACCCCCTTAATAAAAACACGAGCTTCATTGACTAAAATCGAAGCATCGGGAAAAAATACAGCCTAATCAAAAATCTTATTTCAAATCAGATTACAATTATGCAAATGGAACTAATACAATGGAGACTCTCCAATACAAAATGTCTTCAATAGTTACTACAATCAAACTTTAGAAAAATTGGCTCGAGTCCATTAATTATGCTAGTGTAAACAATCAACCCAACAATAACTTAGTTGTGGTGATGACTCCATACCCTTATTCAAAAGTAGAAGAATACATTAGCTATTTTACTCAGATGTATACCACAATGAAGCACCAATAGAAAGTTTGAAGTAACTTCCTCCCATTTGCAATAATTCAAGTGATATTTCACACCCTCAAAATTGCTTACCAATTGAGATTTTTCATTCTCAATGGCCAAAGATAACTGCAGAAGCCCTAGGTTCCACAACTGAAAACATCAAACATCAAAAACAACAAATATTCCTGATGAGAATGAGGCCCATGATGTTTATTTATATTTTTTTCCTCAAGAGGTTGGCCCAACAACAATAATATAAAATTTATCTTCTAGAAGCTTGGCGTAATAATATTTTAATATTGCACTTTATAACAATAAAATATAATCTCAATAATAAAGTGAAACATAACATTATAATATAAAATAAAGGTTTCCATAAATAGAAATATCCATGGTGATAATAGGAAAACCTTCATGAAGCCATGAAATGAGCCAATGAAGCAACTAGGTATCCGAAAAATTACCCCCTTATGAAGCCCCATTAGCCTATGAGGATCAATAATAGGCTAATTCCTCTAAACTCCATTGCTCATGAAAAAGGGGACATTACAGTCTGCCCTCCCTGAAATTTCTTGTCGCCAAGCAATCTCAACAACAAGTAAAACTCTTCTCCACCTAGATCCCAAGTGAAGATTTGTGCAATATCCCAAACATCTCCAAAGAGCTCGTTTAGCACTAGCACATCCTATTGAATCAACTCAATAGCTGATGTAAACCATGCCAACTATGAATGTGCAATGAAAACCCAAGTAGGATAGTCATCAATCAATGAAGAATCTAAGAAGATTGAGTCACCAACCAACAAGTAGATAGCTGCCCTATCATATGACTTAAATAACAAATCCAGATATGAGTTATGGATACCTTCATTACCCTCCAAGAACAAATATTGAGTGGCTAATCAACTAAGAGTGTGATCACAAACAACATCATCCTCAACAAAAGAATGATCAACCTCCAGAAAACATAAAGAAATATCAAATTGTACCAAGTCCTTTGATTGACCAAGCTGATCAATCTCATCATCAAATGAATCCTTCCCTTGAGTAATGATTCTTCTAATGTGATCTATCCCTTTTTTCCTTGCCTTGTTGATGAGATCAATTTTTCTTTCACATCTTGAAGATGTTTCCTTGCATTTACAACCACTAATCTAGCCTTCTTGGCCTCTCTCAACCATTCTTCGTTCCACATTTTAGACCTTTTAATCTCTTCAATGCCAAAGTACACAAAATTATTCCTCTTGATATCTTCATGTCCACCAATGGGTGTAGGGATTCCATCAAAAAATGATATCACATCATATGCTTCTTCATTATCACAAGCTTCCTTTTCATGATGATGGAACATGTTGCTATCCTCAAACCAATATGTGATGGCATCATGCCATTGTAGAATGTCTTCTTCATCACGTGGAGAAAAAATACTAGTGGCTGCTCCACTAAGTAGAGGATGAAATTCCACATCCTCCCTAATATCTTATGTCTCCAAAACACAATCAATTTGTTCACTATGATAAGATGAATCAGTGCTAGAATGACCTAATGAAGGATCACAACAATCAATTTCCTCATGTAGTTTCTCTGAAGCAACTAATTTTTCTTCAAACACCTCTTGCTCTTCTTCAACCTTGAAGTCCTCTTGAAGTGTGTTGCGCCCAATTTCTTCTTCTATGTTTGTCTGATTTTTGTCTTCCATAGGATCAGTTGTATGCTTGTAACCAACCACTACAAACTCACTATAGAGGTTTCTAGATACCTCACTTGTAGAGACCTATTGTTCCTGCTTCCTTTCATTTTGTGATGTAGACTTCTTAGAAATGGAAGTCATAATTTTGTCTATGGTTGTAGGATGTGAAAGCCATTCAACCACCTTTTCCTAACTTTGTATAAGATTCTCCAATTCTCCTATCATGGCATTTAATTGCTTCCTGGTAATAGCCATAATGTCTTCGTTCTTCACCCAAGAAGATGGCAGGAGACCACTCTGATACAATTGTAATGAGCCTAACTCAAGTTGACTCAAAAAATCCTCTTTTGCTACCTTTGGAATTTTATCAAACACTTCATATGCAAACTTCCAGCTTGTTGGTCTGAGTTATTACACTAATATAAATGCTTGAACATGATATCAAAGTACTCTAAATGCGTTGAAATCAAAACTACAATGCATAAACTATGTCCTAGATTCATCAATAACTTAATTTCATCTTTAACAATGCTCATACATGATTCTATATGAAAAATGTGAACCTACAGCCAATTGACATTATGTCAAATAGTTGGCATACATCTTTATATCAACATTTAAATGCTCAATACAACAATAGATAACTCCCAACTATTGATATATCATTAAAATGAAATCCTTCAATGATGACAATGCAAGTGCCAAGACTCTTGGATTACAACTCATATAATGATTATCATTAGATCTGATATAAAATTACAACCTACTTTACCATTTATTTTTGTATCAACATGTTATGCAAATATCTCTTACCACAATGGCAATGAGTTCTTACAACTAACATTGCAAATGGAATTATATTTAACATGAATAGTAAAATGCAAATTTAGTATTTGTAATGCCGAACTAAAACAATACTAAGTTTGATGAACCTAGAGTTTGAAGGATGCTTGCATAAAAAATTTGATTCTTCCTTACCACAATGAATTCAACCTCAAGAGACCAATGCCCTTTCTTCTTATGCCATAGCCACACTTTATAAATTTTCTTTGAATTTTATTCACCTTAAATACTAAAATAAAACTCCCTTACTTAGCCATCCTTGTCACTATGATTTTAGTCCTATTTTTTAATTGGTGGAGCCACAAAATCATCCCAACAGCTTCACACATGATATCCACCTTTCTTTAGTTCAAGCGTTTCCCACACATGATAAAGTCGTTGCTAATGGATACAACTATGAGGCAACTCATGGCCTTCACAAGCTAGTCTTTAATGACAGAGAAATTAAATTAGAATGTATCTATTGATCTGAAGATGCACAACAAACCTCCAATGATAAAAAAATGATAGATACCTAATGGAAAATGTCTCCAATCATCCCCCTTAATCAATACATGAGCTTCATTGACTAAAATCGAAGCACTAAGAAAAATTTCAGCCTAATCAAAACTCTGATTTCAAATCAAATTTCAAATATGCAAATATAACTAATACAATGAAGACTCTCCAATGCAAAATTCCTTCAAAAATTATTCCAATTGAACTTTAGCAAAAATTTCCCTAAGCCATTAATTTTTCTCAAGTAAAAAATCAACCCAACAATACACCAGTTGTTATGATGACTCCAAACCCTTATTCAAAAGCACAATAATTCATTAGCTATTTACTCAAAAGTATACCACAATGAAGCACCAATAGAAAGTTTGAAGTAACTTTCTCCTAGTTGCAATACTTGAAGTGATATTTCACACCCTCAAAAATGCTCACCAATTGAGAGTTTTCATTCTCAATGGCCAAAGGCAACTGCATAAACCCTAGGTTCCACAACTGAAAACATCAAACATCAAGAACAAATTTGCGTGATGAGAATGAGCCCCATGATTTTTATTTATACTTTTTCCTCAAGAGGTCAGCCCAACAAGAATAATATAAAATCCATATTTGAGAAGCTTGACATAATAATATTTTAATATTGCACTTTATAATAATAAAATATAATCACAATAATAAAGTACAACATAACATTATAATATAAAATAAAGGTTTCCATAAATATAAATATCCATGGTGATACTATGAAAACCTTTATGAATCCATGAAATGAGCCATCCAATCAACTAGGTATCTTCCAAATGACCCTCTTATCAAGCCCCATTAGCTTACAAGGATCAGGAATACGATAATTCCTCTAAACTCCATTTCTTATGAAAAAGGGGACATTACACTATGTGATGATACTGAATGATCAAATAATAGCTCACTTGAGTTAGCAAAAAAGTTCACTCCTAGGTTTAGCTTAATTGCATGAAATGAATTAGACTAATTATCAATTAAAGATTAATTAATTATTAACTTTAATGCATGATTACTCTAGTAATTAAAATATATTTGTTAATGATTTTAAAATATACAATTACATTAAATTTTTAAAACTAAAAATATTTAAAAATTAAACATTTAAAACAATTTGATTATCATTGTTGTCCATCCTTTTTGCCTTGAAAAAATTTATCATTTGAAAATGAATGTAAGATAAAGTAGATATTAAGTAGTGATTTTATCTCTTGAATATCCCAGTAAAATCATCATTTCTATCTTGATCTATATAGATTTTTTTTTCTACACTTATGCATTAATAATAAAAAACTAGGTTTAACAATATTATCAAGTACAGAGTCTAAATTGAAATTGATTTGTTCATTAATTTTAATATTATCATACTAGAAAAAGACTCTATTAAGGAAAAGAGTTACACAAACAATATTACAAGAGAATTTTAAATCACTAAGGTATATATTTTTTATTATAATTTTTACATTTTTTTTCTAGTAAAATGTAGAGCCTATATTGATTAGTAACAAATTTTACTTGAAATAAGGGAGGCTATTTGAGAAGCTTGGATAAAAATAAGCCATACTTTTGAAAAATTAAATTACATGTTTGGTTTCACAAATTGCATTAATTTCTTTCGAACGAACAAGCACAACAAAGGCTAAAAACTATGGTGACAAAACTTGCATATAAGCAACAAATAAGCAACTTACAAATTCCAAAATGTATTCCTACTGGCATCACTTGAACTATGAAAAAATAATATATTGCAATTTACAAAAATCATAAGAGAAGATAAATAGTACAACTCTCTCAACCATTCTTGCATTTGCAGTGACTAATCTAGCCTTCTTGGCCTCTCTCAACCATTCTTCATTCCACATTTCAGACCTTTTAATCTTTTCAATGCCAAAGTACACAAAATCAGTCCTCTTTATATCTTCATGTCCACCAATGGGTGTAGGGCTCCCATCAAAAAATGATATCATATCATATGCTTGTTCATGATCACAAGCTTCCTTTTCATGATGATGTACCATGTTTCTGTCCTCAAACCAATCTATGATGACATCATGCCATTGTAGAATGTCTTCATCATGTGAAGAAAAAAAACTAGTGGCTGCTCCACTAAGTAGAGGATGAAATTCCACATCATGTCTAATATATTTTGTCTCCAAAACACAATATGTTTCTTCACTATGATAAGATGAATCAACGCTAGAATCACCTAATGAAGCATCACAAGAATCCCTATCCTCATGTGGCTGCTCCAAAGCAAATAATTTGTCTTCAAACACCTCTTTCTCTTCTTCAACCTTGAAGTCCTCTGTAAGTGTCTTGTGCCAAATTTCTTCTTCTATGCTAGTATGATTTTTGTCTTCCATACGAGCAACTATATGCTGGTCACCAATTCTTCCAAACTCACTATAGAGGTTTCTAAATACCTCAATTGTAGAGACCTCTTGTTCCTCATTCCTTTCATTTTGTGATGTAGACTTCTTAGAAATGGAAGTCATAATTTTGTCTATGGTTGAAGGGTGTGAAAACCATTTAACCATCTTTTCGTGACTTTGTATAAGCTTCTTCAATTCTCCTATGATGGCATTTAATTGCTTCCTAGGAATAGTCATAATGTCTTCATTCTTAAGCCAACAATATTGTAGGAGACCACTCTAATACTACTGTAATGAGCCTAGCACAATGAATTCATCCTCAAGAGACCAACTCCCTTTCTTGTTATGCTAGAACCTTTCTTTATAAATTTTCTTTGAATTTTATTCAGCTTAAATACTGAAATCGAGATCCCTTACATAGCCATCCCTATCACTATGATTTCAATCCTTGTTTTTAATTGGTGGAGCAACAAAATTGTCTCAACAAGTTCAGACATGATATCCACCTTTCCTCAGTTCAAGCATTTCCCACACATGATAAAATCATTGCCAATGAAGACAACTATGAGGCAACTCATGGCCTTCACAAGCTCATCTTTAATGACTAAGAAATAAAATTAGAATGTATCTATGGAGTTGAAGATGCACAACCAACCTTCAATAATAAAAAATGATATAGACCTAATGGGCAATGTCTCCAATCACCCTCCTTCATCAAAACATGAGCTTCATTGACTAAAATTAAAGCACCAAGAAAAATTATAAATATGCAAATGGAACCAATACAATGGATACTCTCCAATACAAAATGTCTTCAACAATTACTACAATTCAACTTTAGAAACATTGGCCCTAGTCCATTAATTATGCTCATGTAAAAAATCAACCCAATAATAACTCAGTTGTGGTGATGACTCCATACCCTTATTCATAAGCAGAAGAATACATTAGCTATTGTACTCAGATGTATACCACAATGAAGCACTGATAGAAAGTCTGAAGTAACTTTCTCCTAGCTGCAATAATTCAGGTGATATTTCACACCCTCAAAATTGCTCACCAATTAAGATTTTTTGTTCTCAATTTCCAAAGACAATTGTAGAAACCCTAGGTTCCACAACTGAAAACATCAACCATCAAGAACAACAAATCTAACTAATGAGAATGAGGCATGTGATTTTTATTTATACTTTTCTCCTCAAGAGGTCATCCCATCAAGAATAATATAAAATTCATCTTCTAGAAGCTTGACATAATAATATTTTAACATTGTACTCTATAATAATAAAATATAATATCAATAATAAAGTGCAACATAGCATTATAATATAAAATAAAGGTTTCCATAAATAGAAATATCCATGGTGATACTAGGAAAACCTTCATGAAGCCATGAAATGAGCCAACCAAGCAACTGGGTATCGAAAAAATTACCCCCATATCAAGCCCCATTAGCCTATGATGATCAGGAATAGGCTAATTCCAGTAAACTCCATTGCTCGTGAAAAAGGGGACATTACAGTCTTCCCTCCCTAAAATTGCTTGTCACCAAGCAATCTCAACAACAAGTAAAACTCTTCTTCACCTAGATCCTAAGTGAAGATCTGTGTAATATCCCAAACATCTCCAAAGAGCTCCTGTAGCACTAGCACATCCTATTGAATCAACTCAATAGCTGATGTAAACCATGCCAACTATGAACATGTAATGAAAACCCAAGTTGGACAATCATCAATCAATGAAGAATCTAAGAAGATTGAGTCACCAACCAATAAGTAGATAGCTTCCCTATCATATGACTTAGGTAACAAATCCAAATATGAGTTATGGATACCTTCATTACCCTCCTAGAACAACTCTTGAGTGACTGATCAACTAAGAGTGTCATCACAAACAACATCATCCTCAACAAAAGAATAATCAACCTCAAAAAAAGATAAAGAAATGTCAAATTGTACCAAGTCCATTGATTGACCAAGTTGATCAATCTCATCATAAAATGAATCCTTCCCTTGAGTAAGGATTCTTCTAATGTGATCTATCCCTTTTTTCCTTTCCACGTTGATGAGATTGAATTTTTCTTTCACATCCTGAAGATGTTTCCTTGCATTTACAACCACTAATCGAGCCTTCTTGGCCTCTCTCAACCATTCTTCATTCCACATTTTAGACCTTTTAATCTCTTCAATGCTAAAGTACACAAAATTAGTCCTCTTGATATCTTCATGTCCACCAATGGGTGTAGGGATTCGATCAAAAAATTGATATCATATCATATGCTTGTTCATGATCAAAAGCTTCCTTTTCATGATGATGGACGATGTTGCTATCCTCAAACCAATATGTGATGGCATCATGCCATTGTAGAATGCCTTCATCATGTGGAGAAAAAACACTAGTGGCTGCTCCACTAAGTAGAGGATGAAATTCCACATCCTCCCTAGTATCTTGTGTCTCCAAAACAAGATCTATTTATTCACTATCATAAGATGAATCAGTGCTAGAATCACCTAATGAAGCATCACAAGAATCAATATCCTCATGTAGTTGCTTTGAAGCAACTGATTTTTCTTCAAACACCTCTTGCTCTTCTTCAACTTTGAAGTCCTCCTGAAGTGTCTTGTGCGCAATTTCTTCTTCTATGCTGGTCTAATTTTTGTCATCCATAGGATCAGCTATATGCTCGTAACCAATCACTACAAACTCACTATAGAGGTTTCGAGATACCTCACTTCTAGAGACCTATTGTTCCTCCTTCCTTTCATTTTGTGATGTAGACTTCTTAGAAATGGAAGTCATAAGTTTGTCTATGGTTGCAGGCTATGAAAACCATTCAACCACCTTTTCTTGACTTTGTATAAGCTTCTCCAATTCTCTTATCATGGAATTTAATTGCTTCCTGGTAATAGCCATAATTTCTTTGTTCTTCACCCAACAGGATGGTAGGAGACCGCTCTAATACCATTATAATGAGCCTAGCCCAAGCTGACTCATAAACTCCTCTTCTGCTACCTTTGGAATTTTTTCAAACACTTCATATGCAAAATTTGAGCTTGATGGTCTGAGTTATCAGTCTAATATAAATGGTTTGAAATCAAAACTACAATGCATAAACTATATCCTAGATTCATCAATGACTTAATTTCATCTTTAACAATGCTCATACATAACTTCTATATGAAAAATGTGCACCTAAAGCCAATTTACATTATGTCAAATAGTTGGCATACATCCTTATATCAACATTTATATTCTATATACAACAATAGATAACTCCCAATTGCTGATATTTTATTAAAATGCAATCCTTCTACAATGATGACAGTGGAACTGCCAAGACTCTTGGATTACAACTCATATAATGATTATAACTAGATATGATATAAAATTGCAACCTACTTTACCATTTATTTTTGTATCAACATGTTATGCAAATATCTCTTAATACAATGGCAATGAGTTCTTACAACTGACAATGCAAATGCAATTATATTTAACATGAATAGTAAAATGCAAATTTATTATTTGAAATTCCAAACTAAAACAATACTAAGTTTGATGAACCTAGACTTTGAAGGTTGCTTGCATAAAAAAATTGATTCTTCCTTAGCACAATGAATTCAGCCTCAAGAGACCAACACCCTTTCTTCTTATGCCATAACCTTGCTTTATAAATTTTCTTTGAATTTTATTCACCTTATATACTAAAATTGAACTCCCTTACTTAATCATCCTTGTCACTATGATTTCAGTCCTTGTTTTTAATTGGTGGAGCCACAAAAATCATCCCAATAGCTTGACACATGATATACACCATTCCTTAGCTCAAGCATTGCCCACACATGATAAAATCTTTGCCAATGGAGACAACTATGAGGCAACTCATGGCCTTCACAAGCTAGTCTTTAATGACTAAGAAATTAAATTAGAATGTATCTATGGAGCTGAAGATGCACAAGGAACCTCCAATGATAAAAAAAAATAGAGACCTAATGGCCAATGTCTCCAATCATCCCCCTCAATCAATACATGAACTTCATTGACTAAAATCAAAGCACCAAGAAAATTTTTAGCCTAATCAAAACTTCGATTTCAAATCATGTTACAAATATGCAAATTTAACCAATATAATGAAGACTCTCCAATGCAAAATTCCTTCAAAAATTATTCCAATTGAACTTTAGCAAAAATTTCCCTAAGCCATTAATTTTCATCAAGTAAAAAATCAACCTAGCAATACCCTAGCTATTGTGATGACTCCAAACCCTTATTCAAAAGCACAATAATCCATCAGCTATTTTACTCAGATGTATACCACAATGAAGTACCAATAGAAATTTTGAAGTAACTTTCTCCCAGTTGCAATACTTCAAGTGATATTTCACACCCTCAAAATTGCTCACTAATTGAGAGTTTTCATTCTCAATGGCCAAAGGCAACTGCATAAACCCTAGATTCCACAACTGAGAACATCAAACATCAAGAACAACAAATTTTCATGATGAGAATGAGAACCATAATGTTTATTTATACTTTTTTCCTCAAGAGGTATGCCCAACAAGAATAATATAAAATTCATCTTTGAGAAGCTTGCCATAATAATATTTTAATATTGCACTTTATAATAATAAAATATAATCACAATAATAAATTACAACATAACATTATAATATAAAATAAAGGTTTCCATAAATAGAAATATCCATGGTGATACTATGAAAACCTTTATGAATCCATGGAATGAGCCAACCAATCAACTAGGTATCTTCCAAATGACCCTCTTATCAAGCCCCATTAGCTTACAAGGATCAGGAATAGCATAATTCCTCTAAACTCCATTTCTTATGAAAAAGGGGACATTACACTATGTGATGATACTGAATGATCAAATAATAGCTCACTTGAGTTAGCGAAAAAGTTCACTCCTAAGTTTAGCTTAATTATATGAAATGAATTAGACTAATAATCAATTAAAGATTAATTAATTATTAACTTTAAGCATGATTACTCTAGTAATTAAAATATATTTGGTAATGATTTTAAAATATACAATTACATTAAATTTTTAAAAATAAAAATATTTAAAAATTAAACATTTAACACAATTAGATTATCATTCTCGTGTATCCTTTTTACCTTGAAAATAATTATAATTTGAAAGTGAATGTAAGATAAAGTAGATATTAAGCAGTGATTTTGTCTCTTGAATATCCCAATAAAATCATCATTTCTATCTTGATCTCTATAGATTTTCTTTTCTAGACTTATGCAAATTAACAATTAAAAACTAGATTTAACAATATTATCAAGTCCAGAGTCTAAATTGAAATCAATTTGTTCACTAATTTTAATATTATCATACCAGAAAAAGACTCTATTAAGGAAAAGAGTTACACAAACAATATTACAAGATAATTTTAAATCACTATGATATATATATTTTTTATTATAATTTTTACATTTTTTTTCTAGTAGAATGTAGAGCCTATATTGATTAGTAACAAATTTGACTTGAAATAAGGGAGGCTATTTGAGAAGCTTGGACAACAATTAGCCATACTTTTGCAAAATTAAATTACATGTTTGGTTTCACAAATTGCATTAATTTCCTTCGAATGAACAAGCACAACAGAGGAAAAAAACTATGGTGAGCAAACCTGCATATAAGAAACAAATAAGCAACTTGCAAATTCCAAAATGTATTCCTCTTGACATCACTTGAACTATGAAAAAATAATATATTGCAATTTACAAAAATCATAGGAGAAGATAAATAGTACAACTCTTTTTAATATTTACTTTGATTCATTTCACCACTATAAATATTATCTCCTAAACTTAATTTTCTCATATTATTAACACTAAAAATTCATCTCATTAACATCCTCCTCATCCTAAGTGGTGTTGATGGAGATCTCGTTGGGTGGCGGTGATAGTGGTCATGTAATTTCAAATTTTGAAAAGGAGGGATTTCTTGATGATGCTATAGGCATTAATGGCAGATAGTTTGTTGATGGGAAGGTGATTTCAATTGGGTCATTTACTGTAGGTAAGCATTGTGGGTCCCCTTTAGTGGAAAATGAATATTCTATAGGAAATGGGCTTTGAAGGTTGTGTGTTCAACACATTCTCTGACGTCCTTCTCTAAAAAGGGGAATCTCAAGGCTGAAAGGTCTAGGCCAAGCCTATCATATGGTGCTCTTGATGGGACTCCTAATGGTACAATTCTTGGGAATGATAAGACTAAGAATCATTTCTTGTTGAATTCATCTCTTAAGTGGAAAAATATGTTTGGGGTGAAGCCTAAAGGTAAAAGTACTCATGCGTCATCTGTTGCTATTGTGAATAATAGAGAATACTATATCTGTATTTTAGACTGTATTTTTGATAAGTGTTTAAAGGGATTGCAAGTACTTTCAAGTTTTTTTTATCGATTGACCAAATGATGGCTTCCAAGAAGTGGCTAGTTTATGCCAAATTAAATCTGAATGTGGAGCAATCAACTAATTTTCCCACCTTGATTTAAAGATCAACTCTAAGTTTTGGGTTTGGGAAAAAGTGGTTGAGTTTGAGTCAAATCTTTTTGCTTGCTTCCATTGTAAAAAAGTTTTCCATTTGGCAAAGAAATGTCCTCTCAAAGTGTCAAAGCAGATGTCTAAACAGTGGAGAGAGAAGGGGAAAGCTCCAGAATAAGACTTGGAGCCTTTGGAGAAAGGGGAGTCTACCTTATTTTGTGAAGTTGTTGCTAAAAATATTGTGGAAATGGGCCCAATAGTGGTTGAGAAGGTTGAAATTTGTGAGGTTCAGGTGGACTTGGTAGAGCTGAATCAAGAACAAGAGTAGGGAGGTGAGGATATTTCATCCCTTGTTTGTGATACAATGGAGTCTATTGAGACATGAGGACTGAGGTTACAAAGGTAGATAAGGCTTCTATGAATGATGGTTTAGGTTCTCCTCCTTCAGGGGAAATTTAGCTACAAGATGATGGTTCGAAGGTTGCAAGTTTGGAGATTTTGTCTGAAGTTAAGGACAATGGGGAACCTGAGGATCTGGATAATCCTCTTTACATTCTAGTTTGAGGGAATAACAAGAAAAAGCATTCCCCCTCATCAGGATTTGTGACTAGGAACAAGAAATGGTCAGACTATGGGTCTGAGTTGATAGGTAGAGGTCACCCTCTTGTGAATGTTACCAAGGAGAAGGAGATTTAAATGGACATTGTTGATGGTACACATAGAAATTTTTTGGAGATGTACTCCAAGAGCACATCACATTAGCTCTTATGAAGATCATCTCCTAGAATATGATCTTCTTGCTAATATGATAAGAGATCATGACCTTGATAATGTGTTAATACAAGAAACTAAAATGGGTATGGATAAATTATCTAGGATGAAGAATACTCTTTTTAAGGGTCCTATGGGATGCACTGCTATAATGCAGTGGGTGCATTGGGAGGGATTATTACATTTTGGAATCTTAGGTTGATTGAGGGGGTTGAGGTGTTCAAAGATTACAACCATGTGGAAAATTATTTTATTCATTTGCATGATAAGTTCTCTTGGACTCTGTCTAACATCTATGCTCCTAATAGTAAGAGTGCTAGAAAAAAGTTTTGGGAGAGCCTTGGCTCCTTCAAATTATTGCATCTTGTTGGTAATTGGCTAGTTATATGGGACTTTAATATGCCCTTGCATGATGTTGATAAGATGGGTGGTTCATAGATTGTGGATGATAATATATATGATCTAATGAATCTTATTAATGATAAATCTCTTCTTGACTTGAACCTCAAAGGTCATTCTTTCACATGGTCTAACAATGCATGTGGCAGATGCTCTTATCTAGGTCAAGCTTGATCATGCTCTTATTACACCTGATTGGTTGGTTTATTATTCTTGTTCACTCTCAGCTTAGAAAAAATTAGGTTTAGATCACTTCCCTTTGTCTTTGTCAATGGATTTTTTGGGAGGGAAGAAAAATTTTCTATTTATATTTGAGAAGATGTGACCTATTATTCTAATCTCAGTAATTTGGTTCATGATTGGTGGAACATTCAAGTGTATGGATCGACTATGTTTACAATTTCTAGAAAGCTTACTAATGTGAAGGATAATGTTAGAAAATGAAATCATACTTCTTTTGGTCACATATTTTTGGAGAAGGAGGGGGTGACTAAGGAGCTTCAATTTGTGTAGCAATCTATCCAAGTGTCTAGGTATGATCATACCTTGGTTATGAAAGAAATTTCCCTCTCTCTAGATTGCATAATGTTGATCATCAAAGCTTTCACCTCTCTGATAGTCTTATGGGAAATTCAGCAAGTGGAGGAAAAATTGCACCTCACTGAGTACCTCCAAGATTTTTATAGAAATTTGACTCTTCTTTGGGGTTAGGAGATAAGGGGATAGGGAAATGTAAACATAAACATAAAAGGTGATGCATCAAAGCTTTTAGAACATTTCAAACCCAAATTATTCCTATGAGTGATATAATTAGACACAAAATGCCACAACCCTTCATTGTTGGAAAGAGAATGAACAACAAAGGATGACTTCAGCCAAAGTGTAGACTTTAAAATCTTTCCACACATAGTGCTCATTAAGGTTTGATCAAACATAAAGATTTCTTATGAGTAACAGAACAATATATGAGAAATCACATGAACTCTTCCTACTAATACAACATAGCACAAAAAAACAATAACTTTCAAAAAAACAAAGAAGTCCAATCACATAATCTAGTTTTCTTAAGATACTAATCTACCATACGAGCATACAACATGGAAATCAGCTACTTAAACTATCTATATTTATCTTCCAAGACATAGTGTTTCATTCAAAATGATAAAATAAAGAAAGAAATCTTGAAAATGGCCATACATGCACAGTCTCAACAATTTCTTCTCAATAGTTCATGATTTCAAATATCAAAATGAACTTTGAAATAGAGGTCAAATTCCAATCTAACAATAGTTTAAACTTGAATAGATTTGACATACCAAAGAAAAGTAGTTCTACAACTTTGCTTCTAAAAATAATTGTCAAAAATTCTAAGAAAACTAAAGAAACTTCTCTTAACAAAGAAACTGTAACTTGGAATTACACCCACCATTGTGGCATTTCCCTCCTTATATAGCTATCAAAAGAAGAAAACACCACCTCATCGCAAAATTAATTGCTACCAGATGTTGATACATGATATCTTACAATCTGATCATAGATTCTTGGTTAAGATGCAACGATCTTTGCTCATTAATTCCCTTTCAATATTTAGCAAAGATAGAGGCCCATAAATGATCAAATCCTAAAAAATATCTAGTAGAAGGGTCCTACTGACCAATCACATCATCCCGAGGCACTGAATCAAAGCTTCCATCCTGAAAACAAGGAAAAGAAAGGCTAGCAAGCTCCAATAGACTCCCAAAAGATATAATCTTATAAGAGGCATAATACTCCTGCAATGGAGAGATGAAATTTCATGCAAGCGGAGATCCTATGTTTTTGAAAAAATGTTTTGGAGATGAACCATAGATTTTTGGGAGTGAGATTTATGGGCTACTCTTGCACTCTTAGGATGTTTCACCTAAAAGGAGAGAGATAAACCTCACTAAAAAAATCAATGTGGTTCACTCAAATTAAGAAATGTATTATGTTATTAAGGATAATCTAGATGATCTTGATGCAGCTAAATGAACTAATTGACTGATTATGAATGCAAAATCTAAGATGTATGTAATGTTTGAAAACACAATGTGATATGCAAGCATGAAATAAAAGATAAATGAATACAAAACAAAATTGAAAAGGGTAGAATTAGATTGCACCTAGAAGTTTGATGAAGAATCTAGAGTGTCTTGAATGCTGGTAGAGGTCACTGAAAATCACCAGTGGGACTCATTCACCATTGATGGTGAATCAGTCCTGCTTCTGATGAAAACTTCTAAAAATATGTTTTTGAGTGTCGAGATTCAAAATATGAAAAAATTTGGATTTCCAACCTTAAGGTGGGACTCATTCTCCATTGATGGTCAATCAGTTCTCTCCCAAAATTCTATAAAATTATGGACCAATTCTGTAGCACAATATTTGAGGTTGTTTGCTTGTTGGGCTAACTAAGTCCAATCTGCAGAATATAGACTCTAGGTTGTCTCCAAGCTTGAAATAGTTTTTATTTGATCAAAACACATTTTTTATTTCTTTACCACCTTTCAACACCTAATTACTTGATAAATCTTCATACAAAAGTCTACAAACATACATGCAAAAGGGGAAAAATGGTTAAGGGTTATGTTATAGGGATTTTCCTTGGTCAAATCTCACTTTGGTAATCAAATCCTTAATGAAGAAATGGAATGAAATGAAAAAGGAAAGATGAATAAACAAAATGCAAATTACCTAAACTTACCTCAACCTTGTTGGAGAAATCTGAAGATATTTCAATGGTTGCTCCAATATGCTTGAGTGATGCTTGATTGAATGATGTAGAGTGCTTCAATGGATGATTGAATGCTTGGATGAATTAGTGAATTAATGGGGGCTAAAATGGATGTAAAAATAGTTATATACACTCTGTGCCTTAGTAACCCAATGATACCTCATCATAGGTCAACATAAAGTAATTTTGAATAAAAACCCAAAAGAAAATTTGAATTTTTTTGAATTTGGAGCCAAGAGGGACTCATTTGCCACCCATGATGAATGGGTCCCACCTTGGACCTAAAAGTGGGTGTTAGGAATTAAGTCATTTAATATTATTTGTTGGTATTACATTCAAAAATACACTTAATTAAGCCTCATAAAGGCATAAAGGCATCAAATGAAGCATAAGAAAGGTGTAAATAGTGAAATAAAGCCTCGAAAACCATGAAATCTTGTTACAAGACTTTACAAAACTTTAGAATACGACTTGATAAGTGATGAAAAGGTGATTTTTAGGTGAGTTGTAATGAAAAGAGTCTAGAAAAGTGTATAAATGTTTTACAAAATTTCACAACACCTTCAGAAGATGCCATAATTTTAATTTTTAGGACCTAATGTGAATGGATAAGTCATATTACAAAATTAATTAAAATAAAAATAGATCAAGCATCATGAGAGAAAGACTTAAAAGACCATGAAAATTTCAAAGGGCCATTTTTCTATGGTACATTTAGCCCCCCACTTTAGTGAAAGGATGAACTTGCTTCAAAATCACACTAAAGTAGCCATGCACATCGAGAAGGATTCCAAATGTACTTATGTTAGTAGGATGGAATAACAACAATCAAGAGGGATGATCAAGCCCCAAGGATGAAGATCCCATGGAAAAATAGGGAAGAAAAGGGAGAATTAGATTAAGCTTCGATCATCTATCCAATTAGTTGTGGATTAGATCTAGGCTGTTTGTGAGAAAAAGAGAATGCATACTCACTTTGGGGCAATGAAACTCATGGCGGTCAGTCAGGTGAGAAGGCACAAAATTTCAAATACATATGTGAGTTGGTATGCACTCACAAACACAAAGGTGGCTATGCAGAAATTTGTGCCTCTGAATGGGCTTCCTGCTCAACCATATCAAAGCTATATCTCCTGATAATTTTAACAAGGTGCCACAAAAGAAAATTTTGGTTTGTGCTTCATGAGGTAAGAAAAGATTCATATGCCTAGAACTCATGAACAAAGAGAATAGTGCCATAAGAATACAAGTTGTGTTATGCAAGGTGGCAAATATGTAAAATGAAAAATTCCAAAATTGTAAAAGATGTTCAAAGGAGTCTTGTTAAGTTCATGCAAGGTCTATCACTTAGGGAACATCATGTCTAATGTCTCCCAGAGAGGACCAATCAAATAATAGAAGATTCAAAACTTAGGGGATGTAGTTTGTCACATTAGACAACAAAGAGGAATGTAATATGCTAAGATAGATCACACTTATGAAGGATATCAAACCCAATGTCATCCACAAAGTGATAAATGCATCATATGAAGTGACAAGGCTGCACTAAGAATCAAGAATGTAAATGAATAATTCCAATGTATTTCTCCCACTTTAAAGGAATCATTACAAACCATTATGTGAGAAATTAATTTAAAGTATCAAAGAAAAGATGCAAAAAGAAAATAAGACATGAGAGCCAACTTGAAAGCCCTATACCAAGTCATATGTTTCCGAGTAAGGCTGCTTCATGTAAATGAAAAGGAAAACAAAAGAAAGGGAGGTCTCCCTTAGAAACGAAAAAACCAAACACATAAGGGATCTATGGATTTGGGGTCAGTATGTTCATACCTTCTAAATGTTTTTTATTAAAGAGCTTGGAGCTGTCATCATTCCCCAAATACATAGAACTAGAAGAATGCCACAAAGAGAGAAAAAATGAAAGAAAAAAAAGTCCATTTTGGGTCAACATGGAAGAGACATTTCAATCTCAATGCTTTGCATCATCCCCAAAAGGAAAACACACGTAAAAAGAAAATGAAAAGGAAAAAGAAAGGAAAATATTTTTGGTCAACATGAAGGATACATTTTGATCTCAGTGCCTTGCAACATCCCCAAAAGGAAAACATAAAACAAAAAAAAAGGGACCTTTTGGGTCAACATGGAAGAGACATAGGGAATCTCAACGCTTTGCATCATCCCTAGAAGGAAAAAACAAAATAAAAGAAAAAGGAAAAGGACCTTTTGGGTCAACATGGAAGAGACATTGGGCATCTCTATGCTTTGTGTTAGGAATTGTATGCCAAAATTATCAATTAAATACAAATAAAGATTAAATAGAGGAATGAAAAACACAAAAATAATAACAAGAGACAATATTTAACCTGGTTTACCCAAACTTGGGCTATGTCTACCAACAGAGAGTCCACTATTATTATCTAGTAAATCAAACTGATTACAACAAGTAATCCTTGCAACTCAATACCACTACAAATGCTACAATACAATGTCAACAAAAACCCTAATCCAAGTAGCCTTTTTATCAAGAATTATGCCAGTTACAAAATCGGTTTTTTTATGTTGTCCAATAGAAAAATAACACTTGATTCCTTTATAAAATAATAAAAAATAATGAGAGGTTTTAGGGGAATCATCCCCGAGCCCCCATGAGGGTACTACCCCTTGACCCTGCTCTGTATTGTGATAGTGAGCGCACTAGGGGCACTATCCCTAGACCTTGCAAGGGGCACTACCCCTTGACCCCATCTTGGAGGCATTTCCCCAAACCCCTATTAAATAATTTGGGGTGGAAACCATACCAATAAAAGTGGGGAAATTTAACCTCCAAGTTTGATTAGGCTCCATATACCAAGACTTTGCGTCATCCCCAAGAGGAAAACAAAAAAAAAAGTGAAAATGAAAAGGACCTTTTTGGTCAACATGGAAGAGACATAAGGTGTCTCAATGCTTTGTGTCATCCCCATAAAAAAAACACAAAGAAAAAGTGAAAAAGTAAAAGGTCATTTTGGGTCAACCTGGAAGAGACATAGGGTGTCTCATTGCTTTACATCATCCCTAGAAGGAAAAAACAAAACAAAATTTAAAAATTAAAAGGACCTTTTGGGTCAGTATGTAAGAGATATAGGGCATCTCAACGTGCATCATCCACAAAAGGAAAACACAAAAATAAAGAAAAAAAGGAAATGGATGAAATATAGAAGAATAGAGATACAAATAGAGGAAGAGTACAAAGAGAGAGAGAGAACATCAAACACACATTATGGGGAACATAATATGCACATAAAATAAAAATGAAAAAACTCTAGTAATGCTAGGGTAAGTCAACCATTAACCAAGTTATTGACTTCTTAATATTAAGTAATATAAGTGGAATATGAATAATGTGATTAGGAGACAAAGACAAATGTATTACAAGGACAAGGCTAACAACTTCTCTCCCCCATTGAGTGTAGGGTAAGAATTAGCCAAGGTGGTTAATGGGGAAGATCATGCAATAGTGAGAATGGAAATTCTAAAACTATGGTATGAGGAAATGAGTTTGATTTTTTTTAAGGGATCATGGGGAAACAATTAGTATCAGTGAAGTGATACTTATCCAATATTTCCTTCAATGTCTGACATTCTTCAGTTTGATGTCCAACAATACAATGATATTTGTAATATAGTATATTAGCATCTTTAGGATGGATGATCAAGTTTTTCATAGGTGGTAAAAGTATAAGGCATTTCTTTAAAAGAAGTTGAAGTCTCCTTTCACATTCAGGTGGAGGATGAGTATGAAACTTGATTTTTTTCACTTTTTAAGGTTATTTTCATTTTCTAGATTCTCCTTTTTCATGAATGGAAGGAGTAAGAGGACCCATGGGGATCCTAGCATCCTTGGTGTTGGAATTGAGTAATGGTTGTTCACGTGGAAGGAGAATGTTTATGTTAGGAGGAGAGTCAAAGATCATTGTACCATCATCGCAAATTATCCAATATTCAAAAGGAGGCTTATCAACATGAGGAGGATGTTGATATCCTAGTCTTTTTTTTTCTTATGTTGGCTTTTGTTTGAGAATTTATTGAATTTTATGCTCATTTGTTGTGTCACACCCCTATTTAATTAAGATAGTAAAGCCTTTTCCATATGTTTCTTCAAGGTTAATTGATGTGTTGGTAGCTTTTTTATCATAAAATGGTTGTTTAGAGGAACTAAGTCCACTTGATGGGGGAACTTTAGGTCCTTCATTAATTTCAGGATGTAAGTATGCAAAGTAATCAAGAGGTGCAATAGTTGGAAGATCTCGTGGCTTCATGGATGGATGAAAAGATGCATTGGATTCAAAGTTATCAAGAAATTCATTTAATAATTTGTTCATGTTATCATCATCTTCTCCAATGATGTCTACATCATGAGGAGGACAATCATGAGGAGTTGAAGGAGCATGTGGAAGCTCAAGGTCATTAGGATCACAACTAAAGGCACAATTGGACATGTCTACTAAAGATTTCAATGAATTCCAAAACTTGTTATTTAGGAGAAGGCCATGATGATAATGGATAAATTAAACTAAGATGGAAGAAATAAGAGAAAATAGAGAATCTATAAAGTAAAATAGAAAGCAACTACAAAAAATTGCAATGTAGGAAATATCCTGAAAATGCCTAAAAATGCAATTCAGAATGTGTAGGTGGATTGATTCGGCCAGGGTGGTGAATGAGTTCAAGTATTATATTATTTTGTGTTTTTCATAAAATTTAAAGTGAATTCAATACTTTTTAGATGCCAATTATGGATGCAAATGAACATTTTCAGATTTTGGATGATATGATATGCAAAAATGAAGTCTAAATGTGTCTTTCACTAATGGAATTTGAGAAATATTAGGATGCAAAAAGTAAACAATACCCTAATTGAATGTTGATGCAAATGAATCTTAGGATGCAAGATGAAATTGAAATTAGCAAGATAAGGTGCTCAATATGTGGGCTCACCAAAATGAATCATATACTTTTGGGAGTGAGATTGATGGGATACTCTTGCACTCTTTGGATGTTTCACCTAAAAGGAGAGAGATAAACCTCACTAAAAAATCAATGTGGTTCACTCAAATTAGGAAATGTATTATGTTATTAAGGATAAATGGGATGATCTAAATGTAGGTAAAAGAACTAATTGACGGATTATGAATGAAAAATCTAAGATGTATGCAATGTTTGAAAACATAATGTGATATGCAATCATGAACAAAAACATAAATGAATGCAAAACAAAATTGAAAAGGGCTAAATTAAAGTGCACCTGGGAGTTTGATGAAGAATCTGGAGTGTCCTGAATGCTGGAAGAGATAACTAAAGATCACTAGTGGGACTTATTCACCACTGACGACGAAAATGTCCTACTTTTGATGAAAACTTCTAAAAATAGGTTTCTAAGTGTCGGGATCCAAAATATGAAAAAATTTGGATTTCTAGCCTTAAGGTGGGACTCAGTTACCACTGATGGTGAATCAGTCCTCTCCCAAAATTTTGTAAAATTAGGGACCAATTATGTAGCACCAGATCTAAGGTTGTCTATTGGTTAGGCTACCAGAATCAAATCTACAAAAAATAGACTGTAGGTTGTCTCCAAGCTTGAAATAGGTTTTATTTGACTGGAAATAATTTGTTGACTTGTTGACCACCTTTTAAGACCTAATTGCTTAATAAATATGCATACAAAAGTCTGTAAACATACATGCAAAGGGAAAAAATGGTTAAGGGTTAGCTTATAGTTATTTTCCTTGGTCAAATCCCACTTTGGTAATCAAACCCTTAATGAAGAAATGTAATGAAATGAACAAGGAAAGATGAATAAACAACATGCAAATGTTCTAAACTCATCTCAAGCTTGTTGGATAAATATGAAGATATTTTAATGTTTTCTCCCAGATGTTTGATTGATGCTTGATTGAAGGATGCAAAGTGCTTGAATGGATGATTGTATGCTTGAATGAATTAGTGAATGAATGGGGGTTAAAATGGATGTAAAAACACTTATTTATACACTCTTGTGCCTCAGTAACCCAATGATACCTCATCACAGGCCAACATCAAGTAATTTTAATAAAAAACTTAAAGAAAATTTGAAAAAAATTCAATTCGGAGCCAAGAGGAACTCATTCACCACCCATGGTGAATGGGTCCCACTTTGGACCTGAAAATGGGTGTCAAGAATTAAGTCACTTTTAATGTTATCTGTTGGGTTTACATTCAAAAATACACTTAATTAAGCCTTGTAAGGCATAAAGGACTTAAATAAGGCATAAGAAAGGTGTAAATAGTGAAATAAAGCCTAAGAAAGCATGAAATCTAGTAATAAGACTTTACAATACTTTAAAATATGACTTGATAAGTGATGAAAAGGTGTTTTTTATGTTAATTATAATGAAAAGAGTATAGAAAAGTGTAGAAATGTTTTATAACACTTCACAACACCTTCAAAAGATGCCATATTTCAATTTTTAGGACCTAACGTGAATGCAAAAGTCACATTACAACATTAAATCAAAGTAAAATAGATTGAGCATCATGAGAGAAAGACCTAAAAGACCATGAAAATGTCAAAGGGATATTTTTCTACGGTAAAGGAGAAAACTTCTACTAAGCTAATGCATGTCTCGAGCCCTCCTTCGAAAGGAAAATGATAAAAGAAAGCCGCACAACCACCACATGGCGCATTTCCCATATTTTTGATTAACCTTGCATAAACCCAGACATTTCCAAGTGCAAAAAAAAAAGGAAGCCAAAAATTGAAAGACTAAGGTGAAGAAAAATGTTTCACAGTTTTGGTGACTCATGGGGGCCTTCACTCATTGAGGTATGATTCGAACTCTCTAGAAATTCCTAGATTTTAAGGAAAGAGGATTGTTGTGCTTGCCATTCTACTTTAATTGGTAGGGGAATATTGTAGATGAGCTTGTATGCTTGTTCAAGCTGGAAGACTTCCCTAAAAGACACGACTCCCCACCTTGTAGTAACTAGTCCAAGGTAATGATAAAGATGAGAAAGGAAAAAAACCTCATGCTTGATCTCATCAGTTGCATGTGCTATACTTGAACTTGGTAGTTCTATAAAAGTCTGATTTTTTTGTTTGATAGCTTCTGTAATCTACTCTACTATTTACACATCTATGTTTGAAGAGAAACTAGGAGGCATCTCCTAATTGATCAATACATTGAAATCATTTTTTACCTCTTTAACTCTCCTTGCTAACACCATATGGCAATCGATGCACTTTTTGGTGACCTTGTGGGAGTTGAAAATCTCACTTTTTTTGATGGAAGCAACTCTTTGATCAGGAACTCTAATATCTTTTAGGATTTTTTTGGAAGCCACATAAAGAATGGAAGTGAAACTTTGTGATTTCACTACTCTAGAGTCACATGTCTATAGAATATGATCTACCATCAAGCCAATCTTCCCATTTATTTCTTGTGCATACCTCAAGATTTGCAAGATAGGCCTGAGAATAGGAACTGTAGTTGCAATCCACTCCCAGTGTGAAGATACCAATATTTTTTAGTAGTGGGATGGACATAACCTTTTGAGCAACAACCAACTCCTAACTAAGTTGAATCTCCTTGGTATTCAAGCAACCTCTAGGTTTCCCCTTGCTTTTGAATCTACATTATGTAGGCCATCTCAAAATTATTGGCCTTGATTTCAATCTACAATCTTCCCACTGTTTCGCTCACATTAATCAAATTTGTGTCACAGTTCTTCAACTTTCTGCCTAGCCTTTCATAGTATACATATACTACCTATTGGATGGCCTTAGCTAAGACCACCTTGTCATGTGGATGAGTTTCACTCAAATCTAGGCCTATCATCTAGATTTCATAATCCTCCATCTACATTTTCCCCTCACCCTTAGCCATGAGCAGCGTCATGGTGCTATTCAGGAGAGAATTCCACTCCTTATTAAAACAAGCCTCAATTTTCCTTGTAGCGAACAACTCAACGTTCTTCAATAGCCATCTCTATTTAGTATTTCATTCGGTTGGCTTTGTCACATTGAAATTATCTTGGAGGGTTTTAGGGACATCAACATTCTATGTTGCAATAGGGGCACTGAGAGGGAAACTAAAAAGGGTAAAAAAAGGGGAGATCTCAGATGTATGAGCATGTGGTAAAGTGAAAGGGAGCATTATCATGGAAAAGGGTGGCACACCAAGCTAAGACTAAATGGGGGATTTTCCAGTTGGGGGGAAGAGAGATATGGTCAAGAGAAAAGGTGTTTATGGGTATGTGTAGGATCATAATGGAAAAAACATGCCCTTAAGTGGCAAAAAATTTAGAAAAAATAGAGTTAGGCATCTTGATGTAAAAATTTGAATAAGTTATCTATATTATTTCAAAAATATGTAAAACTATAATCTGTATAAAATTGAATGTAGTTTCTAAACTACTAGGTTTATTTAAAAATAAATAAATCTATTTGGTGAAAATTTGAAATTTCAATGTATTAGTACTTAAATTTCAGGGAAAAAATAAGAAGTAGGTGCCTGTCTAACCACCCTAACCACAATATAATGATAATAATTTTTTATAATATTTTCGATATAAGTAGAGGACTCATATCCCGATGTGATGAATATTTTTTGCAATTTATTTCTAAGTAAATGATTAATTGTGATTTTTTATTAGAAATTTTATAAAAAATAAAAAATTGTATGTCTGACTACCTTAACATGGTCAAAACTTCATGATTTTTTTTTTAATTTTAATCCTATAGTATGCAAAGAATAGAATGTGACACATGTTTTGGATTCAAAAAATGTGATATTGTTTGAAAGTTATAGATTTTTTCCAATAAGCCTATCAATCAGGACTTTAGTCATAATTCAAATAGAAAATGAATAATAATTATTTATTAAATTCAAAGTAAAGCATAATTTATATTGGTGGAAAGTTGATAATGTCCTTTAAAAACCCTTTTTTTTCCATCAATTTTGGGTAAAAAAAAGTCATCAGCCACATGGGCCATCATATCACTTACATATCACCACTTTTTGGCCCATCATGATCTTCCACATACCCTTACTCAAAAGATAATGGGCCAAGAGTGGGGGTTAGCATAGATTTCTCAACTCTTTTTAAAGGAACCCTTGATAGGGTGATCAAAGAGTCAACAATAGTCGAAGTGGATGCTGCTTGCTTGGCATGCGGGGTAATTTTAGGGGGTTCATTACAAACAAGAGGGGATGAAATTAGGATTATAAAGTCAAGGCTTGAGGATGAAGAGTTCATTTCTTGATTTAGAGGAAAGGGGGAAACTAAAGATGCAAAAATAGGAAGAAGAGAGGGAGTGAAACTTACCTGAGTTGTAGTAGTCGAGACATCTTATAGGGTAGACTCTTCTTCTTCACCTTGGACTGGCTTGTTGGACACACCTAGATCTTGGACTCACTTCTCTTTTCATGAATAGAACTAACATGTTTCAATCTCCTATCCACTAACCCCTCTAAAACTTGACCCTCAACAACCATAGTAGATGAAACTCTTAGAGAACATTGAGGTCTCTTTCCTTTACTTTGTGCACTAGAGGAGGATGAAGCTTGTGAGTCCCTTCACTTTGAATCTCTCTGACTGTCAGATTATTGAGGTCCAGAAGCTTTATGTGGAACTTCTTCCTCATCAATTTTATGGCTAGTCTATAGATTTTTTTAATCATTATCAACCTTCTTATCATAAATATCTTCAAACTCATCATCCTGTGGGAATTGTTAGACATGAAGTGTGAGGCACCGCAACTCCTGTCAAAACCTATAGAATTCCACTTTCTTTCTTTCCAACCAACCTATTTTCTTTAGTTGTGTGTTAATATATTTGTTTATTAGAAGGTTCTTTTCATACTATACCTTTGGTGTGTAAAAGGTCAACCATTCTTGTCATTTGAAAGGAATGTTCTTTAAATCAATGTACACCTTTGCACTTTCTCGAGTATGATTCTTCCTCCTCTCAACTTATTCCTACTCAGTATGTCTCACACCATAAACTCCCAATGGGTTATATTCCCACTTATCATAGATGAGGACCAAGCTTAAGACTATCAATAGATCCCTAAGCTCATCCTCACAAAATCTCTTCATCAACGATACTTGACTATTACCAATATCGAGGGGAAGTGGATATAAATTCATTTTGTTTCTTCTAGTTCCATACATCTTGTGATAATGGTCACTTAGGAACATGCCTTCAATGTAAAAACTTTATCTATCACAAATCTAGGGAGCTAAAAAGTCTCATTGGGAAAGTCATGGAATCTAATAAATATGAATTTTGTGCCCAAGAAATAATCCACTAGGTTTGAGAATATTCTCATCCATTGTAGGACCTCAGGGGAGAAGTAACCAATAGGGTGAGGCAACAATTCTTGGAGCATTGGCCTCAAAAAGTGATCCATAAACCAATAATATCCCTGTGTTCTTGAAAGCATATTGGTCCACACAGAAACTAGTTGGAGCAACCACTTTCATTTAGTCTAGATACTGGTACATTTCTTTCTAGCCATTCATGATTCTGATCCAAAACCAAATGAGCCAAGAAAGAAGAATACTTGAATTTAGAATTAGTTCTATAATTCTACACCTAGTTCAACATGTTTGTAGTGATTACTTCAAAAAAATCATAGTGCCTCTACTTCTCTCTTTTTAGCACAAAGGCTAATCCAAACTAAAAATGAAGAACATGAGGATTGTCATCAAGACCAAAAACCCAAGCCAACATTGAGAACACTGACTGCATGTCCTTCTTGAATTTCTCGTATGAAAGAGGAAAAGGAAGAAAACCTCTATCTGGCCATTCCTTTGCTTCTTCTTCATAATTTTTTTTTCTTCTAGCCATTTCATCCCCAAAGAGATCCATCTTATCTTCATCAAAAAGCTTTACATCCCAATCCATAGGGATGCAAAACATGTCCCATATGGCTTCAACAAAGATAGTAGCCCTAATCCTGCCATTCTAAATGACGCCTGTTACCTTGTTGAATCTCCTAGCACATGCATCAACTAACTATGGACATGGATGCATAGAAGGAAACATGAAAGGTGGAAAACCATAATCCCAGATCCAAAGGGAAAAACCCTTTACCAACTCATACCTTTCCTTTCTCCTAAACACACCCTCTCTAAGATTTTTAGGGTTAATCGACAAGTTGGGGTCAAAAAAATTGTTGGTGATATCTTGCACTGCCTCTATTTTTATAGGATTATCAACTAAAACCTTCTTGCAAGATATAAAAATTCACTCCTCCACTACTGGGGCATTGGAAAATGACTTCCACCCAAAAACATTGCCATAACCGATTCATTGACTTGAAGTTGTGGCTTTTCTTCCGAAGGTTGAGGGTTCCGCCATGATTGAATCAAGAAGTTGCAAAGAATTCCTTAGTAAAAATGACCACTTTCCTTTTGCTTGAAAAGGAAAACCTAATTTTGAGTGAAATTAATTCTCTTGCTTGTACATGTAGTTAATACTACGCTATTACTAATGGTCCATTAAATGCCACCACTAAGGTGATATGTGTGAATATGAGATCTGTATCTCTTGGGAATGCTAAGAATGTTGTGAGAATGAAATTAGTACATTCTCCATGCCACCTCTTTTACAAATAAATTTGTTCCATTGAAGTGCATGCTTTTTTCTATGTGGAATGTGTTGAAGTGATGCAAGGTACCCCCTAAAAATATGTGACCATCAATTTGTCAGAGCTTATAGAGTTAATCCATATCTTTTCACATTAGTAAGTTGGTTGGTGCTCATGATGGCAAAGGACACATGTCAACAATAGACATATGAGATAATTTAATCCCAATGCCCAAATTTATTTCTTAAGGCATTCCATCAGATCCTCCATATGATTTATCTACCTTACTCTATTCTACCTTCAAATTCTCACATTACTATCCCACAAAAAATGGACTTTTTATTGGTTGAGTTTGTCGACTCACCTTTTCTGAATATAACTACACCACTGTTTGCAACATTCATTCAAACATATAGTCTCTTAAGTTAGTTGGCCTTTCACTTATTCCCATTTTTCCATAATTCTCTACTTTATTAGAATGTCTACTGGCTTAGGCACTCCCATCCAACTCCTTCCTAGGAGACCACAATACTACTTCGTGGGAGAGGTCACTAGTGACCAAATAAAGTGCTTGGTGAAGAAATGTGACCTCCACATCATGGTAGCATTCAAATGGGTGGTTAGCGCAGGCTTTATTATTGATGAGAACCAGCTCTAGAGAAACTACAATGTGCTCTCCCACTTCATGGACTCACTGCTATACTTGAATGTGTCCAAGCCTATGATAATTGAATTGTGCCATGAGACATTTGACACCTCTTTGATGGAAGGGATTGGAAAGATAGTGCAAGTGGCCATCCCCAATGTTTCTATCCCAAGTGCTATGGACTTCTGTAGGAATCTTGACTTTAGCATACATGTACCTTGGTTGCCCTTCTTTTTTTATTTCCACACCATGTATGTTGAGAAGCACCACTGCTCTTCTCAGCCAACGATATTTTTTTTGCTATGGGAGTAGGGCATGGAGTAGGTTTGGGGAATATCCTAGAGGAAACACTTCAAATTCCTAGTGCAGAGTTGCAATGAGTAGGCCTTGAGCCTGTGTCATGGAGTTTGGGTTCGTCATGTTTTCAGCCCCCTTTTGCACCCTAACAAACATGGAGAAGAAGAGGAAGAAGATAAAAATAAGAAGGAAGACCTAATAATGATCCTTTATGGCTCCCTGGGTGATGACTAGAGGCCCTTTCTTTTTGTTTTTGCAAGTTGCTCCCTTTTGGATCTTTTGGCTCACTACTTCTGGGTTTTTCTCAAGAGATATTCATGTTCAAATTTGAGCCTCAATCTTACATTATATGTAAATTTTTTGATAAATATAATATAATACAATATTTTACCTCTTCTATTTTATTTTGGTTGTTTTATTCTCAAAAATTTGAAATTTTTACAAAATTTTTACATATGGTACATAGCTATTAATTTGTTTTAAAGAACTATGCATTTTAATGGAAAATATTTAGATAACTACCATTCACTGGTATATCTAAATCATTCCCCTCCATATCCTCAAGCTCGTGCAAATTCTTTTCTTTGCATGCATTGATTCAGAAAGGCCAGTTCCATAGTACTTCACATTTTGTGTGTTGCCTTGGTTTTGCAGTACATTCATCGTACTTTAGCACTAAGCTCCCTTCTTTGAATTCTAGGTTGGAAGTGTTTTTGTTAAACCATCACTTGACTATCTATTGGAAATTTATCATGGATCCATGAGCCTTTTCTCTATCTTCCTTTAGTTTGAGGAGTTCTGCCATCTATACTTCAATCCCACCATTTTCTTCAATCTTGAGGGATTTCAGTAGTTGTAAAGCAGGAATTTCTATGGAAATGGGTATCACTGCATCTTTTCCATACACCAACTCATAAGAGGAGGTATTTAGAATCTACTTGGGGGTAATTTGGTCTACCCACAGAGTAGCTCATAAATGCTTGTTCCAATCTCTTTGTCATTTTGATCCAATGCACTTGATTAACCTAATTAGGTTTTTTTTGGTCGACTTTGCTAACCCATTCACTTGTGGGTAGTAATTTGATGAATTTTTAAGGAAAATCCCATGTCTAATAGCAAAATATTACATCCTTGATCAAACAAAATCTTAGGAATTTTCAAATATGGTGGTCTTAGATGGACCAAATCTAGCTACTATCTCTTTGAGGAAATTAACAATTTCCCCCTCTGTTGCATTCTTTAGGGATACAACCTTCATCCACCTTGTAAATTAATCAATTGAAATGAGGATCCACTTGTGTTCAACACTAGAAATAGGATTTATCATTCCAATAAAATCCAAACCCCATTGGGAAAAGGGTTCTTCGATTACAATCGAGCTCAGGGGTAGAGCGACATTCTTTCTTTTGCTAACAAAATATTGGCATTGTGTACACTTTTGCATTAGATTATGTGCATTGAAAAATATAAAGGGCCAATAATATCTTGCTTACATTATCTTGAAAGTGGTAGCCTTGGTGGAAAAATTTCCACCCTCAAGACTATGATGAAATTTGCTAACTCTTTTCGCCTATAGGTTGTTGAGAAATTTGAGTAGCACACTATCATAATTTCTCTTAAATACTACACCCTCAATTAGTACATACCTAGCACCTTGCAATTATCTCCTCTTGTGAAGTGGAAGGTTATTTGGATAGTACCCTTTGTGCATATACTACATCTGATCAACCATCCAAGATTCTTCAGACTCGAATTGGTTTGAGTAGGTTTGATTGGTTTCCTTTTTGACCACAAGAATAATTTCCTATGTGATGTATTCACACAAACCTCTTCATATTTTAGGATCTTAGTTATCCAATTTTACCATTTTTCAATGATCTCACCTTCTGTGATCTATTCCCACACTGGGATGTGCTACAAGGATAGTGATCTTATTGGCCAACACCAAGTGTCAAAACTTTTTTAAACTTTTAACTATGGAAAATACTTCCTTTTCTACAAAGTGATACCTAACCTCATAACCTTTCATTTTTCTTGAATGTAATGCAATAGCATGTTCTCCATCATTCTGATCACCTATATAAATTAGCATCGAAGCTATATTATCTTTACCACTGTATAAATAAAGTAGGAAATATTTGGAAAATTCCAAATTAACTAAGACCAAAGTAGTGGAAATCACTATCTTCATTTCATCAAAATATTATTTTCCCTCAGGGGTCCACTTGAACAATAGATTCATTTTAAGCATTAGTGTGATAGGCCTCACAAAACCAATGAAGTCTGAAATGAATCTATTGATGAAAATTATTTTCCCTAAACATGACTAGAGTCATTTCTAGTTTATTGGCAAGGGTAATTCCATTATAGATCTAACCCTTTCAGGATGTATTGGAATTCCCTGTTTAGACACTACAAATCCTAGTAGATTACCTTGAGGCACTCCAAAGACACATTTTTTGGGATTTAAAGAAATAACGAACCATTGGCATTTCTAGAAAACCTTTTCTAGATGATCAAAGTGATCATCCCTTGATTTTGAAAAGACTATCAAGTCATCTAGATATGTTAAAATAATCAATTTCATTAAACCTCTAAAAGCAATATCCATTGCTCGTTGAAAATTTTCACTACCATTTGATAGTCCAAATGACATCTTGGAATATGCAAACATTCCCCACTTAGTGGAAAATTTCATCTTGTATTGGTCACTGTCCTTTACATATACCTGGTCATATCGCAAAAAACCATCAAGCAATGAGAACATTTTAAATCTAGCTACTGTCTATAGAATTTTCTCCATTGATGGAAAGGGGTAATGGTCCTTCAGTGAGGCCTTGTTCAAGTCCAAAAAATCAATGCAAAGTTTGATGTCACCATTCTCCTTTCAGATAGGTACTAAATTTGAAAACTAGGTGGAATGTTTGATCAGATATATGATTCTTGACTCAACCAACTTGGTGAACTCCTACACCATCAATGCTTCAACCTTTGGGTTGATTGGCATTTGCTTATGTCAAACAAGCTTGGATCCTTCCTCCAAGTCAATGGTATGCTAAATTATACCTGGGTCATAACCTCTAAGATCATGACAGGTCCAAGCCAAAAATACATTGTAGTCATAGCATAGATACCTTAGTCATTCTTTATCTCTCTATGGAACCTCCCTTCTAACATTCAATTTTCTTCCACTTCCAACATCAAGCTCTTCATAATCTCTTTCATCTACAATGAACCTTCGCTTGCCATTTCTTGCATCTTCATAGTCAAAAAGGTTCTTGAGGGAAATCAACCCTTTGGGGAGCTTGTTCCCTTTTAATTGGATGACCTACCCTTCAAAAAGTTCTACTCTTGGGGGTGAATAGCCATGAACCATTCATCCTTTTTGTATCAACGTAGAAATATGAGTGTTGTCATCAAAAAATTTCCAATTTTCATCATTGTTAGGGATTGAGGGTTGGACAATGATTTGCACCATGCTCTACTTTGTCGAGTCAAAAAATGGTTCAAATTGTGACCCAACATAAGCCATCTGATCAGTGACACTTTTTTGAGATCGAGGGATAACTTGTATATTGAAGGCTTTGAAACTCTGAACCAGGTCCCAAATCTGATATGCATATTACTTCATTCAGGTGTTCTTTGCAGTTTCTTCATTGTAGAATTAGCTCACCACAAGCTCTAGATCTTTGAAAGCTTTCACTCTCTTTATACCAATTCTTTCTATAAGGATTAGACCATGGACCAAGGCCTCATATTCAACAACATTATTTGAGAATGAGAAAATAAAATGGTAAGCTCTAATATTTTTAGATCCTATCGAAGATAGTAATCTGACACTTGTTCTAAAGCTAGCTTTACACTTGGCATCGTCAAAATATAGGGTCCGTAGATGATTATCAAATGGGTCATTAGAGTTCTCCTGATCCTTCATTAGTTTCAGAAAGAATTAATCACCATAAAAAAATACATAGGTTCCTAGCCTTGTCACATGGAAGTTACTAAATGGATTAGAATCAATAAATTGGTTGAGCAACACTTCTTCCTTAGGAGTTTTATTGCTTGTATCCTCTTCATCTTCTAGCATTTCTACATAATATTTCTCCTATTGAGAGATGGAAGTATGTGTGGCTTCAAAGCATAGGACTACATTGTTCACAATGTGTTCAGGATGTAATGATTCAGAATGAATCTTCATCTTCGCCTCGTGCTTGGTTCTCAATATCAGGTGGGACCAATTAAGTGCTAGGTATCCACCAAGCTTGGTGGTGAAATCTCTTGATAGACACATTCTGAAGACTAGTGGAATATCTATCACTACTACTTCTTGTGTGACTATTTGGCTTGGGAAGGAGAAAAGGGTTAGAGATAGATCTTTTCTCCGACCAATGGTCGAAACCTTCATCCCATCTGCTTGTATGATTCCCTTTTGAAGAGGCTCATACTTAAGCTTCAAAGCATATACCACCTTTTTTTACATGACATTCATACTGTATCCTGAATCGATCATATTATTATACAAATGCTTATCTCCCACAATAACTGTTAAAAAGAAAGGTGTGGGATTCAGTCTGCTTACCTCTTTCTCTTTTGCACTATCCATGTCTTTTGCATATAGTATAGCTTTTGTCACTTGGGGTTTTGACATGGGTACCTTGTCTTTTCTTTGATCGCATATTAGAGATACTCCCATCTGAGAAATTTTCTCTTCTTATTTCAACACTTCCCAAAGTAGAGTCTTTTATTTGGGAATAGATATGATGTCCTACAATGATACATTTGTGAACACCTTCTTCAATTACTCCACCATGTTAAGCATCCCAAATATTTGGGCCTTAGGCTTAAATGGTGGTATTTCCCTTATTTTTAGAAGAAAATGTTTTGACATGACTATGCTTTGTGTTTCACTAGTCTCTTTCTTGGGCAACAATATATTTTGTAGCTGTAGGATAGGCCGAATGACAGGTGGTGGAAACTACTTCTCTTATGGTGGTGTTTGATGTGACTGAGGTCATGGCAGAGGTTGTTGCATGTATTCTTTGGTGAGCCTTCTTTTAGATCTCATGTTGCAATGTTACTGTACTTATGGAGCACTATTCATTGGAAATTAATTTACAAATATTGCATCTTCTTCCTCCATCCTTGAGAACAATGCTTGATTGAGTGTAATGTCTAGCTCCTACTCTAGGGACATCCCTTGCATTTGTGCTCTAAAATGAGCATTCTCCATTTTGGAAGATCCATATTTGTCTACACTTGAGAACACACCTTTTCTTCTTTGTTCCATTATCTTTTGTTGCATATTCCCCCTTGGGAAATTTTAGATCATATGGCTATTGCTAATGAGAAGAATAATATGTTCTCTTTTTCCACCAAATTATTCTATCCTGGGATCATTTCTTTTCTTTGGATGTCCTTTACCATTTGAAGAGGCATGGTGACCAAAACTATCTAGTTCGTATATGGCATCTGTTGGCCTACTCCTTGGGAAATCCCTTGGTATGTTTTTTATTGAGAGGATGGCCTGCTTCCACCATAGGTATGAGTGCTTAGCTTTGGAGGCATTGTAACCTATTTCCATTTGATGATAACTAGCTCATTAGAAAAATTCTATATGAGATTCTTCATGTCATTAACATCTGTCGTGACTGTGTCAGAGCCCAACATGTTGCTTTGTGTGGCAGGATACACATACATGGACTATGCGGTGTGCCTGACACAAATTGCATAGCGGAAGTGATTAGAGAAGTTCCTTCTCAAGATTCCCCAGAGAGTTTCACAAACATAGGCATAGGGGGTCATGGTGGGAGCTTCCCAACATTGATTAGACTATTTTTCGCATGCACCACCACCTCATATATGTCAGGTAAGATATCTCCTCCCATGGAAGTTATCAAAACTACAATATATGGGTTGAAGGCCTTCAGATAGAACATGAATGCCATGGAAGTTTGAGGTTGAGTAGTCATGAGGATCCTTTCCTAGGTCTTATAAAATCTAGTGTTGGAATTGCTCATGGCCTCATCTATAGCTCTCTTGATGGTAATTAGTTGTTGTAGCAACAAAGAGTGGTCTCCTTTCTATGAGAAGCATTTGAACAAATGCTCTCCAAGATTGTCCTAGGAGATGATAGAACCCAAAGCCAAAGATTGATACCAATCTTGGGATTTTCCTTTGAAAGAGGTGGCTAATAGCCTAAGAGCGATATTTTCCTTTCCTATATTATGTACCCTACATACTTTCGCTATATCTTGAAGGTGTTTGAAAGTAATTTTCAAGTCTTCTCTAGAGAATTTTGGGATAGCCTTGAGGGAATTAGTGTGTATGGTAGGCCATACATCTGGTGGTGTGAGTGGTTGTAGTGGACTACCACTATCCCATGTTATGAAATTTTTAGGAGTAAGGGGAGGTACATGAGCCATAGAGAAAAGATTCCTAAGAATCCAATATATAGGTAATCTTATTTGGAAGTTTAAGCCTTTGGGTAGAGTAGATAAAGCTCTAGAAACTAGGATCTTACTACATACTCTATTGCTCCTTATAGGTTATATAGAACCTGTAATTCTTCTCCTCCTATTTGTTGAGGAAGGTAACTGAGAGTACGAGAACTGACCTGTCGAAGATGCTCTTATTTGGACTCTCAGCATGAATCTTCTATTTTCCTTCTTTAGCTTGATTTAAGAAATATTTTTGAATTCTAATTAGGTGTTTGGGAAACTTATTGGCTCACCAGAAATTCCAAATAAAGAACTGTTGATCATCAAATCTTTTGCCTCTTTGATAGTCTTATGGGAAATTCAGCAAGTGGGGGACAAATTGCACCTCATTGAATACCTCCAGGATTTTTATAGAAATTTGGCTCTTCTTGTGGGTTTGGGGATAAGTGGAGAAGGAAATGTATACATTAAACATAAAAGGTGATGTACCAAATTTTTTACAACATTTCAAACCCAAATCATTCCTATGACTGATATAATTAGACAAAGAAAACCACAACCCTTCATTTTTGGAAAGAGAATGAACAATAAAGGATAACTTCAAGGACAATGCAAAATTTCAAATCTTTCTATAGGTAGTGTTCATTAAGGTACAATCAACCATAAATATTTCTTATGAGTAACAGAACAATATCTTAGAAATCACATGAACTCTTCTTCCTAGTACAACATAGCACAACAAAACAACTACTTTCATAAAAATAGAGAAGTAAAATGATGTAATTAATTTTTCTTAAGCTACTACTCTATCAAAGGAGCATACAACATGGAAATCAACTACTTAAACTATCCAAATTTAGCTTGCAAGACACAATGCTTCATTCAAAATGATAAAATAAAGAAAGAAAGAAAGCTTGAAAAAGGCCATACATGCATAGTCTCAACAATTTCTTCGTAATAGTTCATGCTTTTAAATATGAAATAAACTTTGAAACCAAGGTCGATGCTAATCTGACAATAGTTTAAACCTTAATAGATATAACATGGCAAAGAAAATTAGTTCTGCAACTTAGCTTTTGAAAATAATTCTAAAAAACCCTAATAAAACTAAAGAAACTTCTCTTAACAAAGAAACTATAACTTGGAATTCCACTCCCCATTGTGTCATTTCCATCCTTATATAGCCATCAAAAGAAGAAAACCTAGCTTCATCACAAAAGTAATTGTTGTCAGATGTTGATACTTGATAACTAGCAATTTGATTGTAGATCCTTGGTTAGGCCACAAGGATCTTTGCTCATTAATTTCCAAAAACTGCATTAATGCCCTTTAGGTATTTCGCAAATATTGAGGCACATAAATGATCAAATCCTAAAAAAATTCTAGAAAAAGGGTCCTATTAACCAATAACATCACCCTAAGGAATCAACTCAAAACTTCCATCCCAAAAACCAAGAAAAAAAAGGCCAACAAGCTCAGAAAGACTCCAAAAAGATATCATATCATAAGAGGTGCAATCCTCCTATAGTAGAGAGATGACACATCATGCGAACGGGGACCCCATGTTTTCCAAAAAAAAATTTAGAGGAAACTTCTGCCAAGTTGATGCATGTCTCGAGCCCTCCTTTGAAATGAAAATGATAAAATAAAGATATGCAACCACAACATTGTGTATTTCCCATCTTTCCAATTGGCCTTGCATAAACCTGAACATCTTTGAAGCTAAAAACAAAAGAAGTCAAAAATTGAAAGACTAAGGCAAAGAACAACTTTTCACACATAATATTGTTGCTAATGAGGAGGAATTCTTGAAGCAACATTCTAGGATTGTGGTTGAAAATTTGGGATAGAAATACTAAGTTTTTTCACCTCTCCATGCTTAAACCTAGAGCTTCTAACCACATTAAAACAATCAATTTCAATAATAAAGTTTTGGAGAAGGATGTTGATTTGTAGTTTGTTGCGTCATCCTAATTCTCTAATCTATTGTGATGGAGTAGGAGATTGAATTAGATTGTCAAGAGTGGATTCTTATGGATATCCATTAGATCATAAATGATGATATTAATAGGTAGATGTATGCATTACATCAATGGAGGAGATTAGAAGTGTTTTTTTTCTCTTTTGAAATAAATAAGGCGTCAAGTCCGAATGACTCTTGTATGTTATTTTTTTGGTCCTTATAGGAAATTATAGAAAAGGATGTTGTTTCTAATACTAAAGAATCCTTTTGGACTAGCTCTCTTTTGAAGGAATTGAATTCCTGTTTTACTTTCCTTGCAGCTAAGAAAACATGTGTTGCTTCTTTCGAAGAGTTTCATCCTATTAGTTTATGCAACTCAGTTTATAAGATCTTCTCTAAGGTATTGGTGGTTATATTGTAAAGGGTCATGCATCTTATCATTTCATGTAAGCAAAATGGGTTTGTGGCTGGTAGGAAAATTTTGGATTCTATTCTCTTTGTTCATGAGAATATTCACTCTCTAACTACTAATAAGCATGTTGGGTTTATTATGAAACTTGACTTGCTTAAAGCTTATGATAGAGTTGATTTGGGCTTTCTTACTAAGATTTTAGCCTCTTTTGGTTTTGGGGAGAAATTGGTGGCTCTTGTGCTTCATCTTATCTCCACCCCTCAGTTCTTGGTCCTTATCAATGGGTCTCCCTCTCGTCTCTTTGATTTTTCTAGTGGTCTGAGGAAAGGAGATCTGATATCTTCTTTTTCTATTTATTATCTTGGTGGAATCTTTGGGTCATCTCATCCTAATATTTATTAACTTTGGTGTTATGTCTCAATTAGCTCCCTCTTCTAGTAATCTTATCTACTCCCATCAATAGTTTTTTGATGATTCTATTATACTTGGAGAGTCGTCTATTAAGGAGGCTAAGGTTATTAAACTTATTTTACAACAATATGAGGCTTCTTTAGGGAAAAAGGTTAGCTTAGCCAAGAGTGTTATTTTCTTTTTCAACACTCTGGTCCAGAGGAAGATTAAAATTGCTAGAATCTTACATTACAAAATTGGTGAACTCCCTACATCTTATTTGGGTCTTCCCTTGTGATATAATGTTCTTGAGTCCTTTTGGTGGGGGTGATTGATAAATTTAATTCTAAATTGACTGGTTGGAAGGGTGTGTTGTTGAGTCAAGCTAGGAAAGTGTAACTAATTAAGTCTACTTTTTTTAGAATCTTCCTGTTTATGCTCACTTTATTTAATATGCCTAGGAAATTTGTGGATAAACTGGAGGGAATTCAAAAAAAATTCCTTTGGTCTGGTGTTGAGGAAAAGAGAATAATTCATTTGGTTAGTTGGGATGATTTCTATAGAACCAAAAAGGTTGGTGGTCTTGGAATCCATAAAATTAGAGAGCTTAATGTTTCCCTTCTTGGAAAATAGTTATGGAACCTTATGTTGGCTAAGAGTGAATGGGAAAAAATTGGTTGGAGTAAATAATTATGAAGAGTTGATGCTATAAGATATTTCTTATCTCTTGACTTCTCCCCCCCATCAAAATCCACACTTTGGAATTTTATGGTTAAGGCACATATGCTTGTCTTGAAGGGTCTTTTTTGGCAGTTGGGGAATGGCAGGAAAATTTTGTTCTAGTAAGATAGCTAGTTTGGTAACCAACCTCTTAAAGATGAGCCTTAGGCTCAACCTTTCATGGATCTTTTTGTGTGAGGGTTTGGCCGATTTGTTGTTGATTATATATTGATGGAGGTTGTTGGAAAAGGTTGCACAATGTTGATCTAGGGCTAGAGGATCTCTTTAAGGCCCTTTCCTTGGTTCATATTCCCTCTCTCCCTTCTTCTGATAAATTTTTCTAGAAGCCTTCTTCTAATGGTAACCTCTCTATTTCTTTGGATTTTCATCTTAATGATTTCTTTATTATTCCTTCTCCTTTTTGGTCCTCATTATGGTCCTCTAGATTTATTCCTTTAAGGTTAATATTTTCTTTTGGATCTTTTGCTAGAACAATGTGTTAACTGTTCACAATTTGGTCAAGAGAGTTTGTATGATGCCTAATAGGTGCTTTTATTGTGAAGAGGAAGCCAAAAATGATTTCCGTCTCTTGATTGGCTATAGATTTGTTAGAATTGTGTGGGACCATGTGATCTCTCCTTGGAACCTCAGTTGGTTAAGGATTTGTGGTCTCAATGGATTGGACCCTCATCCAGTCCTATTCTATTGGTTTTTTGGTCTCTGTCTCTTCCTCATATTGCTTGGGGTATTTGGCTTGAGCATAATGACAAGATTTTTTAAGGAATTCTTCCCTCCCTACTATCTATGTGGCCCATAGAATCTATATGACTATTAAAGAAAATTTTGTTTCTCGGATTACTTTTCAAAATGGGTCATAGATTAATCTCTATCCCTATGATATTTATATATCATAGAATTTGAAGGTTCCTTGTGATGTTTCCCTCCTGGTTACCAAAGGGAAAATATCTAGAGAAGATGTTCTTTGGAAATCTCCTCTAGATGGTTGGGTGAAGGTTAATTTTGATGGAGCTTCTAAAGGGAATCCGAGACCTGTAGGTTGTGAGGGTGTGATTAAAAATTCTAATGGTAGGCTCAGTTATGTTGTGGTGTTGTCTTTGGGAAGCTAGAAAAACTACTATGTGGAAGCAGTTGCAACCTATCATGGTCTAAAGTTGGAACAAGTTAAAGGTTATAAGAAAGTATGGCTTGAGGGGGATTCTCTCAATATCATTAATACTTTGAAGAATTGTGTTGCCCCTTCATGGACTACTGAATATTTGATTAGGGATTCTATTGAATATATTAAATCCTTTGATGAGTAATACATTTCTCATATTTTGATAGAAGGAACCAAATTAGCTGTTGTATTTTCTAATCTTGGAATTAGAGGTATTTGATAATGGGGTGTGAATAACCCCCTCACTATGGAGGAAATTGCATGTATTAATCATGATTGAAAAATTTAAATTTATTGATGATTTATTAAGGCTTAAGGAATGCATGATGATATTCATGTGGTAGGTGATTATGTGGATGGATGGTAAGCTAGTGAACCATAGATTTTGGGGTGTAGGATGCTATGACTCTCTTGCTCAATTGGGGTTGTTCACCTAAAGGAAAGAGATAGATCCCACACAAAATCAAGATGGTTCACTCAAACTAATGAAAGTAAAATGAAAATATTCCTAAATGCAATTATCTAAGTGCAAAAAAATGATAAAATAAATTGATTATTTATGCAAAACCTAAGAAATAAGAAGTGTTTGAAAATGCACTGTGATATGGAGAAATGAACTAGAAACATAAGTAAATGAAAATAGAACTTAATGAAACTAAATGGAGTGCACCTAGAGATAGAATGGTGATACTAGAAGGTTCTAGAAGAATTCAAAATTCAATGTTGATGCCCTCTGGGAATCGTTCCCTAGTGATGGTGAATCAATCAAAGTTCTAGTAAATTATGTTGAAATAGGTTTCGAAGTGTCGGGAACAGAAATATGAAGCAAACACCTTTTCTAGCCTAGTAGTGGGACTCATTTGCCAATGATGGTGAATTAGTCCACCTACAAAAATTTGTAAATTTTGAAGTCAACTCTGTGGGTCCAAATCTACACTTATCTTCTTGTCAGGTTGACGGATCCAAATATATAGAAAATGGGTTGAATGATGTCTCCAAGCTTGAATTAGGAATTTGTTGACTTGAATAGCTTTGATGACTTGTTGGCCACTTTTCAACACCTAACTCTTTGAAAAATCTACCTACAAGACCTGAAAACACACATAAAAGGAGGTGGAAAATGGTTAAGGGTTAGAGTATAGGGGTTTTCCTTGGTCAAACCCCACTTTGGTAATCAAACCCTTGATAAAGAAATGAAATGAGGATAAGAGATGAATGATGACCAAACAACATGCAAGTGTCATAAACTCACCAAAACCTTGTTGTTGAAGTCTAAAGATATGTCAATGGTTGCTTCAAGATGCTTGATTCAATGGTGCAATAATGAGATGATTGAATGGATGAATGAGTGAATTAGTGAACTAGATGATTGGGGGTTACAATGGATACAAAACCACATATTTATACACATGTATGCCCTAATTTCCTAAAAAAACATCATAGGCTAACCTAAGGTCTTAATGAATAAAAGCACCAAAAAAATTTGAAATTATTTTAAATTTTGTGCCAAGAGGGACTCATTCACCACCCATGGAAAATGGGTCCCACTCAAGGCATGCAAGTGGGTCTCAGGGATAAAGTTTTATGTAATGATTTTTTTTCAATTTTATATTAAGAAAAACACTTAATTAAGGAAACTTAGTGCATAAAGGGGCCAAATAAAGCATAAGAAAGGTGTAATTAGAGGTAACAAGTCTAGAAAAGCATGAAAGTTTGTTACAAGACTTTAAAAAACTTCAGAATAAAGATTGGTAAGGGATAAAAAGGGAATATTTAGATAATTTATAATAAGAAGAGTCTATAAATGTGTAGAAATGTGGTACAACACTTCACAAAACCTTCACAAGACATAAAGTCTTAAAATTTTGAATATTCAAGGCCTAATGTGAATGTATAAGTCACATTACAACATTAAGTCTAAGAAAAATAAGCCAAGAATCTCAGGAAAAAGACATAAATGACCATGAAAATGTCTAAAAATCCATTATTCTATGGTACATTTATCCCCCACTTTAGTAAGAGGAAGAACTTGCTTCAAACTCACACTAAAGTATCCATGCATATCGAGAGGGATCTAAATGTACTTATTCTAGCAAGATGAGATAACAATGATCAATATGGATGATCAAGCCCCTCGAATGAAGATCCCATGGAAAACTAAACATAAGAAAAAAGGAACACACATATGAAAGAGAAAAAGAAAAGGAAGAGGGAAAGGAAAATTCGGATCAAACTTTGATCATTTGTCCAGCTAGTTGTGGATGAGATCTAGGTAGTTTGTCCAAAAAAGAAAATGCATACTCACTCTGGGGCCATGGGACTCATGGCTGTCCATAGGGTGAGAAGGCCAATAAGGTTAGAAACATATGCTTTACTGGTATACACTCACAAACACATAGGTCGCTATGGGAAAAGTTGTGCCTTAGAATGGGCTTCCCAGTCAACCATATCAAAGTTATACCTCCTGATAACTTTAATAAAGCACCACAAAGGAAAATGTTAGTTTGTGCTTCATGAGACAATCAAAACTTTGTATTTTTAGAAATCATAAACAAGCAAGATGGAACAAAAGGCATGCAAGTTGTGTTATGCAAGGTGGCCGTATGAATGCAACAATGTAAAATGCAAAAGAAATATTCAAATGAGTCTTGTTAAGCTCATGCGATGTCTATAACTTAGGTAACATTATGTATAATGTCTCCAAGAGAGGACCAATCAAAGAATAAAATACTCACAACTTAGGGGATGTAGTGTGTTACATTAGGCCACTAAGAGGAATGTAATATGCTAAGATAGATCATGCTTATGAAGAACATCACACCCAATGTCAACCACAAAGAAACAAATGCATCATATGAAGTGACAAGGCTACACTAAGAACCAATAAGAGGGAAAATGAAAATGGATAATCCCAATGTATGGCCCCACGTTAAAGGAATTGCTACACACTGTTCTATGAAAAATTACTTTAAAGTAGTGAAATGAAAAAAAAAAGCAAAAATAAACAAGACATGAGTGCCAACTTGGAAAGCCCCTATGCCAAGTCATACGTTTTCAAGTAAGGTTGCATCATACAAAAGAAAGAGAAACAAAAGAAAGAGGCGTTTCTGCCAAATGGAACACACCAAACACATAAGGGATCTATGGATTTATGGTTAGTGTTTTCTTTGTTGCAATGTTTATATTAAAGAGCTTAGAATAGTCATCATTCCCCAAATACATAGAATTAGAAGAATGACAAAAAGAGAGTGAAAACAAAAGAAAAATAAAATCCATTTTAAGTCAACATGGAAGAGACATTGTGGTCTCAACACTTTGCATCATCCTCAAAAGGAAAACATAAGTGAAAAGAAAATGAAAAGGAAAAAGAAAAGGAAAAGCTTTTAGGTCAACATGAAGGAGACATTTCGGTATGAATTCCTTGCGTCATCTCCAAAAGGGAAAACACTAAACAAAGGTGAAAAAGAAAGTAAAAGGAACATTTGGGTCAACATGGAAGAGACATAGGATGTCTTGACACTTTGCGTCATCCCCAAAATGAAAACAAAAAACAAAAGAAGAAAAAGAAAGGAAATGCACAACATGTAGAAAAATGGAGGTACATATAGAGGAAGAGAGGGAGAAAATTAAACATCACATCATGAAGGAACATGATACGCACATGAAATGACATAAGAAAAAAAAAGTAAAACAAGGGATACTAATGCAAATGTAATTCAAGCATCAAACAAGTCATCCACCTCCCAATATCAAGTAGTAAAAATGGGAGGGTAAACAACATGGCTAAGGGACAAGGACAAATGCATTACTAGGACAAAGCTAACAAACTCTTTCCCCCACTTAGTGCAAGGAAAGAATGAGATGAGAGAGGTGATGGGAAAGGTCATGCAATAGTGAGAATGAAAAATTCTACAACTGTTGCATGATGAGGTTGGTGGTAGGGTACTATGGGATGATAGGATAGTAGAAGGTATCAGTGAAGTTATACTTAGCATGTCCTCCAATGTCTGATATTCATCATTTAAATGTCCAATAACATGATGGTATTTACTATATGGGATGCTAGAATCTTTAGGATGAATGACCAACCTATTTGAAGGTGGAAAGAGTATAAGACCTTTGTTTAAAATAATTTACATTTTCCTTTCACATTTGGGTGGTGGATGGAGAGGAAACTTTAGTTTCTTTAGTTCTTAAGGTTGTTTGTGTTTAGTAGAGTCACATTTCTCATGGATTGAAGGAGAAAGAGGACCCATTGGGATCCTAGCATCCTTTTCAGAGGAATCATCTAATAGTTGTTCATGTGAAAGGAAGAAATTCAAGTTGGGAGGGGAATCCAATATCATCTTTCCATCATCCTGAAGTCTCCAATATTCAAAAGGAGGCTTGTTGTCATTTGGTGGATCTTGATATCCTAACCCTATTGTGTTCATCTATTGGTCTTTGTTCTAAAATTTGGTGAATTTCATGTTTGGTTGTTGTGTCACATCCTTGTTTTCTTAAGATATTAAAACCTTTTCCATAAGTTTCTTCAATGTTTATCAGTGTATTTGTAACTTTTTTATCATAAAATAGCTGAGGAGGTGGATGTGTAGAAGAATGAGGTCCACCTATTGGAGGGAACTTATTTCCTTCATTTTTTTTCAAGATGTAGGTAAGAAAACATAAGAGGAGGTGAGATAGTAGGAAGGTCTTGTGACTTCATGGATGGGTAAAAGGTTGCATTGGCTTCAAGGTTGTGAAGGAATTCATTTAAGAACTTATTCATGCTATCAGCATCTTCTCCAATGATGTAAATAGCATGAGCAGATCATTTAGGAGGATTTGAAGGATCACAAGGAAGCTCAACATCAATAGGATCAGTTCCTGGAACATAGATTTTTGGCACTTAGTTGTTTTCTATCACTTCTAGGGTTTTTCACCTAAAAGGAGAAAGATCGGCCAAAAATGATTATGCTCACATTCAAAGGTTAATGTGATAGGGGTGAGAAAGGGATATAAAATTCCTAAATTTAATATTTAAATGCAAGAAACTAATAATATTGATTGATAAATGAATGGAAAATAAAAGAGAACAATTTGTCAAAAAACACATTGTATATTGTAAAATCACCTACGAATGAATGGAAAAATGCAACATAAATGAATCAAACTAAAAGTGTGCACCTGGAACCTTGATGAGGGATGGAAATAACATTTGAAATGATGATGATATAGTTTTTTAGGCTTGGAGGGACTCATTTACTATTCTAAGTAAATCAATCCCAGTACTAGTAAACTGAGCCAAAAATTTGTTTATGTCAAAAGGGTGTCAAAACATGCAAAAAAGATAAAACTGACCTAGAAGTGGGACTCATTCACCACCCATGGAAAATGATTCCAATTTTTAATTTCTATATTTTTAGAAGGGGTTTTTAGACCTTCCAATCATCACTTTAGACTTCTATAGGTGTTTGCTTTCAAAACTTTGATTTACATATTTGAAACTGAGTTTTTGTTGATGTTTTGACTTGTTGAATGGAGAGAGGAATTTAGCATAATTGAAGCTTGATCTTTAATGATTTATAAGCTTGAAGAGACCTAAATCTACAAACACACTAGAATAAAATCTAAGAAATGTTAAATGTTAGGGTATGGGGTTTTGCCTTGATCAAACCCCGTTTAGGTAATTAAACCAAAATGATGAAAGAATTGAAAGAAGCATGCAATAATGGAATAGATTACCTTGCAATGATGATTGATCCTGAAAGTATGAAACACAAAATATAGAATCTTCCCTTGAATGTCTTAGGAAGCTAAATTACTAAATTGTAATGTGAAATCCCTAAATTTCTTGACTTGAAATAGAAGAATATAGAATGAATGTATGTGAGAGACATCTCAAAATGAAGAGAAAAACACATATTTATACAATCTTGTGCCTTAGGTACCCGCTCATGTCTCATCATAGGATGACATCAAATATTATTGAATAAAAACCTAAAAGTAAATTTAAAATATTATGAATTTGGAGCCAAGGGGGACTCATTCGCCACCCATGGTGAATGGGTCCCACCTAGGACCTAAAAATGGGTGTAAAAAATTATCTTGTATTTAATGTTGTTTTTTAGGCTTACATTCAAAAATATACTTAATTAAATCATGAGGGAATAAAGGTACCAATTACAACATAAGAAAGGGATAAATAGTGAAGTTATGCCTAGAAAAGTATGAAATCTTGTTACAAGACTCTACAAAACTTCAAAATAGGACTTGATTAGTGATGAAAAGGTGCTTTTTAGGTGAATTGTAATGAATAGAGTCTAGAAGATTGTAGATTTTTTTTCAAAACTTCACAACACCTTCACAAGACATCGTTATAAGAATTTTATTTGATTTGAAAGGGTCCAAGACCTAGTGTGGATGCATAAAATGCTTCACAACACTAGATTAAGACCTCATTAAGTCCATTTTATCATGAATTAATCCCATGTCAAGTAAGAGACCCTTTTTTCTATGGCACATTTAACCCTGACTACAGGATGAACTTGCTTTAAACTCACAGTAAAGTAGACATTCAAGAGATATTCTAGTGTACAAATGTAGATGACAAAGAATGACATAGATCAAAGGATGTGGTAAAACCCATAGGATCCAAGATCCTAAGTCAAGATATGAAGATACAAAATCATTTAATGACAAGAGCTAAAAGAAAGAAAGGCAGGATGAAAGGATGTACTCACTCTAAGGCCACAAAAATTTTGGTTGTCTATGGGGTGAGAAGGCCCAAATGTACTCACTTTGGGGAAATGGAACTTTTGGTCATCTGTGGGGTGAGAAATCCCAAAAGTTAAGAAACATACACTAGTTGGTATGCACTCACAAACACAAATGTGGCTATGGGGAAAAGTCATGCCGCTAGGTGGGCTTCCTGCTCAACCATATTAAAGTTATACCTTGTGATAAATTTAACAAGGCACCACAAGGAAGAATGTTTTTTGAGCTCCATGAGGTAATAAAAACTTCACATGCTTGACACTCATAGACATTGTTAATGCAAAAAAGTTTAAGGAATGTTCAAATAGATTTTTCTTTATTCGTGCAAGGTCTCATCTTAGGGAACGTTATGTTCAATTTCTCCAAGAGAGGATAAGGTAAAATGATCTCATCTTGTTTCCAATAGAGGATAAGTGCAAGGTCTCATCCTGGGGAACATGGTACGAAATGATTCTAAGGGAGGGAATCACAAGAAAATTAAAATCACACAATGAAATGTGAGTGGTGATGTATGCCCCCACTTTAAAGTAGTTGTGAGCACGCGTATTGCAAGCAATTTCTTTAAAGTAGAAGAAGACGAGGACATGAGAGCTTATTCGGAAAGCCCTATGCCAAGTCATATGTTTCCAATAAACTAGCATGAAAGAGAGAAGTATGTAATATGTGAGCCCACTTAAGGAATGTCATCCACATCCCAAGCTTGCTATGATGTATTCATTAAAAATTAATGACTAGCTAAAGGAGGAAATGACAAGTGACATATGAGGAGAAGGCTATCAGACCCCTTTCCCCAACTTAGTGTAGGACAAAGGTGAGCTAAAACAATTGATAAAATGTATGCTAGAGTGAATATCAATAGCAATTAGAGGAATTAGGTGCCCCCATATAGGGAAGCATACCAAACTCCAAAAAATGTTGTATTTTATGACTCAAAGTAGTACATTCATTAGTGGAGTGACCATGAACTCTACTATAGGTGCAAAATAAATTGTTGGAATAGCATTTCTTTCAAGTTCTAGGAGGGAGAGAGATCAAGTGATCTTGGAGGATTCTCGACAAGATACCTTCTTGATCAATAGCGGGGTCTTGTGGTGGGTAACAAAGATACATCTTTCTTTGTAATGGTTGTCATATCTTAAAAAGACTCTTTAGATTGTGATATTTTATTCTCTTCATCATAGGAGGGTATAAAATCTAGCAAATTCAAATCATGAGCATTTTGTGAGATGACAGTTTGAATGTTTTGGGAAGGATGATGTTCAAGACCATTAGTTGTGAAGGATGAATTAGCATTATGTTGTGTGAGATTGAATGAAGGTGGGTAAAAGATGAGAGGTTTGTTAAGATGTTCTACAAGATATGTATGAGGTCCATTGATCAAAGGTGAGCTAATGGATGCTTGTGCATGTATACCCTCGACAGTCTTATTTTGATATATCTCAAAGTAAGGGAAATAAGGAACCTACTATTTATTGAAAGAAGAGATGTTGGGAGTGTTCCCATAGTCCAATTCCAAGATATTCTCCTGAGGATGAGAGTTTTTAGGAGAACAACAAGCCACATGTGCTTGAAAAGTAAATCTTTGTTGTTCCACAATCACTTAATCGCCAATAGAGGAATTATCAATGATGGGATTATGAGGAGGGGGATGATAATGAGGGGGTGTTTTATGAGTGTTTAGTGCTTTTAAGGTCTGATTCTCTTGTTCCATATTGTCTACCCTACTAGGAGAGCTTGTAATATGTTCATCCAAGTTTGAGGTTTGTAAATTAGCTTCATCACAAGTGGGGGATGTATCAATAGAAGAACCACTATGGTTTGCAAAGAGATCTTCCCATAAGATAGGGACATTAGGGAAGGGAGGATCAATCTTTTCATGATTCTTAATAGGCATGTTGTCTAACACCAACCTATCCTCATTACTTTGAGGAGAGATATTAGGAGATGAACAAGTGTCATTGTCATGAGCATGGAGACTTGTTAAGGTGATGTTGAGGAATGTGTCTATGATCTCATGTTCTTGTCGTTTAAGGAAATCCAAAGGGGAATAGGGAGATGGAAAATCAATAATGTCAAGGCTTGTAACTTCTTGCATAAAAATACCTTTATCACTAATAGGATAGGTATTAGAAGAAGAACAAGTATGTGTTTTATGATTGTCTACACTACCATTCTCACTAATGGGAAATGTAGGATTAAGGATTGTAGTAATGGATTGTTTATGTATATCATTGTGGTAGTCAAAAGAAAACTCATGAAAGGGAATATTATGCTTATAAAATCAATGTTTAATCAAATCAAGAGCACATATTTTGAAAGAAAACATGCTGAAATGAAATAAAGTACAAAACAATGTAAGTTTTAGTAGGTTATTTTATTTTTTACACAATGCAATAATCTAAAAATGAAATGTGGTGAATGCAAAAGTGAAATGAAAAAATACATGAAATGAGCTATTTTAAGTGAGATCTAGTAAAATACATGTTATAGAAATGAAACTAATTGATATAGGTATGTTAAGGCACCAAATAGAAGCTAAAAAATAGAGTTTTGAGTTCTGTAAAATGTTGTTTCAGGGGTCAAAAGGGATTGATTCGCCCAGAGTGGCAAATAAGTCCCAATATTGACTTTTTCATAATTTTCATAATTTTTTGATTGATTTTGATGAAATTTGAGTGCTATGATGTAGAATTAATTAAAAAATGTATAATTTTAGAGAGTGGAAATGAATTTAGATGCCAACATTGCAACCTAAATGTACTTTTTATGAATGCTAAATTTGAAACCTATCATGCAAAGGACTTCATGTAAACCCTAATGCAAGATGAATGTAAGCTAGATCCATGATAAATGACTCCAAATAAGACAAGTGAGTAATCAAAAAAGTAGGTTCACCAAAATGGAACATTGATTTTGGCACCTAGTTGCTTTTTATCACTTCTAGGGTTTTTCACCAAAAAGGCGAAAGATGGGCCAAAAAGGCTTATGCTCACATTCAAAGGTTAATGTGATGGGGATTAAAAAAGGATATAAAATTCATAAATGTAATTTTTAAATGCAAGAAAATAACAAGATTTATTGATTAATGAACAAAAACTAAAAGAGAACATTTTTTTTTGAAAACACATTATGTATTGCAAAATCGCCTATGAATGAATGGAAAAATGCAATAGAAATGAATCAGACTAAAAGTGTTCACTTGGAACCTTGATGAGGGATGGAAATAATATTTGAAATGTTGTTGATGCAATTTTTTGGTCTTGGAGGGATTCATTCACAATTCTAAGCGAATCAATCCCAGTATTGGTAAACTGAGTCATAAATCTATTTCTATCAAAAGTGTCAAAAAATGTAGTAAACATAAAAATGACCTGGAAGAGGAACTCATTCACCACCCATAGTGAATGAGTTCACTTTTAAATTTTTTTATTTTCAAAAATGGATTTCAGAGCTTCCAATCTATACTTTAGACTTGTACAGGTGTCCACTTTTGAAACTCTGATTTACGGGTCTAAAAATGAGCTTTTGTTGATGTTTTGACCTATTGAATGAAGATAGGACAACCTTGCAACTTGATCTTTAATGATTTCTAAGCTTCCAAGAGACCTAAATTTGCAAGAAATGTTGAATGTTAGTGCATGGTGGTTTCCCTTGGTCAAACCTCATTTAGGTAATTAAACCAAAATGATGAAACAATGGAAAGAATCATGTAATAATGGAATAGATTACCTTGCCATGATGATTGATCTTGAAAGTCTACAACAAAACATATAGAATCTTCCATTCAATGTCTTAGGAAGCTAAATTAGTAAATTTCAAAGTGAAATCCCTAACTTTCTTGACTCGAAATAGAAGAATAAAGAATGAATGTATGCGAGATGTGAGATATTGGAGAGAGATATCTCAAAATAAGGAGAAAAACACATAATTATACAATCTCATGCCTTAGTTACCTATTCATACCTCATCACAGGCCGACATGAAGTATTTTTGAATAAAAATCCAAAAGGAAATTTAAAATATTTTGAATTTGGAGCCAAGGGGGACTTATTCACCACCTATGGTGAATGGGTCCCATCTAGGACCTGAAAATGGGTGTCAGAAATTATCTTGTATTTAATGTTTTTTATTGGGCTTATATTAAAAAATACACTTAATTAAAGCATATGAGGGCATAAAGGGTGCAAATAAAGCATAAGAAAGGGATAAATAGTGAAGTTATGCCTAGAAAAGCATGAAATTATGTTACAAGACTCTACAACACTTCAAAATAGGACTTTATTAGTGATGAAAATGTGCTTTTTAGGTGAATTGTAATGAATAGTCTAGAAGAGTATAGAAATGTTTTTCAACACTTCACAACACCTTCACAAGACATCATTAAAAGCATGTTATTTGATTTGCAGGGGTCCAAGACCTAGCGTGGATACATAAAATGCTTCACAACACTAGATTAGGACCTCTTTAAGTCAATTTTATCATGAATTAATCCCATGTGATGCAAGAGACCCTTTTTTTCTATGACATAGTTCCAAAAGCAGAATTTGACATGTCCACTAAGGATTTTAATGACATCCAAAATGAATTAAAGAAAAAATCCATGATGATAAGGAGTGAAAGTAAACTAATATGTAAGAAAAAGAGTAAAACAAAAAATATGGAAAATATGATAGAATGTAATAGTAGAAAACCGTAATGTAGAAAATGCCCAAAAAATGCAAGAATATGCAAGTTAGAATGTGCAACTAGATTGATTCTCCTAGGGTAGCGAATGAGTCTAGGGATGATTTTTTTTGTGATTTTTCAAAAAATTGAAAATGATTTTGATGCTTTTCTAATGTAAAACTAGGATGCGGATGCAAAATTTGATTTTTGTAATGTTTTGAAGTGAAAAGATGAAATCTATATGAGATATTCACTAATGCAATGTTTTAAACCCTAGGATGAAAAATAATGAAAAGATAATGCAATTAAGTCCTAGGATGTAAATGAAATGAAAATAAAAAAGATAATGTTCAATATGCAAGTTCACCAAAATGAACCATAGATTTTAGGGTGTAAGATGCTATGTCTCTCTTGCAAAATTTAGGTTTTTCACCTAAAGGAAAGAGATAGATCCCACCCATAATCTAGGTGGTTCACTCAAACTAATGAAAGTACAATGAAAATATTCCTAAATGCAATGATCTAAGTGTAAGAAACTAATAAAATAGATTGATTATTTGTGCAAAACCTAAGAAATAAGAAGTGCTTGATAACACATTATGATATGCAGAAATGAACTAGAAACATAAGGAAATGAAAACAAAACTTAATGAAATTGAATGGAGTGGACCTAGAGATAGAATGTTGATGTTGGAAGGCTTTGGAATGTTTCAAAATTAAATGTTGATGCCCACTGGGACTCATTCGCTAGTGATGGAAAATTAGTCCAGGTTCTAGTAAATTATGTTGAATAGGTTTCAAAGTGCTAGGAGCTAAAATCTAAAGAAAAAACCTTCTCTAGCCTTGCAGTTGGACTCATTCTCCACTAATGGAAAATAAGTCCACCTAACAAAATCTAAATTTTTTGAAGTCAACTGTGTTGGTCGAGAACTTATCTTCTTGTTGGGTTGATACATCCAACCCTTTAGAAAATAGGTTGAATGATGTCTCCAAGCTTGAATATGGTCTTTGTTGACTTGAAAAGCTTTGATGACTTGTTTACCACTTTTCAACATTGATTTGTTTGTCTAATCTACCTACAAGACCTGCAAACACACATTCAAAGAGGGGGAAAATGGTTAAGGTTTAGAGTATATGGGTTTTCCTTGGTCAAACCTCACTTTGCTAATAAAACCCTTGACAAATAAATGAAATGAAGATAAGAGAGGAATGATGAACAAACAACATGCAAGTGTCATAAAATCACCAAACCTTTTTTGTTCAAGTATGAAGATATGTCAATGGCTACTCCAAGATGCTTGATTTAATGATGTAAGAATGAGATGATTGAATGGATGAATGAGTGAATTAGTGAACTAGATGATTGGGGTTTAAAATAGATAGAAAAACACTTATTTACACACTTATTCCATAATTTACCAAAAATACATCACAAGCTGACCTAAGGTCTTAATGAATAAAATCCAAAAAGAAATTTGAAATTATTTTGAATTTTGTGCCAAGAGGGACTCATTCGCCACCCATGGAAAATGGGTCCCACTCAAGGCATGCAAGTGGGTGTCAAGGATTAAGTTGTATTCAATGATGATTTTTGGTTTTATATTCAAAAACATACTTAATTAAGGACTATAAATGCATAAAGGCACCAAATATTTAGCATAAGAAAGGTGCAATTAGTGATGACAACCCTAGATAAGTGTGAAAGTCTATTACAAGACTTTACAACACTTTAGAATAAGGCTTGGTAAGGGATAAAAAGGGAATAAATAAATGATTTACAATAAGAAGAGTCTAGAAAAGTGTAGAAATGTGTTACAAAACATCACAACACCTTCACAAGACATCATAAAGTCTTAATAATTTGAATATTCAAGACCCAATATGAATGCATAAGTCACATTACAACATGAAATCTAAGCCAAATACACCAAGCATCATAGGAAAAAGACATAAATGACCATGAAAATGTCTAAAGATCCATTTTTCTATGGTATAACTAGATATGAATTGAGTTGATTATATCCTGGTTGATATCTATAGGGAATGAGACTCTAGGATCATTATTTTCTCCTACCTTAATTTAATTTTCACACAAATTGTGGGAATTCTTTGTATTGATTTCTCAAGGTTTCTCCTCAATGCATTTAAAGTTCTAAAGCTTCTTCACTCTACAAATTATATAGACATGGGAGGTGATAGGAACCACGTGGAGCCTTTCTTTTGCAAAACTATGAAGAAGAATCCATAGGTATGGTAGTTTTTAGAGAAAGGTGGACTGACTCCATACTTGGAAAGACTGCATGGTAACAACCCAAAGATGATGACATTGTTTGTAAAAGCATGGAACAATAGGGTTTTAAAGTTAGATAGAATGGAGTTTGATGTGAATGAAGATTTTATAGCCAATATCACTAGGTTTTCTCTGGATGGTATGACAGTTTTTAGAGACAAGAAGGAATTGTAGACAACCATGTAAATTTTTTTCAAAGGGGATAAAGCTCAAGACCTGAAGATAGTGAGGAGTGGTGATTACTAGAGGAGCTCTGTAAAGGAACTATGGGGGGATGTGGTTGAGTAGCTCATGAGATATATCACCTTAGAAGGATGCTTCTCTATAGTAAATGATAACCAATTTATTATGCTTAATCATTTCAATCACAAAAAAAAGAATTTCCTTTTTCTTATTATCTCTTAACATCTCTAGATTTTGGTCTCAAGGACGATAAAAGAAACCCTAAAAATATGGTCCTACATGTGGGGATCATTCTTTTAATATCTAAGTGTGCTAAATCCTTTGAGGTGTATAAACTAATTGCTACCCCTAATAGTAAGTAGTTGAAGTGGAGGAGTATGATATTGTTTCTAAAGAGGAGCCGGTCAGCAAAAAAAGGGAAGAAGAGGAAATTTGTCTTGGAAAAGGAGTCAAAATCCAAGGAGGATGTGGATTGTGTCTTGGACTCTCTTGCTTCCATTGAGGTGGTATCACAACCCCTTACAGTGGGTAAATCTAAGAAAGGGGTGTCGATCCCTCATAAGGGTTATGAGACCTACAGTGATGAGGTGACTGATAAAATGTTGAGGACACGCCTGAAGGAGAAGAATGAATTAGATGGTGAGGCATCATTGCCACCTCCTATATTAGGGACAAATAAGAAGGAGGAGCTAGAGGTGGGTAGCAAGAAGAAACTAGTTTTAAGGTCTGCAATCCAAGTACTTGAGAGGAAATCTCCCCACAAGATGGTGGGTGAACAAGGCGATGTTGATTCCACAGTTGTGGACCCAGATATGTAGAAGAAATGAAAGGTTGTGGATTCCTTGATTGTGGACCTAGATTGGTAGAAGGAAAGAAAGGTTGTACCTAAGGAGATTGCAAAATCCATTCATAAAATCAAAATGTCAATTGCTATTGGGAAGGGTCAAGACATCTCTACCAATTACGAAAAGGTAAGATCCTTTGAGGAGGATGTTGTGGGTAAGGGAGTTTTCAACTTTGATAGGGAAGATATTTCTGAAGTTTTGAGAACTTCTAGAGGGGGTTCCATTATTTTATTCAAAAATTTTAAATGGGTGTTCCATGAACTTAACATGACTAATCTTAAAGTTCAGGGTGTAATGAGTAAAGCTGATGAGTCCTCAGTTCAAAACTAGATTGATGAACTACTTAAAAATTTGAATATTGTGGTGGAGGAAACATTTAAGATGAAGAAAAATATAGAAGGTAGAGTTCTCATCCTGGAGGATCAAATGGAGATAATTTGTGTTAACATTGTCAAGGGTGGGGAGGGGACTATATCTATGGCTAACTTTGAGTCTGTTGGTATTGCTTCTCATTTTTTTAGTACCAAGAATCTCAAGGATATTGTTCCTTCTGAAGAGACTGGTGTTGGTGGCAAGTTGATGGAGGAAGGGGTTTCTATTAATAAGGGTGGGGATAAGAATAATGTTTTGATTAGTGAGGCGAATGTGGATGGGTATGGGGCTAGAACAAGAAACACGACCAAGGATCAGGTTGGAGCTCATAGTAAAAAACTATCTAATGTCTTGGATGATGGTAAGAAGGTTGTCGTGAGTGATGTGGAGGCTATAGATATCCTAAAGAATTTTTAGTGTTTTTTTTTGGATACCTCCTTTATGGCTAATGTTTTTCTATTTGTTCACTATGTTTGGGAGGATATATACTTTTTGGATTTTTCTTTAGTTTCAGCTACTCTCTTTTGCAAACAGTTTTGGGCCCTTTCAAAACATAAATTTTTACCTCTAATAAAAATCACTACAAAGTCAAAGTAAAATAAAATTTATAAGCAAAATTTCTATATAAAATTGTAAGATGCATTTTGACTATCCATTGACATTTTTTATGTAGATTTATTTAAGTAATTTCTTCTAATAAAAAAATGATAATTATTTACAAAGATAATGTATAAAATAAATATGGGGAAGTGGGTCTAGAATGGCTAAAGCATCTTGTTGCATGCAACAAGTCACGATGTCTAGTCTCCCACCATCCCTATGGTATCTGAGGGTGTCACCGGTCACATGAAAAAGTTCAAAATAAATATACTAAATTATTAGACATGAAAAAATGTATAAAAATATATTTCTAAAAGTTATAAGATTAAGTATAAAAGAAATATTCTAAATTTAATATTAGGTTTCTAAATTAATATGCTTCAAATTAAAAAATATTAAAGATATTTTTAAAGCTAGATAATATATTGTTCATTTTTATATAGATTTATTAACTAATCTTTACCAATAAAAAATAAAAATTACTTATAAAGATTTGATATAAAAAAATATGTTTAATTACTATGCATAATTTCATTTTTCTAAAATTTTAAAAAAATAACCACAAGAGAACTTTTCTAGATTTACTATTGCATATAAATGTAAGTTTATAAATTAGTATACTTAAGATTATAAAATACAATGTAAAATGTTATTTTAATATTATAAAGGAATGTAAAACAATTTTTCTTTATAAAAATTCTAAATTAATGTATATTAAATTAAAAAAATTTTAAAAAAACTTAAATTAACAATTATACATAAAAATATGCTTGTAATTTAATATATTAAAACATAAAAAATATTCAATATTTTTCAAAAAAATTAAAATATTTCAAAAAAAACATTCATATTCTATTTTGTTGATGTGACATAGATTTTTGGACTCAATGGACTCTTTTACTCTTGTGGGGTTTTTCACCTAAAAGGAGAGAGATTAGATCCAAAAAGGCTAATGTGACAATCAAATTAGGATTTATGCAATAATATATGATGCAAATGAACATAAATAAATACAATAGATTAATCTAAATGACTAAAAACAAATGAAAAACTAAGATTTATATTTTTTTGAAAACACATTGTGATATGCAAAAATGAACTAGAAATGAATCCAAAACTTAATAGAAATGAATCAAACTGAAAGTGTGTACCCAAGATATTGATGAAGTCTAGAAAATACATTTGAAAGGCTGTTGATACTAAAATTTAAGCCTAGTGGGACTCATTCGCCACTCTGGGAAAATTAGTCCTAGTTCTGGATGACTGTATTAGAGCCTGTTTTAGCCAAAAGGGCACTAAAAAATGTAAGGTTATGTCTAGGATCATGGTGGGCTAAAAAGTGAATATATGATGGGTATGTGTAGCTATGTGGCTAACAAATTTTTTTACCCAAAATTGATAGAACGAAAAGGGTTTTTAAAGGAGATTTCAGCTTCCACCAATATAAATTATGCTTTACTTTGAATTTAATAAATAATTATTATTTATTTTCTATTTGAATTATGACTAAAGTCCTGATCAATAGGCTGACTAAAAAAATTCTATAGCTTTCAAATAGTATCACATTTTTTGAATTTAAAACATGCATCACATTCTATGCTTCACATACTATAGGATTAAAAACAAAAATCATGAATTTTTGACCAAGTTAAGGTGGTTAGACATATGAGTTTTTTATATTTTTTAAAAGTTGTAATAAAAAAAACATAATTAATTATTTCTTGGAAAAAAATTAAAAAATATATGCATCACATATGGACATGAGTCCTCTACTTATATCTAAAATATTATAAAAACATATTATCATTTTATTGTGGTTAGAGTGGTCAGATAGACACTTCTTATTTTCTCCCTAAAATTTAAGTACTATTATATTGAAATTTCAAATTTTCACCAAATAGATTTAAAAAAAAAAACCTAGTAGTTTAGAAACTACATTCAATTTGCTATAGATTCTATTCTTACATATTTTTTAAATAATATAGATAACTTATTCAAATTTTTATGTCAAGTTTCCTAACTCTGATTTTTCTAATTTTTTCACAACTTCAGGGCCTATTTTTTCCATGATGATCTTGGAAATCCCTATAAATTTCCAAAAAATGGAATTTGTGGCTTTCAGATTGCTCAATCGAGGTGTTTAGATTTGAAACTTCCAAATTCGGGTCCGTAAATGACTTTTTGTTGATGATTTGACTTGCATGAATGAGGAGATACTTGAATGACTTTGAAATGTAGTCTTCAATGATTCCTCAACCTCGAAGAGTCCAAGATCTGCAAACAGCAAGACAAGAAAGAGACATGTTGAATGTTAGGTCATGGGGGTTTGCCTTGGTCAAATCCTGTTTAGGTAATTAAACTAAAATGATGAAATAACGGAATGAATCATGCAAAATGGAAGTGATTACCTTATCATGATGATTTGATCTTGAAATTTTGCAACATATCATGAAGATTCAACCCTTGAATGCTTTATGAAGCTAACTTGATGACTTCTAATAAAGAAACCCTAGCTTGACTTGTATGAGAAGATTAAAGATGAATTAATGATGAGAGATGTAAAATGAGGATAAAAACACTTATTTCTAGTCAATTTTTCCTTAGTATCCCAACTATACCTCATCACAGGCCGACATGTAGAAAAATTGAACTTAAAACCTAAATTTTCCCACTCAAACCCCAAAAATGACTCAAAATAGGACTCATTTGTCACTAATGGTGAATGGGTCCAACATAAATGGGAATAATTCACAACTAATCATGAATAGGTCCCACAAGGGTCATTTTTTCTTGTTGGAATGCTGAGAAGTAAGAGAATTAGGATTATATGATGACTATGTCAGTTATTTCATCAAATTATTCCTCGAGATGCACAATATGGGTCAATTATGGTATATTAGTGATTATTTAAATGTTGAATATGTCTTAGGACACATAAATCAATGTGAAAGTGTGATTAGATACACTTTACAACACTAAAATTAGGTCCACATAGCATAGGAGGGCATAAAAACCAATGTGAATGTGCAAGACAAATTGCAACACTAGCTTATCATTAAGTTTACATTAAGAACCTTCTAAATTAATGTAATAATGTAATTAAACACATTTTTTAATATTAAATTAGGGAGAAATTGGTTAATTAAGTCTAGAAAAGTGTGAAAGTCCATCCCAAGACTTTACAACACCTTTACAATACATCATTAAAAGCATTTTATTTAATTTTCAAGGGTCCAAGGCTTAGTGTGGATGCATAAAATTCCTCAAAATAGTAGATTAGAGCCTCATTAAGTCCAATTAATCATGAATTAATCCCATGTCAAGAAAAGGGTCCATTTTTCTATGGCACATTTAGCCCCCACTTTAGTGAGAGGATGAACTTTCTTCCTCACACTAAAGTAGCCATTCAAGGGAAATCCACATGTATGCCAAGCCCCCAAGATACAAGATCATACAAAGGCTAGATAGAAAGAGAGATAAGATGAAAAAGATGTACTCAATCTGGGCCCATAGAACTTTGGATCGTCTATGGGGTGAGAAGGGGCAAAACATAACGAAAATGAAAAGAGTAACATATGCTAGTTGGCATGTACTCACAAACACAAAAGTGGCTATAGTGAAATTCATGCCGCTTTGGGCTTACTACTCAAACATTTCAAAGCTATACCTATTCAATAATTTTAACAAAGTGCCACAAGGAAAAATTCCATGAAAAAAAAGAACGGTACCAAAAACATGCAAGTTGCATTATGCAAGGTGGAAAAAAGAAATGAAAAAATCTAAGAGTATAAAAGTGTAATGTAAATTGTATGTGATGTTGAAAAGAGTCTCATTCAATTTATGCAATGTCAATCACTTGGGAAAAATTCATTCTAATGTCTCCAAGAGAGGACCAATCAAATAATAGTATATTCACAACTTAGGAGATGCAATGTGTCACATCAAACCACCAAGAGAAATGTAATATGTTGAGATAGATCACACTTATGAAGGACATCACACCTAATGTCATCCAAAAAGTGACAAACGCATCATATAAATGATAAGGCTAAACTAAGAACCAAAAGTGAAAATGAATTGTAGTATTGTATGCCCCCCACTTTAAAGTGGTTGCTAAAACCATTGCTATGAGAAATTGCTTTAAATTAGAAGAGAAGAACATGAGAGCTTATCCAAAAATTCCTATGCCAAGTCATATGTTTTCGATAAGCTGTGTCATTTAAAGGAAGGGAGTATGTCACATGCAAGTCAATCTAAGACATGTCATTCACATCTAAAGCTTTCTCTTATATGTTCATGAAAGGTTAACAAGTAGTCAAAAGAGACAATGACACGTCACATACGAGGATAAGGCTTGCTAACCCTTTTCCCCCACTTAGTGTAGGAAAAAGGTTGAGCCTAAAGTGGATGATGGTATGCTACCCCTTGCGAGGGAAGCAAAACATGTAATAGTGAGAATGCTATGATGCTACAACTATTACATGCAAAGGAGCACCAACTAATGTTAGTTACATATTGATTTAGGATGTAGCAAGGGTAAAGGTTGCTTGAAAAAATGGTTTGCGATATTATGGATGTTGAGTGAAGGGTTGTTGGATGGGTTGATGGCTATGAAAGGAAAATCATGAAGACTATGAGTGGGAAGAAAGAGGTTAGGTATAGTGTGAACTTGCATAGGGTGATGATTAAGGGTTGAAGTAGCAAAAGTGAGGATAGGAGACTCTATTTGGTTGTTGGTTGTCACTAAGATATCATCACTCATAGGAGAGGCATCGATAGAAGGATAACCAGGAGTTTCATGGTTACTAATGATTTGACTCTTGTGCTCAAATAGGTCTTCCAAAATGGTAGGGGCATTATGAAATAGATGAATATGATTTTTATATGTTTCACTAATGATATCTTCTAACACTAAACTATCTTCTTCATGTATAGAGAAGATATTAGGAAAAGAAAAGGTTTGATTTTCACCTAGAATTGCATCCTTATGTCCTAGAATGTCTGGTTGAGAAGAGGAAGTAGAATTTTCATAATTCATATGCTCCACACAAATGTATTTGTCATGATCAATCATAATTGTAGCATTTTCACCATTAGGGGAGGTATTGGGAAATGAATGAGGACTCGATAAGATAGGGGAAATGATTTCATATTTGTGTGTCATTATGTTTTTGCAAGTGTGAAGTACAGGAAGACAAGTAAGACTATCATGATCTTCAATGATTGTGTCTTCTTTCATCAAGATACATTCATCACCAATGGGAGAGATATCAAGGGAAGAACAAGGATGAATATCATGATTATCGATGCTTGCATCCTTTTGGGGAAAATATTTAGTGGATGATTTAGAAGAGAGGAAGTCATCTAAGGCTACATCTAACATTGAAAAATCATCACTACTAAAGGGCTCAGATGTTATGTGTGTTTTAATTGGTTCTTTTGATGTGTTGTGTGATTGGTTATGAATATTTGCTATAGTTTCCTCAATGCAAGCTGATCTAAAAGGACTACGAAAGATAACTAAAAAATGAAACTTGAAAAAGTATAATTGCCATGAATGAAAATGATGCTTATTTCTAATAAAATTTAACATAAAGAAATAGGATGAAATGTAACTTTTTATATTGTAAAGAAAGTAATTGACTGATAAAATCATGTAATAATCTAAAAATGAAATGTTGCAAATGCAAAATTTGAATTTGAGCAATGCATGAAATGAGCTAATTTATGCTAAATATCATGAAATGCATCCTACATAAATGTAATTGAATGATATATAAAAGTGAAGGTACCAAAAAAATACCTAAAAACTAATTTTTGAGTTTTGTAAAGTGTTGTTTCAAGGGTTAGAAGGGACTGATTCGCCCAAGGTGGCGAATGAGTCCTAGTATGGACATTTTTCAAAAAAATTAGAAATTTGTGACTGAGTTTTATAAATTTTGATAGCCAATACATAGACCTATATGAAAAATGAATATTTTTAGTAAATCTAAATGTATTTAGATGCAACAAATGCAACCTAAATACACTTTTTATGAATGAAAATTTTAAAGTCTAGCATACAAACTAATGCAAATCCTAATGAAAAATGAGTGCAAGGCTAGATATATGATAAAAGACAACAAATAAGAAAAGAGAAGTATTCTAAAATTTAGGTTCACCAAAATGTGACATAGATTTTTGGACCCAATGGAATCTCTTACTCTTATAGGGTTTTTCACGTAAAAGGAGAGAGATTAGATGCAAAAATTATAATGTAACACTCAAATTAGGATGTATGCAATGATATATTATGTAAATGAATTTAACTAAATGCAATAGATTAATCTAAATGACTAAAAAAAATGAAAAACTAAGATTTATGCTTTGTTTGAAAACATAGTGTGATATGCAGAAATGAACTAGAAATGAATGCAAAACTTGACATAAATGAATCAAACTGAAAGTGTGCACCTAGGATATTTATGAAGGCTGGAAAATGCATATTAAAGGCTGGTGATACTAAAAATTAAGCCTGGTGGGACTCATTCGCTAGTTTGGGTGAATCAGTCCTAGTTCTGGATGACTATATCGAAGCCCATTTTAGCTAAAAGGGTACTAAAAAATGTAAAACTCTTAAAATTGAACTTTAGGTGCGACTAATTCACCACCCATGGTGAATGATTCCACTTTTTACTTTCTAAAATCTCAAAAATTGAATCTATGGCTTTTAGATTGCTCAATCTGCACCTCCAGGTGTCTAGATGTAAAACTACCAAATTCTAGTCTATAAGTGACTTTTTGTTGATGATTTGACTTGGACGAATGAAGAGATGACTTGAATGAATTTGAAATGTAATATATTAAATGATTCCTTATCCTCAAAGAGTCCAATATCTACAAACAACAAGACAAGAAAGACATATGTTGAATGTTAGGGCATGGGTCAAACCTCGGTTAGGTAATTAAACCAAAATGATGAAATAAAGGAATGAATCATGCATAATGGAAGTGATTACCTTATCATGATGACTTGATATTTAAATTATACAACATATGATTATGATTCAACCCTTTAATTCTTTAGGAAGCTAACTCGATGACTTCTAATGAAGAAACCCTAGCTTGCTTGACTTGTATGAGAAGATGAAAGATGAATTAATGATTAGAGATGTAAGAATGAGTTGTTATATGGAAAATGAGGATAAAAAAACTTATTTATAGTTAATTTTTCCTTAGTATCCTAACTATACCTTGTCACAGGCCGACATGTAGAAAAATTGAACTTAAAACCTAGTTTTTCCCACTCAAACCCCAAAAATGACTCAAAATAGGACTCATTCACTACTAAAGGTGAATGGTCCCATCTAAATTGGACTAATTCACTACTAATGGTTAATTGGTCCCACCTAAATGGGACTAATTTTCCACTAATGGTGAATGGGTTCCATAGGGGTCATTTTTGCTTGCTAGAATGTCGAGAAGAAAATTAGGCTTATATGATGACTATATCAGTTATTTAATCAAATTATGCCTTAGGATGCAAATGTGGGTCAATTGAGACCTATTAGTGATGATTTAAATGTTGAGTAGGGCTTGCGACACATAAATCAATGTGAGAGTGTGATAAAATACACTTTACAACACTAAAATTAGGTCCACATAGCCTAAAAGGGCACAAAAACCAATGTGAATGTGCAAGACACATTACAAAACTAGCTTATCATTAATTTTACCTTATGAACCTTCTATATTGATGTAAAAATGTAATTAAATACATTTCGTAATGTTAAATTAGGGAGAAATTGGTTAATTAAGTATAGAAAAGCATGAAAGTCCTTCACAAGACTTTACAACACCTTTACAAGACATCATTAAAAGCATTTTATTTAATTTACAAGGGTCCAAGACTTAGTGTAGATTCATAAAACATCTAAAAAAACTAGATTAGATCCTTATTAAGTCTAATAAAGCATGAATTAATCCCATGTCAAGCAAAGGGTCCATTTTTCTATTGCATAGTTGAAAATTTGTATATATGTGTAAAAAAGATATAAATGTAAATCTTTACTAAAAAATTATTATTTAAAAATAAAGCTTTGAATTAGAGTTAGGATGATTGTGGTTAGATCAAGGTTACAATTAGGGTTATGGTTCAATTAGATTTTAGGATTTAAGGTTAAGATTAAAATTCAATTATGGTTATAGTTTAATTATGGTTGAAGTTTAATAAGGTTAGGTTTAGGGTTGCAAATCTAAGATAAATCTTACATGGTAAGGGTTTTTACTCAATTAGGGTTAAAGTTAGGGTTGAATTTCAATTATTAGGGTAACCCTACTGGTTAGGAGATATGAGTTGATATCAGGGTTGATGCTAGAGTTATGGTTAGGGTTGAGGATTAATTAGTGTTATAGATAGGGTCTTATTAGGGTTAAGATTTAATTAGGGTTAGGGTTAGTGTTCAATTAGTGTTTAATTATGGTTAGGGTTATGATTAGGGTTATAATTTCATTAGGATTATATTTAGGGTTTCAATTATGGCTAAGTTTATGGTTAGGGTTTAATTAGGGTTACAATTACAATTTATATTTAATTAGAATTAGTGTTCAACTATGGTGATGATTAGTACTCAATTATAATTAAGGTTAAATCTAGGTTACACTTCGGGTTCGGTTAGGATTAGGGTTAGGTTTTAATTAGGATTACAAATACATTTAGTTTTTTCATTAGAATTAAGGTTAGTATTAGAATTAATATTATGAATAAGGTTAGAATTATGGTTAGGGTTAGATTGATGAAAATGAATTAAAATAGTGGCAAAGATGGCATCTCTATGCTCTTTTGACAAAGCTAGGGTGGTCGTGCACTAGCCTAATCTCTATGAATTTTTTCTAGTGCAACAAGGGGAGGTTCTATTGGCATTTAGGGTGGAATTTTGGCTACAATCCTTTCTTTATTTCTTGCATTGGTTCCTTGTGTTCTTCCTCAGCTTATGTGTAGTTTTCATTGGTGCATGGTGGTGGTGTGTGGTGTTTACTGGTAGGGTGGGGGCTTTTGCTTGTCGAGAATAGGGCGGTGTTTTGGTGTGGCTCTTTGTGTGGACTTCTGGGGAGGATCTATCAGTTTGTAGATCCCACGTGGGGCTGATTCCACTAGGAGAGGTGTGAGCATTTGGAGAGTGGCATAGATATTCTCCTTGGGCTCTGTGTGGACCCACGTGGATGTGGGGCTTTCATATTTAAAGTGGACAATCTTGAGTTTTGGTGAGTTGTAGGTGGTGCCAGAAGGGGTATTGTGTTAACCTTGTGTGGGTGTATTCATCGACTCTCTCAACCTGGGGGCTTGCATGCCTGTTTAGGGTTTGTTATGGATTCATGTCTCAAGGGGAATCCTCTGGGTTTAGTCCCCTGATGGATTTCCAATCTGCCTTTGGATCAAAACCTCCAACATAGGGTGCAAAGGTTTTCGATAACAATTTGTTTGCATCAGATCAAGAAATGAGTGGTTTTGGATTGTGTGGAGGACCTAAGATTATGAAGATTAATAGATGCTTGGAAAGATGTAAAGAGAGGACAAAATTGGTTATCTTAATGGAGATGTTGGTTGTTGATATTGAATATTATTCAAAGCACTCCTTTTATTGCAAGTTTATTGGTTTAAGAGTCTCGCAGCAATTTCTTGGGCTCAAAGGACCTGGCTAGTGGAAGAAGAGATGGAGATTAGGTTGCTAGCGAATAACTACTTTATGGTTTCCTTCAATTGCCTGGTTGATCGAAATAGGGTTTTCAAGGAGCATCCCTATTTCTATAACCAAATGGGCTTGTTTATGAAGTTGTGGTATGCAGGCTTCAATCTAACTAAAGAGCTCCCAAATAGGGTTCTAGTTTGGGTTTGACTGCCATGGTTTCCAGTCAAATGTTGGAGAGAGGATGTTCTACATTTAGTGGATTCAATGCTTGGTAAACCTGTTGGTTCTTCACAACAAACATAGTTCAAAAGAGTTATGATTTTTTCTCGTATATGTGTAGAAATTGATTTAAGCATGCCATTTCCAGACTTTGTGGAAGTTAGTGCAAGATCATATACATGGGTGCAGCAGATAGACTATGAAACTCTACCTTTTTGATGCCGACTTTGTCATGAATATGGACACTTGTAGCACAAGTGCCCTAGGGCTAAGCTGGTGGGGACCCAATCTGCCCAAGCTCCTCACAATCCACCTAGGGTAGATAAGGGGAAGGGGCCTATTCCAGGTGATGGTATTGGAGAGGATGGATATATCATTTTCAAAGCTCATAATAGGAATCAAGGGTAGAAGAGGACTCTGGGGGAGTGGCAGGATGATGATACTTTTAACAAGTTTGTGGTGCTAGATGATCTCGGCTAGGAGGAAGTGAATCTAGGTTTGATGAACTTGGATCAAGGAACTTTGGGTTCAGGAAAGGATGGTCCTCCTTCAGAGGCTATGCAAGGTGTGTAGGATATGAGTGTTGGGTAGATGGACACGGATCAATAGTTGATTGTCTAGGTTGGGCCAGATCTTGTTATTAGAGTTTTAATGAATGGGGGAGAGAATTCTCATTTTCCCATAAAGAATGGTGTTGAAGTTGGAAAGAGCTCGTTGTCCTCTTCTCGTCTAGTTATTTAGCAAAAGGAACCAAAGAAAGGGGTTGGCGAGAAGAATCCCAAGCTGGGTAGGAAAAAGGATATTGAAAAGATTGAATCAGTTAGGGAAACTCTGGTGGAGTCAAGGAAAGTCAAGACCTTGGATTCACATTTCTTGAGTACCCAAAAATGATTGTTCTATCATGGAATGTTAGGGGCTTGAATAGTGGCCCTCAATAAAAAAAATTCATGATTTGGTTAGGAATCAATCTCTGGATTTCCTTTTTCTTTAGGAAACTAAATTATATGTGGAGAGTATGTTGAATATGGTTCCTAATTTGTGGAAGTATGGTGAATGTCAGTTTGTTGGAGCTCTTGGTGTGTCCAGGGGTGTGGCTTGCTTATGGAACCCCCAGAGGATTTTCCCTGTCTGGTGGATGTCTTCCATATCTTCTATTTCCTTGGTGGCCTCATGCTTTGTAACAGGAGAATGTGTTTTCCTCTCTAATGTCTATGTGTCTGCTAATTATCATGGTAAGTATCTTCTATCATCCCATCTTCAATTTTTTCATAGTTAGGCTCCTTACCACCCATGGATTATGGCTGGGGATTTCAATACTATCATGGAGTTTTCTAAGAAAAGGAGTGGAATTGCTAGGTTGGAGTCTTCTATACTGCTTCTCAGGGATAACATTTCTTATCTAAATATTATTGATGTTCAACCCAGTAATGGTCATTTTACTTGGAATAATAGGAGAACTGGTGAGGATTGTGTTGTTGAAAGGTTAGATCAGTTCTTGGTCTCCTATTATTGGGCTAGTGAATTGTGGTCTACTTCCTCTAAAATTTTGGATTGGAGGGGTTCTGACCACTGGCCTATCAAGCTTAGTATCATCTCTTCACAAGTACCTCAATCTCCTTCCTTCAAATTATAGCTTATGTGGTTAAGGGACTCTACTCTTTTTTACCAAGTGGAGGTGTGGTGGAGGATTTGTAGACCTGCTTTTGGTACTGCAATGTATAATTTTGCTAAAATTCTTTAGCTTGTAAAGTATCAACTTAAAAGATGGAATCGATGGTGTTATGGTAATATCTTTTATGATAAGGTTGCTACATAGGAAGATTTGAATGGCTATATACTGGAAGCAAAAGGCACGGGTAGAATGGCTATAGGAAGGGGACAAAAATACTGCCTTTTTCTTTAATTCTGTGAAGGACAAGAGGCATGGTAACTCCATTTCTATGCTGGTTAATGATAGGGGAGATTGTGTTGTCTCATTTTAGGAAATCATGGCTGAGGCATCATAGTTTTTCACAACTTTATTTAGAGAGGATTCACAAGGGGGTTCAGTTGAGGAGGAACAAGTTTTTTCTTATATCCCTTAATTAGTGTCTAGGGAGGAAAATTATTATTTGATGAGGGAGATTTCTATAGAGGAGCTAGAGGAGATTGTGTTTTAGATTAAGAGAGGGAAAGCACCTAGCTCGAATGGTTTTCCAATAGAGTTCTTTCAAGAATTCAGGGATATCATAAAGTTGGATTTTTTGGCGGTTGTTCAGGAGTCCTGAAGGAACAATCAGATGTTGCATGCTCTTAATTCCACTTTTATTGCTCTCATTCCTAAGTGTGAAGGGGCAGATAGGTTAACTCAATTTAGGCCTATCTCCCTTTGCAATGTGGCATATAAAATTATTTCAAATTTAATGGCCGAGAGATTGAAGAAGTGGCTTAAAGTGATGATTTCAGAGGAACAGAGTGGATTTGTTGAGGGTTGACAGATTTTGGACTGGGTTGTTATTACTACTAAAACCATCCACTACATGGCCATTTCCCATGAAAAGTCAATGTTCATTAAGCTGGATATGGTGAAGGCCTATGATAGGGTTAGATGGTCCTTCCTACGAAAGATCCTTGTTGCTTTTGGATTTTGTGAAGAATGGATACAATGGGTCGTGAGTTGTATTACATCAAAATCCTTCTCGTTACTGATAAACGAAGATCATTCTGAACATTTTTGGGATTCTAGGGGTCTATGCCAAGGAGACCCTCTCTCCCTGTACCTATTTCTTCTTCTTTCTAAAGTTCTTGGGCATTTGTTGAAAATAAATGTTGGGTTAGGAATCATTTTAGGGTTGGCATTGGGGTGGAGATTTATCACCGCAATCCCATTTGCAATTTGTTGATGATACTGCCTTAATGGGGATGGCTACTATCAAGGAAGCTACTTTTTGAGATAGTTGTTGGATGCTTACCTTTTAGCATAAGGGAAATTGATTAATGAGGATAAATCTTTTATCTTCTTCTTCAATATGCTAGCCCCCATTTAGAGAAGAATTGCTAATATTTTGAGGTTTCAGATTGGGGTTCTCCCCTTTACATATTTGGGCATTCCTATTTCTGTTGGTCATCTTCCCCAGGGTTATAAGAAGAATATTATTGATAAGTTCCAAGTGAAAGTCAATCATTGGACACATAGATGGTTGTCTTTTGCTAGGTGGGTCCAGCTTCTTAAGTCAGTTGTGCAAGCACTCCCTACTTATAGACGTATGCTTTAGGTGGCTTCAGTGGGGTTTCTTAAGAAGTTGGATTCTTTTGAAAGATAGATTTTATGGGTTGGTTTCCTGTCATCCTCCAAGTGGAGCTTGGTCAAGTGGGAATATTTTTCTAGTCCAAAGAAATATGGTGGTATGGGTCTTCGATAATCTACATTGTTCAGAGTGGTTCTAGTGGCTAAGCTCTTCTGGAGATGGTGTGTGGAGCAAGATCAGTTGTGGGCTAGGATATTATCTTATAAGTATTTCCTGGTATCCATCGGCATGATCTCCTTAGGTACTCTCTTGGGGGGAAGGGTTCAATGATTTGGAGTACTCTTTAGAGGGTGCGAAGCTCATCAAGGAAGGTTTATTTTGGATCTATGGATGGGGTTCAAAAGCTATTTTTTGGTTAGACTCTTGGGATGGTTTCCCTCCACTTATCTCTCAATTTCCTCACCTACTTTTGTTGAGCTAGACATTTGTTGCTACTCGTTGGTCTAGGGTGAGTGACTTCAAGTCTCTCTCCTTGTATGGTTAGTTGGAGAGGGCTTGTTGGAAGGATCCCACACAGTGGCCGGTTATGGGTGAGGATGAAGGTGGTGTTGAGCTTAACACGATTCATTGTAGTAGGAAATGTAGATATCTACTAGAAGAGGATATTCTTGCTTGGGATCCCAATCCTAAGGGGATATACTTTGTTGCTTGTGGTTACCAGGTGTTATTGGCCCAGAAGTTGGCTAGGGTTGAGGTCCACTAGTGGAAAAGGGTGTGGAGTAAGCTATCCTGGAAAAAATGTAATTTTTTTGTTTGAAATTTAGCATGGAATAGGTGCTTGACCTAGGATAAAATTCATAAGCATGAGTTCTAGGGGCCTTCACTTTGTGCTCTCTATGGGAAAGAGGAAGAGGATTCCTTGCACTTGTTCTTTTGATGCCCTTTTGTTATGCAGCTTTAGCATTGGTGGTGGGAGGTTTGGAAGCAACCTTGTGTCCATGCTTCCTCTCTGGTGGAGTTCTGGGATAGTATGGGAAGACCCCCCTTGATGGATTCCTTTTTGTAGGACGTTTGGTATATTGGACCTATTTTTCTTCTCTAGTAGATATGGCTAGAGTGAAATTGAAGGATATTCTGAAGTGTGAAATTGGTGGGTCAACAGGTGTGGATGTGTATCTTAGTTATGATACCGGAGTTAGTTGTGGCTAAGAGTGAAGTGGTTCTCCCCCTAGGGAAAGGGGATTCTGAGTTGGTAGATAGATTGGGACTTCAAGAGATACATTCCTCTTTTTTTGGTTCCAGGAGATGCAAGCATGGGAACAAGAGAGTGCAACAGATGAGTAGGTGGCTACCTCCCCCAGCTCGAGTTTTGAAGATCAATACTGATGGATCTTCTAGAGGAAATCCTAGGCATGTTGGGATTGGTGGGGTCGGAAGGGATTCTAGGGGTTCAGTGATATTTATTTTCTCTATTCATGAGGGAGAGAAGACTATTAGTCTCCTAGAGGGCTTGGTGATTCTTTATGTTATGGAGTGGGCCCTTACTTTTGGATGGAAAAAGGTTATTTGTGAAGTTGATTCATATATCTTGATTAATCTACTAAATGAAAGAAACGTGTCTGATATTAATTGGCAGTTAGCTTCAGTTGTCCAGCGGATTCTTTAGGTTAGTTCTAGGATGGAGGTGGTTTCATATGTTCATATCCTGAGGGAATGGAATCAAGTAGTTGATTGCTTGGCTAAATGGGCTTCTAAGCATGATAATGGATGGAAGATCAAGGATTGGATACAGGATTCTCCTGAGTTATGTCAGGACTTGGATATAGGTTCCTTGAAGAGGATAGAAGGATTCTGGAGGATAGTTGATTTTTTTTCTATTTTTGTTTTGTTGCTTCTTTTGGTTTTTGAGGCTCGCTCCCTCTATTTTAGCTGTAATGATCTCTTTTGATATTCAATAAGTTTTTACCCCTTTTTAAAAATAAAAAATAAAAAAAATGGTTAGGGTTAGATTAATAATAAGTTTAATAGTTATGTTTGGAGTTAGAAGTAGAATCTAGTTTAGGATTATAGTTGTATTTTTGGTTAAAATTAAACCCTAACCCTAATTCTAAAACTAAAATTAATTCTAATTGTAACCCTAATCCTAGCCCTAACCCTAATTCTTAAATTAGCATGAATTCTAAGTGTAACTCAAACTATAAACCTACCCTAACCCTAACTTTGAAACTAACACTAATTCTAACTCTAACTATAAATCTAATTCTTTCCCTAACCTTAACCCTAACCCTAACAATAAAATTATTTCTAACCCCAACCCTAACTCTAAATCCACTTGTAACCCTAACCCTAGTCCTAACTATAGTCGTATTTCTATCTCTATTTGTAACCTTCACCCTAACCCTAATAATATCTTTAACCCTATCAAAAACCCTAATATTAACCCTAACCCTAACCTTACCGACCCCAAAACCAACTATAATGCTAATTCAAGCCCTAACCCTTACCCTAATTATAACCATAACAATAAATATAACCCTATCCCTATCCTTAACTCTATCAAACTAACTATAATTATAACACTAATCCTAACCTTAAACTAAGTTTCAATCCTAATAAAAAACTTAAGCATAACTTTAGCTCTAACCATTACCCTAAACCCATTATCTCTAACCGTAACCTTAACCATAACCCCATCCCCAACTCTAACTATAATTTTGATCCTAAATATTAGTTTTATGGTTAATATTATAAATAAGGTTATAATTATGTTTAGGGTTAGAATTAAAAGAAAGGTTGTAGTTTGGGTTAGCATTAGAAGTAGGATAAGTTTTAGGATTATAGTTAGGATTTGGGTTTGAATTAAATATTAATCTTAACCCTAACTCTAACCCTAAAAATTATAACCCAAACCTTAAAACCCTAATTTAATCTCTAATCATAACCCCTACCCTATTCCTAACTATAACCTTACCTTATTCCCAATCCTTTCCCTAAACATAATCATAAATGTAACCCTACCCATAATTGTAACCATAATCCTAACCCAAACCCTAACATTAACCATAACCCTAAACCATAATATTAATCCTAAATTTAAATTTATATCTAACCCTAATGTTAATTGTAACCCTAATCCTAACCCTAAACTTAGCCATAATCATATCTCTTATCATAACCTGAACCCTAACCCAAATCCAAACCTTAACCCCAATCCTTGAACCCAAACCCTAACACTATTTATATCCTAACCCTAATCCTACTAGTAATGCTAACCCTAACCTTAACCCTAGTCCTATCTCCAACCTTGACTCTTATTTAAACCTTAACCCTAGCCCTAACCTTATCTCTAATCATAACCTTAACCTTAACCCAAACCATAAAATTATTTATATCTCTAACCCAAATCCTAGCCCTAGTTTTTACCTCAACCATAATCTTATACAAAACCCTAACTCTATGTTGACTCTAACCCTAACCCTAACCTTACCCCTAACCCTAAGTATATCTCTAATCCTAACCATAAGTCTAACCCTAATTCATTTAATGTCTTACATGTTGCAATGTGAATGCTACTAGCATATATATATATAGTAATATATATAATATACCAAAATATATCCTTCTCAAGATTCCTATTTCACTTTTATGTTATAAATTTATTTAAAATTAGATACCTCGATAAGGATATCTCTTAGTGTATAATATATATTATTAAATATATATATGCTTTTTTAAAAATATAATTGAATATACTTATTCTTTTGTATGTATATGTAAGTGATAATGTAAATGGATCATTTGGAATGAAGAATGAATACATGAAATAAATATGTTTTTTTTTTAAGGAAAAGTAGCAAGGCACTATAATATATTAGATATATAAAATTAAATAATACAAAATATTGGTTCAGAAGAGCTACTGGTAGGAAAGAACCAGAAAGAAAACCTTCGGTTGTAGCTCAAATAGATACAATTCAGACAAAATTATCCCAAAACAAAGAAGGGCATAAATAGAATAATACGAAAAATGCATTTTTTCCTTTTTTTTCATACTTCAAATTTGCAAATTATATAAAGTTAGATATTTTTATTTTTTTCAGAAATTGAACTTCCGAAAAATATTAAAATAAAATCCAACTTCAATTTGTTTGATATATACAAATATTTAAGCATACATGAATAGATGTTTGATATACACAAAATATTGAAAAGAAGACATATTTGTTATGTAGGTTTTTTGTGAGGAAGCAAATATTTGAACAAAGTGGGGTGTAATGAATCCACATATTAAAAAATATTTTGAGAAAAGATTCTACAATAATTGAATATATATTATTCTTTTGAATATATATGCATATTATTCTGTAAATGGACCATCCTTAATAGAAAATTGTGAGATAAACTTTATATATCTAAGAAGTAAAGTATTTAAATTATGTGTCATTAAATTAAAATTGAGAATTATGTTATATAGTGATAACAAATTAAAATAGTGAAAAAAAAATACTAGTATATATATCTTAAATATAATCTATATAAAAACATCAATATATATCTTATTATTATATAATTATCATTGTCATATATTATATAATTAATGAAAATGTATTATTATTAATTTTTTGTTTTGTTTTCTCATTGTTTTCATTTTTTTTAATTTTTTTAATTTTTGTTGTTTCTAAAATGTGTTTGCTAACCTCCTATAGACATTGTGCTGCCATTGTAGGGTTACGACTATCAACATAATAATTTGTATTTTATATTTATATATAAATTTTATTTTTTGAAAAATGAAGGTAAGGAAGATAGTTATTCTAAAATGAACTTAATAAAGAGAATAATATGAAAATACAAAGGCACAGTTGTGTAAATGATGTCTTACTTAAAAAATAAATATTTAATAAATTATGGGACAAACCTTGAGTTCTTGTAAAAAATAGTGTTTTAAGTGTTTTCTTGTGATAATGACATCAATAACTCTTCCTTTTTCTAGTGAGAAAAATATTAGTTTTGTTGCATGCATATCTTTGGAATGTGAAGGAAAGGTGTATGCAAAGATGTATAAGTTTACAAACTCTTGAAATAGCTATGAATGTGAAACCCTGGTGGTCAATATTTTCAAGGTCAATTGCTTACCTTTGAAGTGTAAGGAATTCTTATTTGTGTAATGTTAAGGTCCATGCCATTTTAAGTGGGATCTGGTGTTGGCCACCATGGCTTAATGAGGTTATAAAGACATTTTTTTGGCTCCCCCTCTCTCTCTCTTCATCTCTATGTCAATATTCCTCTCCATCTATCTTCCTTGTCTCTATCTCCTAATCTCTCCTTACATCTATCTCTCCCCCTTCTATCTTTTCCACTGTATCTATCTATATATCTCTTCCTCTCTCCCTTTCTCCCTATCAAAAATTCTTTCCTTTTCTCTTTTCTTTTCTTCCATCCTCTCTACTCTCCATCCCTCTCCCTCCCTCCTTACCTCTATCTCTCTCCTCTCTATCCTTCTATCTCCCCCTCTATTCATTACTTGTCTCTATCACCTCCTTTATCTCTCACTCTTCTCCCCTCCCTTTTTCTTCCCATCTCTCTCTCTCTCTCTATATATATATATATATATATCATTATCTCTATCTTTATATTTCCATATCTAGTAGACCATTTATTAAATGATGTTATCTATGTAATAAATTTTTTAATAGATAATTTATAGCTTCAAGTCAACTATGCATCCACTTATAGGTACTAAAACACAATTGAAATAAAACCTTTGAATTAGGAATATGATCATGATTAATTACTAGTAGGATCATCTTATGTTTGCAATAGGGACATAGGGAGAGAAAGGGATATAGAGGGGTAGAAAGAGGGGGAGATAGAGGAAGGAAGCATGAGAGAGGGGGGGTAAAGTGATAGAGATAGAGGGGAATATAGAGAAAAATATAGAGAGGGAAATGAAGATGGAGAGAGAGGGAGGGATGTGGAAAAAGGGAGTGCACCATTCACATGACTTGTTTCTATCTATAAATCTTATAATAACATAACCTCTTTTTGAATACACAAGAGCATCTTAGAATGGAGTTCTTCATCTAGGTTGGAGCATGTTGAGCCCCTAAGTTGCTTCACAATGGACAAGGAAATATGTATTGCTAAAGAAAAAAAATATGGTTTTTTTATAACTATCCCTTCCATGAAACCATTATTACCCTGAACTATTGTCATTGTGCTAATAGAGCCTACTTGTCCCTCAATGAACACTTCTATTGATCCTTCGAATTATCCTAATTCCTCTTCTATGTTGCTAGCTTCACTGCATGTTGGATCTTTTTCCATGGTGGTTGTTGATGATCCAGTCATGTTGCCTTGCTCAATGGACTTTGTTTCTAAGCCTTCTTGGTTTTTTGTGCAAACAAAAAAGAAGGAACTTCCCAAACTACAGCCTCGAGTTTCAGGAGTCAAACCTATCCCCTTAGATTCTAAGGTTGACTAGTCCTATTACTTTGTTTGACTTGGTATCTATTACATATTCTCGTTATGGTATTGTTTTGTGTGTGGCTTATTTGGCCTATTCTAGTAAGCCCTAGTGGTTCCTATTTATAAGGGATCATCTCTCTTTAGTCTAGCTTCTCTTTCTAGTTCATGTCTCATTTTGAACTATCTTCTTTTTGGCCCTGAAGGCTCTTTGTGTAAATGCTAAAACACCCTATAAATGTTATTTACTTTATTAAAAACATCTATTTTTTTATATAGTGAGACCATTCATTTGTTTGCAAATAGACTTATGGAGGATTAGAAATTAGATTGGTCTATATAGGTGAGAAAGGAGCTTAAATGTGGCATTAGAACTTTCCAATTTGCAACTGTATGTTTCAGCTATAATAAATTTGAGATAAATTCATGAAAAAATAAATTGGGAAGTCTCCTCACCACTTTCATGAAATTTTTGTTCAATGTAACAATTATTGTGAAGTTGCACCATAGTGTTCCCCTTACAAGAAATTGAATCATACATATGGATTTCCTTAACTAGTGGTAATTGGCCTAGGTCACCAAAGAGCATGATTGATCATCCTCCAAATGGGATTTGAGTATGAATAGAAAAAGCTTCATGCAAAATCATGTTAATGTGTTGTAGAAACTTTGGACCAATCAAGCTCATTTCATCTACACAAATATATCAAATGAAGTAAAGTCCTTATTGGTAGGATGCTAGTGTTTTTCCTTGTAGGAGGCCATTTCTTTGATTGATATTAGAAGGGTAGAATGAATTGTCAATGATCCTATGCTAAGTGTTGTAACACATGTAGGTGTTGATGGAACTTTCAAATTTTACAAAATTTAAGTGCCCATGATGAAAAAGTTGACACTTAGAAACGCTCCTAAAAACTTTTCCCTAGTGACCTACTTTAGATGCTCATAATTCAGAGCCCATTTTATTTCATTCCAAATACATTGGTGAGTGTATTCATTTGACATATGTGAATAGGTATGTTCTATTTTAGCCTCATATGATGATTTTTTATAAGGTTTTGAAAAGAAAAGTTGGAGGGTTCTAGGTCTATTTTGTTGTTTGCATACTCTCAAGCCTATAAAGTAGCCTCCTGTTTGGGCTGATATTTTGTGGTTGGATAATCGTCATGGAAAATGGATTGGTGCTCTAAATTTCTCTTATTTTCATATGCTCATTGTTCTAGTTTCAAATTCTAATGATCAGATTTGATATTTTTACTAGCCTAAAAATAAATGTTGTTTATTTTGTTTTTATATCTACATTTACAAAATGTTTTAAGGAGGTCATCTCTGACCCTTAATATCTTGTGATGAATGTGGATTGAAGGAAATCCATCTTGCACATACTCAATCAACCTAATTGATCTATTTTTTCTAGTGGTAGCTTCCCAGAAGGTGATTTGATCATTTTTGAAGGAGGAGACTTGGTTTGCTCATGTTGGTTTTTAATAGGTGCAGTTGTAGAAAAGTTTGAGAGAGCCACATTAGAATTGAATTTATTCCACGTCAAGATGAATCTTTCCAATTCATTTGTTTCACTAATTTCTTGGGTCAAATTTATGCATACCTATGCATTTTCATGACTTTAGGAGGTTGTTTGACTAGTTTTCCATGGCAATTCCTGAGGCCACTTGGCTTGTTCTTCACTACTATGCAAGGTGCCTGAAAATGGATTTTGATGTTTACCTGGTTCATATTTTCACCATAGGCACATGTAGAGGTAGACTCAGATTAATTTAGGGTTAAAAACTTGTTTGAAAACAAAAAATTGTTTAGCTGAGACCATGTACAAACCTAGCATGCTTTACATAGTTGTGAAATTGTAAGTCTTGCAATGGTGCAATCACTTCAAGTAAAATTATTTGAATAGGGAAGCATATAGAGGGGTGCATAATCATAATTGTATTCTAATGTTTGGATACAAAACAAGTTCCATTTTTCATTCTAGCATAACATTTAAACATTAAGCATAATTGAAGCTTAATAAGACAACCTTTTAGAAGGTAATAGGGAAATCAAATAAAAATATTATGCTTACATTTATGAAAATTGTACCATTAGATTGATGATGATAATGAAAAGGGGAAAACTTTGTCTCAGAGATGCAATGATTGTAAACATGGTTAGAGTGAAGCAAATCCATCAAATAGAAGATGTTGTTTAACTTGAGTTACTATAGTATAAAGCAACAACACCATTCAATATTGCTATGTTGTTTGGACAAGCTACAAGAGTTTGGAAAAGAAAATATTTAATAAAAAATTTCTATTGCCAAGGTCTCCACATTATATGGAAGAATATCAAATTTTGTTGTCATGGCTCAAGCTTTGAGTGAAATGTAATTTAAATCTAGACTCGATTTCAGATGCATGGGAGGTGGATAAAAACTCATAAAATACTTTATATTCGCTTTGAAGCATGAAGTTGAGTATAGATGACTGGCTCAAAGCAATAGAAAAAATTAACACAACATAACACAAATCAAATGCTAAGAATTCAACTTGGAGGTTGGAATTATTTTGCAGCTTTCACCAAAGAATGGAGGGATATAATGAATGAATCAACAAGTCTTGAGTAGGCTTGATTACTATATTGTGAATGGTTGGCATAGCGATTTGGGATATGTTTATATTATGACAAAGATAGCCATCGAGTTGGCCAAGGGAAGTCAAGTTTGATTTTGAAAAGTAAACTTTCACACGAGCATATGAAGAAGGTGCATGAAACATATGTATTTTGATGCTTGGTCAAAGGGAAAATTTGGCACATGTTTACCTTGCACAAGGAATATTTGAGCCTACAAAGATAATGTAGCAAAGTCACTTGAAGTAGTTTCTAATTTTCATTAAACCCTTATTTTTCTATACCTAGCTCAAATGCATTGTGAAAGAGAACATGGAAAGATTGTAAAAGAACATAATGAAGAGTAGTATGGTTGGAACCAAAAAAATTTAGGCATGGATTCAATGAGTGGAAGGGGGAGTTGCATATTGACCACCGTAAACATTTTCTTATGCCCAATAGAAACAAAGGTAAGTCTTCCTCGCTAGCCCACAAAGGCCAAGGATGACATCAACATGAGGAGGTGGGGAAGTAGGGAGGAGAACGTCATCCCACTAGCCCATGGGTATCCATGCTATCATCAGAGGAGAGAAATAGGAGAGTGGGGATTGATAGGAGACATCAAGGTGGGTCCCATGAAAAACAAAATTTAAATGCATTTCTTAAATTTTTAAATGGTTGATGAGAATTAGAATGTTTTCATGTCTAATAAGAAATGGTTTTAAATATAAAGTGTAAGTTAAAATGGAAGGGAATGGGAATGAAATTAAAATATTTCACCATATGAAGGTAAAAAGCTTATTTGTTGGAAAATTAAAATACAAATGCACGGGGGGAAATATTTTAGTGCTTGGTGAATAAATTAAAGTCTTCACTGTTAAAAATGAAAAGTTTTTAAACATAAAACATAAGGTGAAAGGGCACGGTGAAAGCTAAATAAATTAAATAGCTCCATTATTAAAGCAAGAATATTTTATTTGTTGGGAAGTAAATATTAAAGTGTAGCCAAGCAGGAAAAGAAGTAATAGATTTCACAAAGGAACAAAAATATTTTTTGATGTAGGGTAAAATGAGATGAAGGTTTTTCACAGTCAAGGTAAACTTTAGAGTGAAGGTTTTTGATGGTGGCAAAGATAGTTTCAACCACAAAGAATGATGCGGACTATGTCTTCTTGAGAAAGGAATATTTTTTTGTTGTAGGGAAAGTGAGTGATGAAGTGAGAAAACAAATTGCAGAATGGGGATTTTCTTCAAGTGGTGGGAAGTTAATGATCGAAGGGAGAAATGTTGCCAGATGTCAACTACTGATAGATTTTAGGGCTCTTTTTCCTTCTATATATTCTTTCACCCTCTCATTTGTAAGGGTTCTAAACTTCTAGTTTAGGAAAAGAAAATAGAAAATGCTGAAATGGGGTTTTGTTTTCAATGAATGAATGCATAGATTTCTACAATAGTGTAAAATAGTTTGAACATATTAATGAAAATATTGGAAAAGTTGTCTCCATTTTGTATTCTCAAATTGCATTTGAATTAAATATATCAAGGATATGTTGATTTTTCATTACATTTTTTTTGCAATTGTGTGATTTGTGTATGGGTTTCTTCAAGAAAATAATTAAATTCTATATGCACATTATTGTAGATTTGAGGGAATGAGATAGATTTTTAAGCACATGATTATGCAGTAATATGAGAGGTTAAATTAATGTAAGGAATTAATATTAAAGGGACACTAGTTTGATATAAGTTGTTTAAATTTGTATTCATGATCTTATATTTCACTACATGCCTTAGGATTAGTCTCTAATCTATGATATTACCCAAATATGGTTCAAAAATGTTTAAACCATTTAATTTTGTTTTTCCTATTTTATAGGTTATTTATATTTAGGTTGTTCTCCATGTTGGTTAATGAAATTTTCCCAATATCTTAGAAAATTTTGAGTGATATTCATGTTTCTTAGAATATTCTTGTGAGAGCATTATCTATTGAGAATTACCCTACTAAGTGTGTGTGTGTGAATCTTTAGGTGTTACTAAAAGGGTCACCCCTTAGTTGTACAAATCGTAAAGTGTAGGGGAAATGTGTTCCAATCTCATTTCTTATTCATTGGCCAAATCCTACACTAGATTAAAGCATGAAATGTGGCTTAATTTGAGGATTTAGTGGATTTATTGATTTGGGAACCAATAGATTAGAGAATGTACTAAGGAGAAATTTGCATCACCAATTGTAGACTCTTATATGATAAAGTCAAGAAATTCATGAATCTGAACATCTGGTTTAGATATTGAGAAGTTTTCAGACTAGCAACTTTAAATGAATTTATTTGTGACTATGTTGTTGGAGAAGACGTAGAAAGAAATTCATCTTTCAAGGAGCTTCATATTGCTTGAAGTTTAGTTCTCTATGAAGAGAGGTGATGACTCTCTCTAAAGAACCTTTTGAAGATGTGAAGAGAGTTTCAGGTATACAAAAATTTCTAGTCAAGAAGAATAATTTGCAACCAATTCAACATATCTAGGTATTTTTCATTTTTGGTTTTCAAGAAGGATAAATTTTTGTTTGAAAACCATATTTGAAAATCTTGAAAAAATTTGGTTCCCTATTGAGTGAAACTAAGCACTAAGAAAGGGAATAGTAGTGATTATTCTACATACTTCTCAATTATAATTTGTAGTCTCTATTATTAAGTGAACTATGCAATATTCTTGAAGAAACTCATTTAGAAGATCTTAATCTTGAGTTGAAATAGAAATTTGTATTGTACAAGCTTAAGATCATGTTTTAAAAGGAGTTTGAGTTGTACTATGTAACTATAATTGTTATTAGGAAAAGGCTTGTAAAGGTATAAGAAAATTTATCATCAACCTATGCATTCCTGTGTGGACCTAAATGTAACAATGCATCGTGTGCAACCCCTATCATGTAATAAAAGGAGTTTCAACACTGAAAGTTATAGAACTATAAATTTTGATGGCATTTTTGGTTTCCCAAATATCATACCATCAAATAAGGTACCAAAATTTAATGTTGGGATGTTTGAATCAGCTAACAAGCATCTACATGAATTCAATATTTTAATGGATAATTATGAGATAGATCATCAGGATGTAATCATGAGGCTATTTATTCAGTCTCTAAAGGAAGATGCAAGAGACTGGTTCTCATTTTTACCAACATGTGCTATCTATTATTGGGAGGAGTTTAGAGTAGTGTTAATTGAGAAATTTGGTGAAAGAATCAAAGCTAGTTTTGTGATCAATAAATTTATGAGCATTGAGAAAGAAGATAATGAGTTGGTCCTAACATTTAACTTGAGATTTGCTAAAAAATTGATGAAGATTCCTTAAGCTATGAGACTAGGTGATTCAGTGTGTTTGTTTGTATACTTGGATGCTTTTGATAATGAAATGAGCTATTTACTAAGAGATAAGGATCCTAAAACCTTGCATTAGGCCTATGGGATAATATGAACATTAAAAGCAACCAGATAATGGATTGCATAAGGGTTATTTGTTTCTAAATGTTTACTATCCTGAGAGACCAAATGTTGATGAAAGGTGTAATTCAAAAATTGAAAATGAATGTCAGAGCACTTACACCTCTATTATTTTAGCATATACATCATTCCATAATGTTGATCACACTAGACCTAATATGGGATATAATTTAAACAATGATGTGAGTGAAGAATATTTGTTCCAAGATATGATTATTCCTCATGTTAATAGAGAAAAGGTTAGTGAGCATCCAAATAATGTGGTGTATGCACCTGTGGATTGCATTAATGAACATTTAAATGCACTACATGATGTAGTTGATAAAGATATAGAAACAACTTTAGGTATTTTTCATATCACACCATGTAATGGAACTAATAGTTGTTTGAGTTATGAGATCATAGATAGGGTCCATTTGCAATCTTATGGTTTAGACGAATCTGGAAGCTTGCTTGAGGATAAAAGTGATAATGAGATGATGTATTCATCATTAAGTATGCAAGAACCATGTAGTCCTAATTACAATATTGTTAGGGTTGAAAGCATTGTCAATAGTGAGCTTGGTATCATTGGGCCTATTCATACACATTCAACTAATGAGGTTGATCATGTTGATTGTTATTCTAGTGGTCATATCGGCTTGTATGAAGTAGAGTTGGAAATATTTACATCAAATGAGGATAAAATTAGCAAGAAATATTTTGATGACACAAGTTCACTCTTAGATGATTAGGTTATACATTTTGATGATAATTTGAGTAATATGATGCCACCACTTTTGGTTGATAGTGGTATAGAGCTTGAAGAGCCTTCTGACCATGATATCTTATATTATATGGATATGGAAGAAATTTCAAATATGTATGCTAAACAATCAGATGATGAAATGAAAGATAGTATTGGTTGATGTGAGCTTAGGGTTGATTATGATTATTCCTATGAAGAGGACACTGATTGTTGTGTTTTTTAATACAATAATGATATATGGAATATTTAGACCTTCATGCTAAGGAGATAGAATTTTTTATGATAAAAATGAATGTACAATAAAACCCCTTGTTTGATGAGCCCCCATCTTCATTAGTTAATAGAAATGATGATCCATATTGGTGCAGAGATAAGCCACTCTTTGCTGAGAACTTTGATGATGCATCTAACACAAGGTTAGAATGTATCCTTAGGAAAACAAAGCAACACATTGATGATCTCCTTGAGGGAATTTCTTATGAATGTCTTACATTTGATATAGATGGTGTAGGTAAGGTTAAGTGTAATGATTCCAACTACTTGGAAGAATATGAACACTTTTAGTTTATAATTCAGTTGGGAGGTATTTTGATGGAGTAGGACTATAAGATTAAGAGAAAATAATGTTATTATCAATATGAATATGTTTCATGTGATGAATATAACACATATGTGTCATGTGATGATGAATATTTTTAGTTTATACCTAGTAATACAATGCAGAATGATAGAGATTACATTAGTAATGGTATGCTTAGAAAATTTGTGATCTATGTTAGTGGCAATGTTCATAATCAAGCAGCTTTTAGTCACATATTTATGCTTGTAATAAGAGGGCTATACTTGTTGAAATGTTATGGAAAAGGTAAATGTGGGTTGAGGGAAATAAGTTCCTTCAATAGATTGGTGCTTAATAAAGGAAAATATTGACTTCCCCTTTTCATTTGGTGGTCTAGGGCCACCAAGTGATGTTAAAAATTGAAACAAAGAGAATGAGTTTCCCAATGATCTTGGCACTCAATCTACTCTCCGCAGAAGATTCTAAAATATTTCTCTATTCACTAAGGGACAAATGTCCCCAAAGAGAGTCACTAATGGCACCTTCAAATTTTGCAAAATTTTAAGTGCCTATGATGAAAAAGTTAATTTGCACACTTAGAAATATGCCTAAAAAAATTACCCCAATGACCTACTTTGGAGGGTCATAATTTAGAGCCCAGTTGATTTCATGCCAAATTTCTTGGTAAGTGTATTCCTTTGACATGTGTGAATATGTATGTTTTATTTCAACCTCCTTTTTAAAGTTTTGATAGGATCTTGAAGAGCAAATCTAGAGTGTTCTAGAACTATTTTACTATTTTTATACTCCCAAACGTGCAAAGTAGCCTACTATTTGGGCTGATATTTCATGGATGAGTGATTATCATGGAAAATGTATTGCTTCTCTACATTTCCCTCATATTCATAGGATTTGTGGTCTAGTTTCAAAGTATGAGGATTATATTTGATATTTTTAGTAGGCTAAAAGTAAATGTAGTCTATTCTACTTTTATATCTGCATTTATAGAATGTTTCAAGGAGGTCATCTTTGACCCTTAATATCTTGTCGTGAATGTGGATTGAAGGAAATACCTCTTGCACACATAGTCAATGGACCTAAATGATCTAGTATTTCTAGTGGTAGCTTCCCAAAAACTGATTTGATAATTTTTCAAGGATGAGACTTGGTGTAATTGAGTTGGTTTTTGACAAGTGTAGTGTAGAAAAGTCTGAGTGAGCCAATTTTGCATTGGATATCTATCACCTCAAGATTAATCTTGCCAAGTCATTTGTTGCACTAAGTTCTTGGGTAAAATTTCTACATACCTATGCATTCTCATGACTTTAGGAGGTTGTTTGACTAGTTTGATAGGGTGATTCCTGAGGCCACCTGACTTGTATTTGACTACTATGTAAGGAGCCTAAAAATAGATTTTGATGTCTACCCAGTTCATATTTTCACCATAGGAGAATGCAGAGGTAGCCTCAAATTAATTCAAGGTTAAAAAATTGTTTGAAAATGATTTTTTTTTTAGTCTGGCCCACATGCAGACCAAGCATGCTTTACACAATTGTGAAATTGTAAGTGTTGCAATGTTGCAATCACTTCAATTAAATTTCTTTGAATGGGGAAGCATATAGAGGGGTTAAAAATAATAATTTCCTTAAAAGGTTTGAATACAAAGTAAGGTCCATCTTTTATTCTAGTATAAGGTTTGAAAGATGAGCACGGTTGAAGCTTGGTAAGAAAACCTTTTGGAAGGTAACATGGTAGTCACATGAAAAACTTATGTTTACAATCATGAAAATTGTTCCATTAGATGGATGGTGATATTTAATAGGGGACAACATTATCTCAGAGATGCAATGATTATAAACATGGTTAGAGGGAAGCAAAGCCATCAAATAGAAGATGGTGTTTCACTTAAGTTATTATCGGATAAATCCACAACACCATTCAATCTTGTTATGTTCTTTGGACAAGCTACATGAGGCTAAAAAATAAATACTTTTATACAAATTGATATTGTTAGGATCTCCACATTATATGAAAGCAAATCAATTCTTTTTTTCATGGCTCAATTTTTAAGTGAAATGATATTAAATCTTGACTTGATTTGAGATGCATGTAAGGTGGATAGAAAATAATCAAATACTTTATGTTTTCTTGGTGGAATGAATTTGAGTATAGATGACTGGCTAAAAGCAATAGAAACAATTAACACAACATAAAGTGAATCAGATGTTGAGAATTCCACTTGGAGGTTGGCATTATTTTGTAGCTTTCACCAAATAATGGAGGTCCAATGAAGGAATCAACACATCTTGAGCAGACTCGATGACTGCATTAACAATGGTTGGTGCAATGATCTAGGATATGTTTATGTTGTATTGGAGATAGCCATCAAATTGTATGAGGGAAGTTAAGTTTGATTTTATAGAGGAAACTTTCACATAGGCATATGAAGCAGGTGCATTAAACATATTTATTTTGATGCCTAGTCAAAGGGAAAATTTGGTGCATTTTTACCTTGCCCAAGGCCTATTTTATCTGGTAGAGATAATGTATTAACATCGCTTGAAGGAGTTTCCACTTTGCATCGAACACTAATTTTTGTATACCTAGCTTGAATGCACTATGAAAGAGAATGTGTAAATATTGTAAAACAACATAATGAAGAGTAGTATGGTTGGTGTCCACAAATTTTAGGAATGGCTTCAATGAATGGAAGAGGGAGTTTCATATTGACCAGTGTAAACATTTCCTTATGTCCAACAAAAATAGAGGTAAGTCTTCCCCACTAGCTCTTGAAGGCTATGGCTGACATCAACATGAGGTCACGGGGAAGTGGGGAGGAGAAGATTTTCCTTACAGCCTATGGGTCTCCATGTTGCTATAAGAGGAGAGAAATGAGAGAGCATGGATTGGTAGGAGAGCTCATGGTGCAACTCGTGTACAAATTTTTTAAATGACCCATGAGAATTAAAATGTTTTCACATCTAATAAGCAATGGTTTTAAATATAAAGTGGAAGTTAAAGTGGAAGGACATAGGAATGAAATTAAAAAATTTCACCATATTAAGGTAAAAAGATTCTTTTCTAGAAAATTAAAATATAAAGACACGAGGGAAATGATTTTAGTGCTTGGTGAATAAATAAAAGTCTTCACCATTAAAAATGCAAAGTTTTTAAACACAAAATTTATGTAAGGTGAAAGGGCACGGTGAGAGTTAAAAAATTAAAATGACTCCATTATTAAAGAAAGAATATTTTATTTACTGGGAAGTAAATATGTGAAGTGCAACCAAGTAGAAAAAAAAGTAAAATCTTTCATGGAGAAACAAAAATATTTTGTAATGCAGGGTAAAATGAGATGAAGGTTTTTCACGGTCATGGTAAACTTTAAAGTGAACCATTTTGATGGTGGAAAGGATATTTTCAACTACAAAGAATGATGATGAATGAGTCTTCTTGAGAAGGGAATAATATTTATTTTAGGGCAAGTGAGTGATGAAGTGGGAAAATAGATTGCAGAATGGGGCTTTTCTTCATGTGGTGGGAAATTACTGATCAAAGGGAGAAATGATGCCAAATGTCAACTACTAAAATATTTTAGGGATCTTCTTCCTTCTATATCTTCTTTCTTCTTCTCATTTGTAAGGGTTCTAAAATTTTGGTTTAGGAAAAGAAAATAGAAAATTATTAGTTGGGAAATGGAGTTTTGTTTACAATGAATGAATGTATAGATTTCTACATTAGTGTAAATTAGTTTGAACATATTAATTAAAATATTGTAGAAGTTGTCTCCATTTTGTATTCTCAAATTACATATGAATTAAATACATCAAAGATATGTTTATTTTTCATTGTAATATTTTCGCAATTATGTGATTTGTGTATGATTTTTGTCAAGCAAAGAATTAAATTATGTATGTAGATTATTGTGGGTTTGAGGTAATGAAATGAATTTTTAAGAATGATTATGTAGTAATATGAGAGGTTACATCAATGTAAAGCATTAACGTTAAAAGGCCACTAGTTTGAGATAAGCTATTGTTTAAATTCACATTGATGATCTTAGATTTGACTCCATGCCTTAGGATTGGGCATTGATCTATGATATTACCCAAATCTGGTTCAGAAACTTTTAAACCATTCAATTCTATTTATCCTATTTTATAGGTTATTGGTATGAAGGAAAGTTAAAAGAAGAAAGGCTAATCCAATAAAAGAAAAAAGTTATGGTAGCTAAGGAATAGGATAAGGAGAAGGCCCTTGAGACTAAGGAAAGACCTACCTACAAACCTCCAAAGAAGATAATAGCAATTACAAGGAAATAGGATAGGGTGAAGGAGAAACAAAAATGATCTACCCCCTAATCAATCAAAGGGGTCAAGAGTTCCTTGAGCAGCAAATGAATTTCCACTATTGTGTCCTCCAAGGTCTGCTACTCCACAAGTTGTTGAACTTGATTCGCTAGCAAGGGTATCATCACCTCCAAGGTAACCACCTGCAAAAAATAAAAGAGTAGAATCAAGTGGTTTGGTGGACTATCTTGAGGACTTTGATGATGATATTATTTTTAATAAATTGAAAAATGCAATAGAGTATGCATTCTCCCCCTAGGGAGATAATTCCACAATATATGGTCCTCAAACTGAGCAAGGTGGACCTAACTAGTATGAATATTATATATGATTTCAGAGAAGAGGCATGCAAAAAAATTATGGATAATAACTCATTTTTTAAGTCAACTGCCTTCATGGAGTTTGCATTGAGGGAAAAGAGGGAAGAATATGTTGACAACACTGCTAAGAAGAGCTTGAACCTTCAACTACTAGATAAAGTCATTGAATCCCAAGTTATACAAGAAATGAGGCAAACTTTTCAAAGTATCATAGCCTAGGAAGGAAGAGAATTGGTGAGGAATAGATGTCTCCTTTTGCTACCAAAGTGGGATCTTTCTTCTACTGTCACTTTTGATATAATAAGGAGACATGACAATCCCCTATACACTACAAAGAAAGATTAAAGAATTGCTTTATATGGGTCTTCTTTTAGTAGACAAGGGGATACACTTGCAATTTGGGACATTTTCCAAAATACAAAGAAGCCTCCAATTGTAGAGCTAGCTGCAAACTTCATGGGATGGTTAATTATTAATAGAGTGTTAGGCACCTCTGTAATTGAATAAACCATTATGTTTATGAATGTAGTCTAGTTTACAAAGGAAATGGTGGAATCTGTGACTATAGAAGGAGATAAATTCAAAAAAATGTATAATGACATGTTGGTTGAATACAACAAGGGTCAAAAAATGGTTGCAGAATTACAAATAGAAACTACTTTGTTGAAAGAACAAATGAAAACTATGTAGATGAATGTGCCAATGCAAATTGACTTCACTGCTTCCCCATCAGCTTAAGACCAAATGTCATTGTGTCATAGAAAAATGGCCCCTTATCATTTTCATGGCCTTTTAGGTCTTGTCTCATGGTGTTGGAACTATGTTGCTCTGATTTTATGTTGTAACATGGCTTAAACATGCATATTTAGATACTAAAATTCAAATAACGTCTTGTGAAGGTTTTGTGAATTATTGTAAGAAATTTCTACATTCTTCTAGACTCTATTTATTACAATTCACCTAAAAATCACCCTTTCATCACTAAACAAGTCCTATTTTGAAGTGTTGTAACATCTTGTAACAAGCTTTCATTCTTTTCTAGGAATATTTTCACTATTTAAAACTCTCTCATTGTTTATCTAGTCCCTTTATGCCCTCATATGGCTTAATTGAGTGTATTTTTTAATGTTATACTGACAAATAACATTAAACACAATATTTTTCTTGACACATATTTTTAGGTCCTAGGTGGGAGCCATTCACCATGGGTGGTGAATGAGTCCCCCTTGGTCCCAAATTCAAAATATTTTAAATTTCCTTTTAGGATTTTATTTGAAATCACTTGATGTTAGCCTGTGATGAGGTATGAATGGATAATAAGGCCCAAGAATTGTATAAATAAGTTATTTTCACTTCATTTTACATCTCCTTATTCAAGCATTCAATCTAACATCACACTCAAGCATTCAAGCATCTTGCAATATCTTTTCCAGTGCTATTCAAACACTTTGGAGCATCCATTAACATTACTTCAGATTTGCATTATCAAGGGTTAGGTAAGTTGATAGAAATTGCATGTTATTGCTTTATCTTTCTCTTTCATTTCATTGTCTTATTAAGGGTTTGATTACCAAAAATGGGGTTTGAACAAGGAAAACCCTTACTCACTAACCCTCAATCATTTTTCCCCTATTACATGTTTGTTTATAGCTCTTTGTATGTAGATTTAACAAGCTTTTATGTGTTGAAGATTGATTTTCAAGTCAACTAGGTGGTTCAAGTGAACTTAAGTGTATTTCAAGCTTGGAGAAGGTTTTCTGTTTGTTTTTTGTAGAACTAACTTCGACAAACTTACAAGCAGACATTTCCAGATCTAGTGTTGTAGAGTTGTCTCCTAATTTTTTTTTAAATTGTTAGAGGAATAATTTTCCACCAATGGTGAATGGGTTCCACCTTAGGACTAAAAATATAATTATTTTCAAATTTTGGATCTTGATAGTCAGAAACTAGCTTTCAACACTTTTCCACCAGGAGGAGCACTGATTCGCCACCCTGGGTGAATGAGTCCCTGTATGAAAAATTAGTTATTTCAACTAGCATCCAAGCCATTCCAAAATCATCACACTTTTCCTAACTGCACTCTAATTTGACTCATCTCTTTTTGTTCTACATATTTTCTCCATTTACTTCATTATTTGCATATCACAATGTGTTTTCAAACATAGCTTCAATATCACTTTTGCATTCATTTTTAGTGATTTAGATTAGTCAATTGAATTTAGTTAACTTTATTTACATTAGAAAACATTGCCTACATCCTAATTTGAGTGAATCATAATCATTTTTGGCCCTATCTCTCTCCTTTTAGGTGAAAAACCCTAGAAGTACAAGAGAAGCCATAGAGTCCCAAAAATCTATGTTTCAGGAATTTTCCCTTGGTCCTCCTCTAGAAGTTTCATTGGAAATTTTTCCATATAATTTGGGGAATGTACCAATTTTAGTTGAGGAACCAAGTACTTCAAGTGCACATCAAACTAAGGAGGTTAGTATGGAGGAATTGATTGAAAATTTGAAAAACTATGAAAAGAGGTGTAGTAATAGGATGAGTTGATCCATTTAATTAATCTCAAGATTGTTACAATGGTACTTGAGCATTTGAACAAGGGTGTAGAAAAAATACTAATCACCATCCATGCAAATTACTCCTCCAAATTTGATGTTATAAGAATCTTTGATAGGGATAAATAAGTGGCTATCCCACTCATGTAGAAATGGATTCCAAAATTCCAAGATCTAAGGCTTATGGCTATTAGATCTAAGCATGATGAAAGTAAGACAGACAATATTCAACACACTCTCAAGTTTGTGGGTGGAATCCAAGAATTCCAAGGGAAGATTGAACCACTAGAGGCCAAGATTAGAGAGATGCTAAAGAAATTTGATGAGTGGGGTCTTGTCTTACTCCCAAACATCTTAAATGGAGAGAGTGTGGTGAAATCCCTACAAGAATAGAAAGACTAGATGAACAAGGTGATTGCAACTCAAACAACCTTAATTTAAGATGTAGCTAAGATGAATATGTTGAAGAATAGTATGGATATGCTCACTCATATGGGTATTTTCATTGAGGAGTTTGATAGGGAGGATAAACAGATTGTGATCAAGTACACTCCATACAAGGAAAAAGATGATAGTGCTATTGGGTTCAATTGGCCTTTCAAGGAATATTTTCAGCTTTGTAAAAGCATTTATATTGATTTCCTAGATGAATAGGGTGCTGCAATAATAAGGTGGTGCCTATAATTTTGGTTATTGGTCTACAACAATGGAGGTTGTAGTGAGGATAATACAATACATGGCCTAGTATTATTACTAATTATGCCTTAGATATGAAAATATAAAAATATTGTATTCTCTCTAGTTTGAAATTGATGACAAGGATTGCAAATGTAGAGGTATTTTGGATTTTTCCTCTTTCTCTATTTTACGATTTTCTTCCATAAATTTGGGAGCACATGGATAGGATGCTACAATGACTAAATGATTCCTTTTGGAAGGTGATACAAATATTGATCGATAAATTTGCAAATGATTTTTGTCCCAAATGAATTTACCCTCTCTTTCATTATAAACACAACTTCATTAAAGAATATACTTTTTAGTAGTCAAATGAAAAGGTGACATGTATGCATTCTAGCCTTAAGCTTGTTTTTCTCCTTCATTTCTATAAGAATGAATTTAAGTCCAAATGTATGGGTTGTTGATTGATCATAGAGAAATTTTGTAATAGATAATATAGAGAATAGTCTAGAGTTTTGTTCTAGGTTTTTAGTCCTTTTATATGCAATTGTAATTTTTGATAATAGTACTAGCATTTGAATATGAAAATGGGAAAATTAAAATCCATATCCCCTATTGTATTCATTATATTATCTATTAATAAGATAATCAATGTTTATTTTGTTGATCTTCATTATGTTCCAAAAAATGTATGGAATTATCCTTGCTTTAATTCAAACATTTAATTAAATTTGCTAGGATGAAGGCTTAGGTTTATGTAATTTAAGTATCTATATTTGATGAGAAGTTCAGGTCTAGGATATTAAGGTATGATGTTGTAATGCAAAATTGTAAAAGCTTTAGGATGTTGATTATTAAGTTGTCCAAAAGGAATTATGTTGATATTGATTTCCTTCCCTAGGTTAAGGGACTATCCTTAGTTTTATGTTTCTAATGCAATTTTCTTGATCATTTATCAGTGATACATTTAAATAATTAAACTCTTACAATTCTTATTGAAATGTATGTCAAAATGGAATCAGTCATGCTCTATTGCTTTCTAAACAGTTAATATACAATATTTTCTAGATCTTTGCACTTATTAATTCTCAAAGCTATTGCTATATAGAGTTATCTATTATTTTGCAATATATGTGATTAATTGACACAAAGGATCATAATTTACATTGTGGGATCACTCTCCAAGGTTTTACAAAGCCCAAAGTGTGGGAGGAAAGTGTTTATTTCTTTCACTCATTCGTTGGCCAATCCTTCATAGTAATTTACCATTGAATATGGAAAATTCAAAGATAACTATTTAAATGAACTTGTCTATTTAAAAACACCAATAGATTGGTGACTTTACTAGGGACCAAGCTTATGTAATTTCTCTAGTTTGAGATCAAATGTGCAAAGTCTTATAATTTGCAAATATGTGTTTTTCTATGAAGAATTTTCTTAAAATATCCTACCATTTGTTAGAATGAGGTTTTATTGTCAAATCTTTAAGTGAATGGTGTATTCCTTTGTCATATATCCCTTGAGTTGTCAAGGTTCTTGATCAATAGTATGGAGATAAGACTGATCCAAGTTCATGTTGAATGAATTTTACAACATATCCAAAGGGTCAGAATGAGATGGTTTATGACTTTAATGCAATATTTTAGATGGAAATAAATAGGTTTCTCCGTAATACGAAACAAAATTATGATAATTTCTTGGTAAATTATTCTAATTTTTTTTATTTCAAAATGAGCTATCACTTGAGAGATAAGAACCCTAAAAACCTAAGGGAGCCTTTCAATACTACACAAAATATCGAAAGAAATAGGAGAGTGTTAGGCAAGCTGGAAAGAAGGAATGATGCAAAAATCCTAAATAATCCTAAGCATGACAAAGGACCTACAAACAAGGTCTCTTCCATTGAAGAGAAATTGGACAAAGTTTTGAGTTCTATAGATCTTATTAACAATAGATTGGATAAGCATGAAAAGGGGCTTGGAAATGAAAAGCATCATATTTAGGAAAATGATAAGCCCCAAGACTCCAAGATTATCCTAATAAAACTAATTGGCAAATGGAAATTCAATCCACAATGATTAGAAAAATACACAAGATCAAGTCACACCTGATCCTCTATAGAAGTATTCTGCAAATTTTGTTGATGAGACTCCTTGTTGTATGGTCGACCAATCACCTCACTCTTCTCAGCAATGTGCAATTACAAAATTAGTGGAAGTTGAACAAGGTACATGAAAATACTATGATCATTCTCATGAAGATGATGTTGAACTTAATGTGATTATGGGTAGGTTTGATTTTGCTAATGATGAATTCCCATCCAATGAGGAGTCCCATGAACTTGATGTGGAAAAAAAAGAAAAATATCCAATGCATATCACTAGCAAGTTCTATCTAACAAAGGGAATGATAATGATCATGATGTTTGCACATTGGAAACAAATGAGTGTAATGTGTCCTTGAGAAAACCCTCAGATAAGGAAATTCCAAGGCTGACAGTAGCCTTGGAATTGAACATAAGAGTTTCTTACCACTAGAGAAATAGAAAATTAGGTGGAGATCAAGGTAAGGTTATTAACCTCTTCATCAAGGAGAAAAATGCAAAAAAAAAGATTCAAAAGCTAAGACCAAAATGGATGAAGATAAAGCCAAGGAAGGAAAAAGGGGTAAAATTTAGGCAAAGAAGGTTGAAAAATAAAAGGTTAATGGAGAGGTCATATCTCCTACTATGAGGGTAAAGATATAAAAGAAAAATTTAGAGCCTAAGAAGGAAGCCAAGACTAAATTTGAAGGGAAGTGCGAAAAACAAAAGGAGAAAAGCAATGAACAATGTATGGTAACAATTGATTTACCTAAATATGCTCCTATCGATATGTTTCAGTTGCTTTCACAAGGAAAGGTTTTTTTCCCCTTGCTTGAGATGATGAGGATTGAGGAGCATAAACAAAAGGTAGTAGAAATTATTAGTGGTGCTACTACATCTTGTAATGAAAAATGGTGTCTACTCTACCCAAAGAGAGTGGAAAAGAATTGAAAGAAATGGAGGTTGAGGGAGTAATTATCGAGATCCCTCAAATCTACTTGGAAAATACAATAACTACCTATCCTAGTAACATAGACCCATTTTTTGTAACCTTGACTATCATATGGAAGTTCATAAATAATTGTATGATAGATTCAAGATCTTCCTCCAACATTATGTCAGTTGAAATCATGAAGGAAATGGGACTAAAGCTAGATTGTGCCCATGGAAAGTGTTATGCTATAGATTCTAGATAAGTATGTATAATTGGGGTAATCAAGGAACTCCCATACAAGTTTGATGTATTTCAAAAAAAAAAATCAAAATGAGTGTAACAATATTTGACATTCCACAAAGCTATGGAATGTTGCTATCAAGGAGATGGAGTGCCTCTATGGGGGGTAGTATGCAGTGGGATATGTCTTTTGCTACTTTCCCAATTGACTGTAAGGACATCAAGTTGGTTATGGATTCAAAAGTCCCACATATAATTGAGCTTCCTCCTGGGGATGATATAATTCACTTATAATTGAGTTTCAGAATAGAAGAGTTACCAGGGGGAAATGATAGGAAACCAATACCTATTAAAAGGGAAATGAAAAAATCATCTACTAATAATGATCTTTGGATCATGTACTTTGATGGTGCATGCTCCATGGAAGGATTAGGTGTGGGGATAACATTGGTCTAACCTAGTGGAAAATAATTCAAGTTTTTTTTCACTTTATCTTTTCTTGTACTAACAATGTGGCAAACTATGAGGCTTTACTACTGGGTTTGAGATTGGAAAAAAAACATGGGATCAAAAAGCTAAAATTAATTGGTGATTTAGAATTGGTGATATGCCTAGTTAGATCCATATTTTCATCAAAAAATAAGAGGTTGAGATAGTACATGAATGTCATTTGGGATTCCATAGAAGAGTTTGATCGTTTTGGAATTTATTGGATGTAAAGGGGCTAGAACAAAGTGGCAGATTTGCTAGAAAATATTGCACTCGGCCTTGATGATATAAATTTTACTTGTATATCCAAAGTGGAATTGTAAACAAGGCCTTTAATTCCTAACAACATACAAAATTGGAAAGTCTTTGACAATGATGAAGACATCTTAAGGTTTCTAAATTGTGTGGACTAGTATAATGGTTAGGAGATTGATTTTAGAGAATTTTTAGAGATAGTGGATGGAAAGGATACAATATTTGGAAATGAAGTGATTCAATTGAAGACTAATAAGATCCCTAAAGGTCTTGTGGCTTTAGAGAGATTTTTTGATAGCCAAGATAAAAATAATGCAAAGAAATCCATAGCCCATCCAAAAGATCTAGAAGAAGTGAACTTAGGAACTTAAAATGCTCCTAAGAAATTTTATATGGGCAAGAAAATGAAGCCCAAGATCAAAGCAATGTTGATTGATTTGTTGAGGAAGTATAGTGGAATTTTCTTATTTGTCCTATGATGACATGAAGGCATACGAGGAGGAATTATTTCAACATGAAATCCCTCTAAAGGTAGATGCAAAGCCTTAAAATAAATACAATGGCCAATAAATGCTACATTGGCACCTAAGATGAAAGAAGAATAGGTCAAGTTAAGAGATGTTGGAATTATCAAACCAATTAGGCATTCTACATGGGTATCAAACTTGGTGCCAATGAGGAAGAAGAACAGTGATATAGGGCTCTAAGTCAATTTAAAAAATATAAACATATAATTATTGAAGGACAACTATCCGTTACCTAACATGGAAGCCATGTTGTAGAAGTTGACTGGTTGCAAGCACTTGTCAATAATGGATGGTTTTTCTAGTTACAATTAGGTAAAAGTGAAGGATTATAAGTATTATAAGACTACATTTACCACTACATGGGGAACCTATGTGTATGTTAGAATGTTATTTGGCTTGACTAATGTAGGTGAAACTTTTTAGAGGGCTACGTATTTAGACTTTTATGATTTTATTGATTTATTTCTAGAAATTTACCAAGATGATTTGACTACATACTCCAAGAAGGAAAAAGATCATTATATGCACTTGGAGAATTTTTTTATTACGGCCCTTGAATATGGAATCTCACTCAACCTAAATAAGTGTGCCTTTGGGGTCACTAATGGCAAGTTATTGGGACACATGTCAAAGGAAGCGGTGATAATTGACCTTTAAGAGAGTAGGTGCCATTGATAGGATTCTACAACCAAAGAATGTGAAAGGAATTCAATTATTCTTTGGGAAAATTAATTTTTTGAGAAAGTTTTTCACAAATTTTGTAGAGATCACCCACCCCATATTAAATATTTTGAATAAGGGTGAGAAAGTTGAGTGGATTGAAGAGTGAAGCAAGAAATAAAGGATGCCACAATCCTAAAGATCCTTGAATTTTCAAAGCCATTGTAAATCTTCTCATTTGCAAATTTCCAAAATATTGTTGTGGTCATATTGTAGAAGAATCAAGAAGGTTTTTAGTCACCCATTGCAGTTTTTAGTAAGTCTCTTCAATCTACATAGTTAAAGTATGAATTGGTCAAGAAAACAAGCCTATGCATTGATCAAAGCTGCTAATTTTTTTAGAACCTACCTTGTGCAAGCTCTAGTTGTTGCATATTTTTGTGGTGTTGTTGTTAAGGGCATCTTCACCCACTAGGAAGCCATGGGTAGAAGATGTAGATGGATAAAAAGGATACAAGAATTGAACATTGACATCCAAATCACAAAATTAGTAAGATACCAAGGATTAGCCAAGCTAATCGTTGAAACAAATTAGGATGCCAACTAGTTAAATCAAGTGGATTATTTTGATATGTCACATGCTTGTGATATGCAAGAATGTGATTGGTACAAAAAAAAATTATTACTTGCAAACAATGAAGTGCCCTGAAGGATTACAAGATAATGAGAAAGGACTCTCAAGCTATGGGAAATCAAGTATGTAATCATCAATGGTGAACTATGGTGGATAAATTTGGATAGTGTCATATTGAAATTTGTTGACAAGGCCAAAGCTTTGGAGTTGCTAACTAAGTGTACCATAGAAAAAAGTATTTCTTTCTTGATTTGAGAATAATTAATGATAAATTAGACTTAATGAGGCATTGATTCAGTGTCGTGATGTGTTTTACACATCCACACTAGGTCTTGGACCCTTGCAAACTGAGTAAAATTCTTTTAAAAATGTCTTGTAAAGGTGTTGTAAAGTGCTGTAAAAGACTTTCACACCTCTCTAGACTTAATGAACTCATTTTCCTTTAATTCAACATTATTAAACTATGTATTTAATTGCATCTTCACATCAACCTAGAAGGTTTGTGAATTAAACTTAACCTTAGTCTAGTGTTGTAATGTGTCCTAGACATTTACATTGGATGTTGTACCATCCTAGGCTGTGTGGACCTCATTTTAGTGTTGTAAAGTGTATTTAATCACACTTTCACATTGGATTATATGTCCCAAGAATTAATTGACCTTAAAATCATCATTTATAGGCCCCTATTACCCCATATTATTCATCCCGAGGCAATATTTGATCAAATAACCCTCTAAGTCATCATATAAACCCAATTTTCTTAAATCCCAACAACCCAGCTGGCAAATGGGGCCCCTTTGGGACAAATTCATGGTATGTGGTGAATGAGTCCCTACCAAGTGGGACCGATTCACCCAAGGTGGAAGATTAGTCCCATTTGGGTTATTTTTTGGTTTTGAGTGTGAAAAACTAGAATTTAAGTTTATTGTTCTTTCATGTCAGCCTTGGGGATCCAATTTATGGGAAAATTAGGAGAATTGCCTATGAAATAAAGTCTCAAAACCCTAATTCATATCTTCTAATTTATTCATAGATCTCTTATCATTCATTCATCATCTGTCTTCTCTATCAATTCAAGCAAGTTAGGGTTTTTACATTCTAAGTCATCAAGATAGCTTCCAAGGACATTCAATGCCAGATTCTTCATGTTTTGCTACAAAAATTCAAGATAAAACATCATGGAAAGGTATTAAGATAATATATCATGGAAATTTATTAACTCCATTTTTTCATGCTTCATTGCAATCTCTCTTCATTTTGTTTAATTACTTGAAAAGGGGTTTGACCAAGGCGCCTATGCACTAACATTCAACATGTTTCCTTCTCTTCTTGTGTGTTTGTAGATTTAGGCATCTTGGAAGCTTGGAAATCATTAAGAATCAAGTTTTAAAGTGTTTTAAGTCTTCTCTTCTTTATCTAAGGAAAAATATCGACAAAAAGTCACTTTCAGACCCAAAAATCAAACTTTCAGAGGCGAACACCTGTTAGGAACTGAAGTGCAAACCAGAGACTTCAATTTCCACCTTTAGATTTTAAAAAATTCAAAATTGGACTGATTCACCATGGATGGTGAATGAGTCCCATTTATAGGCCTAAAAAAAGTGTTCTATAGTTTTGGATACCCATTTGTCCAAAACGAGCTCTAGAATAGTTTCCCATATTTGGGACTAATTTGTCCAGAATGGATAATAAGTCCCACTAGGCCTAAAAATTAGGATCAGTAGCATTCCAAAAGTCATTTCTAGTCTCCATCAAGGTCTCAAGTGCATACTTTCAGTTTCATCCATTGTTTTGCAATTTGCATTCATTTCTAGGTGTTTTCACATATCATAATGTGTTATCTAAAAAGTTGCATTTCAATAGTTTTAACTTAATGATCAATAGCTTTTATCAGTTATTTGCAAAATTTTTTATCTCATTTAGAAACATTTCATTCATATTTCATCTACTATTGCGCTAGTGTTGAGTGTGACAATTGCCCATTTTAGTCCTTCTTTCTCCTTTTAGGTGAAAAACCCTAGAAGTGCTAGAAATGATTAGGGTGCCAAAATCTATTGTTACACTAAGATGCATAGTGGATTGTGTGGATGACACTTTATGGCCAATACCACAACTAATAAGGTAATAAGGGATGATTTTTTGTGGCCAATATTTTTCAGGGATGCACACAAGCTTGTGGGAACATGTGATGCATGTCATAGGTTCTATGGGAAGATAAAATTCTCAGGTAACTTACCACTTAGATCAATTGTAGTTCAAGAACCTTTCTAATAGTTGGGAATTTATTTTATTGGAGAAATACTAGATAATTATAGTGGAGGTCACTCTTGGATCATTATTCCCACAGACTACATTACCAAATGGGTGGAAGAAATTTCAACAAAAAGAGCAACAAGTAAATTGGTCATTGATTTATTGATGGACAACATATTAACTAGGTTTGGAGTGCCTAAGAATTTTTTTTTTGGAAATTCTATGTGATTTAGGTCTAAAGAATTCATAATTTTTTGTTCCAAGCATGGTATTCAAGGATCCTACTCTTTACCATATCACCCACAGGGAAATGGTCAAGCAGAATCAAGCAATAAGAGCTTGATGAAAATCCTTAAAAAGATCATTGAGAAGAACAAGAAATATTGGGTTTCCAAGTTGAAGTTAGCTTTGTGAATCGATAGTGTAATAGTCAAGAACGAAACTAGATATGGTCCATTTGACTTGGTTTATGGTATTGCAACAAGATTAACTCAAAACAACCTTATGAGAATGTAAAAATTTATCCAAGAATACAATGATGTGTGTGATGTGATGTAACATAGAACCAATGCTCTAATGGAGGTGGATGAGGCAAGAAGAGATGCTTAGAAGATAAATGCTAAGTTGCAATTACAAGTCAAGAAGTTGTATGAGAAGACAACATCTCCAGGAAAGTTTGAAGTAGGTGATATGGTATTGATGTGGAATGCTAGGTCAAAAGAAAAGGGAAAACATAGGAATTTTGATGCACTATAGTTAGGCCCGCATCTAATTAGCAATGCCCATGGTAAGGAATCCTATTTTTTTCAAGATTTGGATAGCGAACTTCTTGAACTTCTTGAAACATAGATTTTTGGGACCCTAAGACTTTCACTTGCACTTGTAGGGTTTTTAACCTAAAAGGAGAGAGATAGGGCCAAAAATTCTTATGTAACACTAAAATTATGATGTGTACGACGTGATACGATGTAAGTGAACTTAAATAAATGCAATTTAATGATCTAAATGACTGAAAATGAACGCAAAAGTGCAATTACAACTATGTTTGAAAACACATTTTGATATGCAAACAACTATGTTAATGAAGAAATTATGTAAAATATAAGGTACACAGATGAAACTGAGTGCACCTAGATGAAATGTGAGCTTTCTGGAGTGTCTTGGATGCTGATGAAATTCATTAATTTTTCATAGTGGAACTCATTTGCCTAGGGTGGCGAATCAGTCCAACTATTGATGAAAAAATATCAGGACCTGGTTTTTGTCTGTTGGGAACTAAAATATGACAAAACTCAAGTTTCCAGTCCTAAGGTGGCACTCATTTTACATAGGTGGTGAATCAATCCTTTCCCAAATTTTTGAAAAACTAGGAGACAACTCTACAACACTAGATCTGAGAATGTCTACTTGTCTGGTTGTCGAAGTTAAATCTGTAGAAAATGGACAAATAACTCTCTCTAAGCTTGAAATTGACTTAAGTTGACTTGAAGCACCTAGATGACATGAAAATAAATCTTTAACACCTAATAAAATATCAATTATACAAACAAAGGGTTGCAAACAAATGAGGAAAATGGGAAAAATCATTAGGGGTTAGTGGATAGGGGTTTTCATTGGTGAAACCCCACTTTTGGTAATTAAACCCTTGAAAAGATTATGAAATGCAAGAGAAAGATAAACTAATAACATGCAAATGCTATCAACTCACATAACCCTTGATGTTCAAAATTTGAAGTAATGCCAATGGTTGCTACAAAGTTCTTGATTTGATGATGTAAAATGCTTGAATGCTTGAATGTGTTAGGAAATTGAATGTTGGAATGAGGAGAGTGTAGGAGATGTAAAATTAGGAGAAAATAACTTATTTATATGATTCTTGTTCCTTAGTATCCATTCATACCTCATCATAGGCCGACATCAAGTGATTTTGAATAAAATACCAAAAGGAAATTTGAAATATTTTGAATTTGTGGCCAAAGGGGAATCATTCACCACCCATGAAGAATGGGTCCCACCTAGGACCTAAAATTAAGTGTCTAGAAAAATGTGGTATTAATGTTGTTTGTTAGGATAAAATTCAAAAATAAACTTAATTAAGTCATCTGAGGGCATAAAGAGATGAAATAAAGCATGAGAAAGATGTAAATAGTGAAGATGTTCCTAGAAAAGCATGAAATATTTTTAAAAGACTTTACAACACTTAAAAATAGGACTTGCTGATGAGTAAAAAGGTAGTTTTTAGGTGAATTGTATTAAATAGACTCTCAAAGAATGTAGAAATGTCTTACAACACTTCACAACACCTTCACAAGATGTCATTCTTTGAGTTTTAGTACCTAAATAAGCATGTTCAAGTCATGTTACAACATAAAATCAGAGAAACATAGTTCCAACACCATGAAACAAGACCTAAAAGGCCATGAAAATGACAAGGGTCCATTTTTCTTTGGCACACTTCCATTACATGGACAACTCCTCAAGCCATATTTCTCTTGAAGTATGTTATTTTCCATGTACATTGTATATATTTTGTACATTCTGTATATAGGTTTGGTTTATTTTCATTGGGTTTAGTTTGGTTTAACTACCTTATTAGGGCGGTTTCCTACTTTTGTTTCTTTGTATTGGTCTGCTCTTCTAGGAGATGTTTGAGATCTTTCCATGCTTGTTAAGAGGCATGCATCCCCAACTAGAGCCACTGGTGGAGCTCTAAAAAGTTTCTTAATGTTCCACTTGTTTTATGCCTCTATGATCTTATTTGGTTTGTTATATAGGGTTTTAGGTCTATGTATTAGGGTTTATCTTTCATTCATTTTAAGTTGACTTGTTACCGCTCATTCCCGATTGTGTTAGTTTGTACTTGAGTCATTAAAATCATCTAACTTACTAGACCCTTTGCCTAGCCTTGTCTATCATTCCATCATTGGAAAACATTATGCACCAAAGTTCTTAAGTGTTTAATATTTTATCAAGTTGCCTAAAGTCTTTACCCTAGGTTTTATGTCCCCCATCTCTTGTCGACATTGCAACATCCCCCTTTCAAGTCACTAACACTTTGCACATGCAGATTAGAGCTTTAATGGATGTATTTTGATCTTCTCTTTGCATCCTAACCATTACTCTCTTCCCTATTAACCTTTAATATTCATTAAAAATGTGAATGTGATGGTGCGTGGGTGGCATGTGTTCTCTTTCAAGGTGGGGCCCATCATCCTTTGAAGGAAAAATGTGTCAAGTCTCAACAAATCAATAGTTATGATTGATTGTTGTGGGTTAATCTCAGACATTCCTTTTATTTCCCATGAGGGACCCACCAACTCCTTCCATCTCTCAATGGGTCATTGAGGAAGTTCCATGTGGGGCGATCTAAACCATCAAGGGAATTATAATTAGAAATGAAATATTTATAAAATATATTTGGCATAAGTGTTAAGGGACATTAACTACCAAGCTAATAAAGGGTCTATTTGATAACATGGTTAAATGTAAGGTAATATTTAATAATCTTGGTCATTCATCTGATCAGAGGGATATATATGTAGGAAAGTGGTTTGAAAGACTAAAGGCATACAAGTTGAAGGAACTAGATGCAATCTAGGTCGTTCCCCATCCCTCCATTGCCATAAGATACATATGGGTTAAAACTAATAGGAAAGTGGGTGAATGAAATGTGCTCATCTTAAAATTTCATGAAGCTGGTGGAGACTACAGGATGACATGGAAATGAATCCACATGGTCTAATATGATTTTTCACTAGTAATGGTTGTTTATGGTCAAGTTTTCAAAAAAAATTCACTTGATATGAGTCGTACATTGAGCCATCTCATTAAAATATCAATGGTTGGAATTTGAAGTTTGAAACATAGGCTAAGTGAGTTATTTTGGTTCATGCAAGTGAACAATAATGGTGGATAAGATACTGAACTACCAAATTTGTCTACTTTAATGGCATAAAAACTTATTTTATAGTACAATTGCCATTAATTAAAGCATTCAAATCTACTAAAGATTTCTTGTTGCACATTAAAGCTCATTTTCCATCTAGGAATTAGGGTTTTCAAAGTGTGTACAAAATAGTAAGTAAAATTTGATACCCTATACTTCAATTTCTTCAAAATTTGCTAAAAGTGCTCACTATTTCATTCTATCAATATAATTAGTAGTTTTCTTACATCTCTTTTAAGGTTTTATGGTCAAATTGAATGAAAATTTTGTTAAATCCTAATTTTATTTTTGTCAAACCCATTCCCTATTCATAAGTTTCTAGTTTTTTATGTAAAGTAGAACCCTAGTTTGCAAGAAACCCTATCACTATGGTGCCTCCACTATCCCAAGCCTTGGGGTTATAACAAAAGAAAAAACCCCTTTCCTAGGACCTCCTTGACCAATTAAAACCATAAACATCTAATGAAACCAAGGGTCAACTTATGTTCCAAGGCCATCAAATTGTAGAAGGTATAATTGAAAAGCAATCTACCATCAATGAGGCCACATTTCCATACACTGGATGGGCACAATTCAACTACTAATTTGGAAAAATAAATTATGGTATACCTATATTTAACCCTTGGAGATTAGAAATGGGTAAATTGGTTGTACTAAATTTGTACATGGATGTTGACCTTCTAAAAGCAGTGGCAGCTAACTAAGACCCAATTTCTAGGTTTCTAAGAAATTATGATAGCATTGAGATGGTAAAGATTACCAAAGGGGAAATAGTAGAGATTTTCAAGTTGAATGAGTGGAGTGAGGACATGGTTACAATTGATGAGAAGGCATTAACAGTTGAATATGAGAAAGTGAGGCCAACATTCAAGATCTCAATGTTGCAATATTTTTTGGCATCTAAAAAGGGACAAGGAAAAATCAGTTTGGGCCCTTTTGATAATGAGCTTTTTCCTATAAATTACTTTTTGGTATATTTCCAAAGGAGATTCTATTCCTTGTGCTAGATCTTGGATTTTGATCTAGCTACAAGCATTCCTATGGCTAAAATGTATGGCTTCCCATATTCAACATCCCACTTGCAATACCCTTTATGACTTTGCATCATAATTGGTTGAGACAATACGTGAGGGTTTGGTTCCATTAAAGAATGGAAAGGAGCGGGTAAGATTTTGGTGGTACTCTTTGCTCATGCAAATGGTTCTTTATAAGGGAGCTAGATTCTTTGGTAAAGAAATGAAACTAGTTAGGTCATGTATGATGATATTAATTTACATGTCCAATTGTAGACCAGACTATTAGATAAGAATAATCATGAATCTAGTTTTTTGGTGTTTGAGAACATTTTGTCTTCCAAATTAAAAAGAGCCCTGATCATGAATATGCTAAGAATCCTTGCAACACTACATGATTTCTTGAGGTTGAATGTAAGAAGACCTTATATGAAAATTGAGCATAATTAGGGAGAAGTGATCCCATACCCAATCTACACAATTCTTAGGGTTTATGGGACAAGTATTGCACCCCACATACTTCCAAGTGATGTTCCATTAAGAATTGGTTTTCTCAAGGTGATGTGACAATTGGGATATGTAGAAGATAATCATCTACTAAATCAAAGCAAGGGCACCTTTTTCCCTTCATACACTACCTTCTCTATTTTATCATGAAATAGGGAGGATGGAGATTTTTTTTTTGATATATACTCAAAAAACTTAGAATGAAGAGAGTTATACCAAGGAAACATGACCTTGAAGGCTTCATGGTGTGGCTAAAGAATAGAATCATAAGTTCAAGATTCACCCATATCTTTCATTTTCCTGAAGATGTGATTAGAATTTTTTTTTCAAGATTTCTAGAAACAAGATGATAGGAGAATGAAGTGGATCGCATTCACTAAATCAGAGAAGGATATGCAAAAGGAGGATCCAAAATATTTAGCTCAATGATTAAGGATGAAGTTCAGAAGGTTGAATATGTAATTCAAAATTTTGAGTAGGTTGTAGGGTAGTTAAAAGTGGAAAGGCTAATCCAATAAAAGGTAAAAGCTATGGTAGGTCAGGACTAGGACAAGGGAAAGGCCCCTAAGATAGAAGGAAGACCTACCTACAAACCTCTAAAGAAGATAATGGTGGTTGTAAGGAGGAAGTACAGGGTGAAAGAGAAAAAAATAGTAGCTACCCCTACTTAATTAGAGGGGTCAAGAGTTCCTTCACTAGTGCATGAATTTCCATTGTTGTCTCCTCTAAGGTCTACTACTCCACAAGTTGTTAAATTTGATTCCCTGCCAAGTGTAATACCCATAATTTCACATATGAACATGTGAGACAACTGACCAATTTTTTTTGCATTGAAAAAAAATTGAAGCTGGATCCTAAACTATTCCATACTTATTATTGTGACTATAACCTATTCATGAATTTGGATCTTTTCAACATGATTACACACACTAATTTGTAATTTAGGATGGTAACCTTCAGCATAATACAAATATATTTATTAAACATTCATTTGATCTTAGCCACATTATAATAGACAAACATGTTGTGTCTGTCAATGAAATGATCAACCTATCATAGTAATTATTTCTTAGTATAATTTGTATACTAATCGAATAATATTTTGTATCATGATTTAACCCATGGATTAAAAAGATAAATATCAAGCATGGATAATGATTTAATATAATGACCTGCAATGCAAGGGAAGCATTTTTATGATATTGTTATAGGTTAATCATTATACTTGAGACATTCAAATTCCTAAATTCAAATTAAATGTCATTTAATCATTCCACCATGCACTTTGTTATTAATGTCATCTTCAAAAAATAATTTATGAACTTACAAGGATTTTAATCTTATAGATATTTAATTCCACCCTTCTATAATTACAATGATAATAACTCTCTATCTTCAAGTGACTTAATATTTATTTAGCCATTTACAACATTTATTTCCTTGCTCATTCACCATATTAGTAGCATTGTTACAAGTTATAATACCACCATTATTTTACATTATTAATTAATTTATTTACTTATTTATTTTATTACTTTGATTATTATCTTTATATGCGTACTACCTTTAGCTCGAACTCACTTTTATTCATAGATTATTAATAAGGTGGCATTAATTCTTTACTTTCATTATTGTAGAATAGGAGGATTCACTATTCACAAGTTCTCTCAATTTAGAGAGCCTCATAGGGTGAACTACCCTAATCTACCTCAAGAACAACAACAATGATATTTTTAGAATCTAAAAGAGAAAGTCACAGATTTTTTGAACAAACTAACAAGCTCTAGGCCAAAGGACACCAGCACAAAATATGGATGATGTAGTGTGGCACGTTGGCATCCTAAAGGAACACTGGCATCTTGTATGGACAAGAGAATGAGCTTATCATAGAAAATAGCTAAGTGATCACTAACAACTGGACTTGTGAAAACTTACAAAAACAATATATAATAGAACTAAAACAAAGTAAAGTAGAAATTATAAAGATAAAGAGATAGAAAGGAAAGAATATTCTCACAACAATATAAGTAATGAAGCCTCTAGATGTGAATGTCCTCAAAAACTACATCTATAATATCTAGAGAAAGTGTTGGAGCTATAGAGGGGTTTGCCTCAGTCAAACCCCCATTTTGGTGTTCCCACCTCCATGAACAAGCAACAAGATAGATAAAGAGAGAAATGAACAAAGTGTGTGGTGAAATAAAAAACCACTCAAGAGTAGAACCTGCACCAAGTGTGAGTGATAAAAGAAAACCCTAGTTGAGGAGGAGAACATGTATCGCAAAAGAGGTGATAAAAGAAATCCCCGCTCAAGGAGGAGAACCTGTATCACAAAGTAAAAATGCGATAGCTAGGGGATTTTGAATCCCAAGATGCTCACAATAATTAAGAAAGTGTGATAGATGTGAGAGCCAAGTCCCAACAAAGAGTATTGCTAAGACAGCTTGAGAGAGCTTGAAGCTACTACAACAATTTGTATTGAGTTGTGCAAGCAAAAGTTGAAGTGTAAAAGGCTAGAGAGAAACCAAAAGTAGAAGAGTTCCCCCAATCAAATGAAAATACTTTTTTTAAGGAGGGAAAAGAAGCTTCCCAAGTGGTTAAAGGAAATCCTGAGCTATTACCACTAACAAAATTAGCTGAAAAGTGGAAAACATTCTTGAAAATAGTCATCTAAGCATTAAAACATCACAAGATGCTAGCACAATGTGCTAGTGTCCAGACACATCATGCTACAAAAAAAAAGGAAAAGCCCCAGGGTCATCAAAAGTTGAGGCACAGAGGTAGTTGCTAGAAAGGGGTGCTAGAGTATCCTGAGAGGGAAAAATGCTAATGCAGTGGCTAAAATGAGCTTACTCAAGATGCTAAGGGAGTGGACACTAAAGTGGAAGCAAGAATGTATGCAAAATTGCAAGGGGTGCAATTTTACAATTATACATTTTTACCCCACTTTAGCGAGCATATGAATCTACATTAATATGCATGATAAAGGTAATCTACTAAACACAAATAACATCATATGCCAAATGGATATTGTAGAGAAAGAAAATAGATCTTTGAACCATGGAAGTATGCCCCCAAGTTGAAGACATGCAAAATAAATGTATTAGACAAGGAAAACCCACACTAGACAACAATGTTGGAGCATAAAAAGCTAAAGGATTTCAATCATAAAATTAAATATACCTTAGTGTAGAAGGTTGTCTCAGTACTATGCATCATCCCCAAATTAAGAAATAACACACAAAAGAATTATGAAGTGAGGAGAGGAAGGGCATATACTCAGGATGAAAAAGTTGTAGATCTTTGATCTAGTATATTCAAAATAGAAGAAAAGTGAGAAGAGAAAGAATGTAAGCATCTCACAGGCTTGTAGGCCTATAAGGAAGGTGTCCTCCAAGATCTCTCACATAAAGGAGACAAAGAAAAACATCTTATAGGCCTACAGACCTACAAGGAGACAACCCCCAATATCTCTCACATAAATGAATCCCTATTAAGTAAGCACCTTATAGGCCCATAGACCTACAAGGAAGGTGCTCTCCAAGATCTCTCACATGAAGAATACTCATGGAAGCACCCTATAGACCTGAAGACCTATAGGGGAGGTAACCCCTAAGATCTCTCACATACAGGAAACCCAAGAAAGTTCCCTACAAGATCAACAACCTATAGAGGAGCCACCCCCAAGATCTCTCACATGGAGGAAGCTCAAACGAAGCACCCTACAGGTTCTCAAACCTACAAGGAGGTATCCCCAAAAATATCTACCATGAAGGAAACCTAGGAAAGCAAACTTCGCAAAGTCAGAAAGTGGCCACGTAGGCAAGTAAGCGAATAGTTGCATAGACCATCAATAGATTAGAATGCTTTCAAAGGGGTCCCTTGGGAACCCTTCAAAAGAAGAGGGGTCCACTTAAATGATGCACTATTTGAAAAGTAAGGTCTAGTCAACATGCCACCAAGCTAGACGCTAATGAGTTTATTTGAGAGAAAAGTTTTCAAAGAGGGTTCCTTGGGAACCCTTCATGAGAAATAGGGTCCACTGAAGGGATGCTTCATTTGAAAGATAGTTAGAACATATAGGATAGAGGTGAACCTCGATATCACTTGTAATGTGAAGAAAAAGGAAAGTGCATTATTAAAACAGGAGTTTGATGGCACCAAAATCATAAAGTTCTTGTATTTTATCCTTCAAGGCTTTACATTCACTTGTGGAATGGCCAAGCACTTGATGGTATGCATAGAAAGAATGTTTTTCTCTATCATTTTCATGAGATTTCTTGCATGTAGGATAAGGAAGAGTGATTAAGTGGGCTTTTAGAAGCTACAACAAAATGTACTCTTTCTTAGATAAAGGGTAAGGAGCAGGAAGTAACCCTTTCTCTTGTGGAGAGAGGTTTGACTTCTCACAAGAGGAAAAAGAAGAAGGCAACAAAATAGAAGATAATGGAGGAAGAATCTTTTCAATGGAATGAGGTTGAGAAGAATTCTTGTCACTTAACCATGGCTTCTACTTAGATCATTCATTTGAGCAACCAAGCCTCAAATTATTCTTACAGGGTGTGAATTCTGTAGGGACCTAAATTCCTTGTTTGTTATGTACACAACCTTTGCACTCATTACCATATTTAGAGACAAGTTTAAAGTGAGGGCCATAACTTGTTTGCAAATCTTGAAAAGGAGGGTCCTCATAAAGAGTATTTTCCCAACAATGGGGATCACACTCTTCTATGGGACCACCATCATCCTCTTTAATGTGATTGTCAATATTATCTTCTTTAGCAAAATTGTAATCATCTTCCTTAGAAGGAGGGTCAACACTAAGAACATTACAATTATTACTCATACTACCCAGCGATATAGAGGAATAATCCTATATGATAGTAGGCATGGATGATGTTATTGGAATTTTTAAGTGGATCGGATCAACTTTATATTCTTGAATGAAGGAATCTATAAAGTCTAAAGAACCCCAATCATCACCAAGACACAGGTTCTCTTGAAAATAGATAGGAGAAAACTTGATGTTTCTTGCTTCAGAAGGATCTTCCTTAGGGATATTTATCTCAAGAGTATCCTTTGTAGTAGATACTATTGGAGTAAACATCAACACACTAGAAGACACTAAAGGGGAGAGAGTAGGCACAACAAAAGCCTAACCAGTAGCTACCTCTCACATAAGTGAATAGCCTCAAGGTCAGTCTTAACTATGACTACTTTAATATTACAGATGAACTTAATATATTTATGCAAGGTAGACATAACTACACCCATTGCATGAATACAAGGATAGGTACAGTAACGGATCCCAACATTAAAGGCAAGAATATCATGCCTAAAGGTTGTTGACCAACATTATCAAACCCATGAATCACAATAGAAGAAGTATTAAGAGAATATCAGTCAATATTAATCTTAAGCAATAGGTCAATGCTACATACATTGAGTGTTGAAATAACAACAATGAGAGTACATCTAATGACAATTTTATTAATGTTGACAATGATAATTAGAGGATCCACTTACCTCTGTACTTTCATAGGTAGGCATTCCTATGGATAGAATGCAAAATTCAATGAATCTACACAAATATGAGCTATCAATGCATCAACATCTACCAGCCTAGCGGATGAAGGAAAGAGGATCTTTTGCAAATATTCCTAAAGCATACCTTGATAAACTAGAGCAAACTAAAGCAAGTCCCATAGTGATATCTTATTTGAGGTAAATCAAAGTTGCTCGACAAGATTGTGATCACTAGGTGCTTTAGTGATAGGTTTAGATGCCTTAGGAAGTCTTGGTTTTTTATTCATTCTATTCTCATAAGTATGGCCTACCACTCTATAATAGGGATCCTTAGAAACATCGGGAGATTTACTATCAAATGGAACACTATTAATATAACATATCCTCTTAGGAGAAGGACTAGTTGGAGTCACATAAATGACTAGTCTCTTAGGCCTCTAAGGGGTAATAGAGACACATATTACATTTATAGAATCGTCATAACTATTAAAATAATTATTTGAAGACATATTCCCAAAATTGATCCAAATAGGATCAAATGTGATGTTGGTTATTTTTTTAGAACCAAACTAATCTCTAGACATACCTATGGATTTTTTTCATTATCCAATTATTAGTAATACTAAAGGGATTGGCCAATGAATCAATAAAGGTTTCTTAGATGTCTATTCCTACTCTTTGGGCTCTATGAAACCTAGGAAGGTAATCCCACAATGTATACCTTCAAATCCTTTATAATTAAAAAGAAATAAATTATTAATAACAGGTAAATCTCTCATAATACCAATTAATAAAAATACTAAATAAGTTGGCATCTTACCATTCTAATGTTATATAAGTTGATTATGAGAGAAAAAACAACACCTTAAATAATGATTAACAATAGTGTTCATTCTAAAATTTTATAGTTAAAATATTGAGTAGTAATGAATCAACACTAAAAATGTAGTACTAACATCCCACATGAACCAGTGTCTTTATCCAAAGGAATAAGTCAATATCCTTTGACATAAACTAATAACAATTCAAATAACAACACATATAATCTCAAGAAATATTGCATTACAATATTTCTCTATGACTCCAAGATTATCACTTCTTACAAATATTCTAGAATGTGGTAATTATAAGTTATCACTCTCATATAAGCATTTACATCAATTCATTGAATCGATAGGAAACATGAAACTAAACATAAATAAGGAAATGACAGAGACAAATGAAAGAAATCCTTGACTACTTTCAATCATAACTCATAACACACATAAAAGGAGAGAAAATAAACATAAAACCAATATTAATGTGTATCATAAATGCTATACCATTATCAGTCTTACATGCATAAGTATGAACTCCAAACTAAACTTAAAACAAAGACCCTAAAACTTGCTTTGTATTTTCTTGATAACACTAACAGTATCAACTCAAAATTTCCTAATTCTATATAATTATGGTCATGAATTCCTTCTTATAGAGATGGAATAAAAGAAGCCTCAAACCAGAAAGTACACATGTCATGATTTCATAGGATTTCTTACAATGATATTCCCTTCATGGTTACACTTGATTCTTCAAGTGAAAACAAATAAACATGAGGCAGATGTACCCTCAAATCTTTGTGGAAAATAGGTCCCACCTTAAGAGACATCATTAGTTTGTTACAACAGTCATGAGATATTCTCCATGTATTCCAAATGCCAACTGTAAGGAAATCAAAACAACAAAACTTACAAAGCAACACAAAGAAAATAGAAAAATCTCAAAACCATTTAATCCACAATAGCACCACATGCTAATCACTCTAACCACTGAGGAGAGAATAATATTTCCCCATGTTTTATCAAAATCCTAATCAATATTTATTTTTAGGCTATGCATTATTCTTTTCCCATCCATTATTCTTTTCACTTACTCTGTATACTTCTCCAAAGAAATATTGTACTCCTCCTATGTGGGCCATTTGACATTTAATAAATCTTGCACCTTATACTGGGAGTATCTTGCATCAATTAAAATTCTAGCCTACTTAACAAATATATCCATTTTTTACTTAATCTCTACCATCATATTGATGGTTGCACTGAGCAAGAGATAATCAATGATAGATAGATGCATCATAGAAGCATCAAGCAATCCTACCAATTCTTCCTTCTAGGTGTCAAATTGATAATATTTCACCCTTAAAATTCAATATTTTAGGCATGCCATAGTTCTCCATTTCTTTAAATATTTTCAACTTGTTATGGAGTTGTATTCCCAATCTTCCATGGAAAGTTTTTACCTCATTTATTGAGTGAAAAGTATTCAAGATGTCAGGAATATTATATTTTTTGGGTGCCTCAGGATCTTCTATTTTTGACATCATTTCTTTTAGAGCACTCACTCTAGTAATCTAATTGTTCCACTCATTCCTAAAGGCTTTTTATACTTGCAAATACTTTTCATTTTGAATTTTTTTATACATGGCCCATACTTCATTAGCCTTGTGAGCCAACTTGGTTACTCTATGTTTGAGCACATCCCTAAAAATATCATTGGCCACCTTGCCTATCTCTAACTTGGCTTGCTTGACATTTTCCTCTTCAATAGTTAACTTTCCTCTTAAATCATCAATCTTGAGGCTAGAGTTTCCCTACCTTACTTAGACATATCAAATGAGGATGAGGGATAAGGTTGAGTCACTGTCTTTTGGGTAGCTTGAATGGTAGCACTCATTCGACTCAATTCATTCAATGCCTTATTATATTTGTTGACCAAAGATTCATATTTATTTTGAGAAATATGTGTGGTATCAACACTAAGCATCACAACATGTGTAGTCAACTTAGCTACTTGGATAGGAGTTATTTCAGTAGCTCTTTTAACCACTAATGAACCCATGACCTCTTCAATTGGCCTAGCCACCTTATGTTTGTTAGTATTTGGTGCCATAGACCATATTTCAAGGGTATGAAACTTTGGACTATACCCGAAACTAAATTCTTTATCCTCAAACTGATCCTCTGATATCAGAGCTTGAGGGTCTCTTCTAATTTTATCATAGGCTATGGCCACTATAATGGTACATCTAGGTAAGAGCATAATTCCACTATCATTAACAATTCCATGAGCTTCAATAGGAGTAAAGGCTGTAATTTTAGCTTTAATCTTTTCTTACTCTTCTCTCTCAGCTTCCTCCTGATGAGAAGGTTCAACATTGGCTCGAGCTACTTCTATTTTGTCTTTTATCTTTTTACTCCTCTATTGAATCATAAATTCCTAAAACTCTTTAGTCTACACAAACTTATCATCAGCCAAGAACTCATCACACTCCCTAATCCTAGGATAAATATTTCTTACGGCCAGAAAAAACTCTTCACAACTGCTACAAGGAAAATTTCTACCTTCGAGCAAGACACTTTCCCCTCAATTTAGACAATGCTCAATTATCAAATTGAAAACACCAAGAAAAGATCAAATTACATTTGTCATCAATTTTCACATTAGCTTTCATGGGCATTGATCCTACCACCTTAATTAATAAGAGGCATCAGTTTTGCTTACCTAGACAAAAGTTGTGCCACCCTTGTTGTAGAAAATATCTGGAGCTTTCCTAGAAAATTCTTTGGCCTCTGATATTTCATCCACTAGCTAGTGAACTAGGATGCACAATAAACCAAGTATCTACTTTTAGTTGCGACCAAGAGGGTAGAATGTCACCATTAATATTTGATAGTAAAATTCATGCAAGTGAACTGACAAGTAGCCATTATATTTTGAATCATGATCATTGATCCTTTAGCTTTAAAACTATATCAATGGTAGATAATTCACCTCCCTACTTTTCTTTATGCTTAATAAGAAATCCTTAAGATTCTGACACACTGTTTCGTCATGTAGTAGCTATTAGTAGTCGCTAGTTCATCTTGTTTTCCTCCACCTTTATTAGCGATGTAAGCATCTTAAGCAATCAAATATTGTCCCTAAGATCATTGCTTGGACTCTTGATCATCCTCATCTTCATCACTCCTCTGGAATTCAACTTTGCACCTTCACTTCAATCAACAACAAGAGTTGCATGTACCATAGTACCATAGTTTGACACGTACACCTACATAGCGATAAAAGACATCACAAATATAATGTAGCCAAATTAGTGGGAGAAAATTCCTCATAAGAGACCGTATCTCTCATCACTAATCATGACCTTAGTGCTCAAAATAAATCTACGAGGTGAGACATCATGAGGAACTCATAATCCCGCTTATTGCTAATTGTCAACAATACCTTTATAACATATTGGTGATGAGTGATGAAACTAGGATAGTGAAGTGAGAAGTCATCGATTATCTCTATTTCAACCATAAGAACCCAAAAAACATTAGTGATAGGCAATCCCATAAGAACCTTGTTCATCGCTAATCTCAAACGAAATTTTAGAGAATAATTAGTGATGGATGATACCTTAGAGATATTATCTCATTTCTCATCACTAATTTAAAATATAAACCTTAAAAGTTAATGACAATGGTGATAAGGACTTAAGGCCAACAGAAATTAGTGGAAACCTTTGTGCACATGCTCAATAAGTTGTTATGATGAGGGGCTTCTTAGGATGATACGATGGATAAAACAAAAGCTTAAAAACCCAAAAGTCATGAAAAAGCTTAGTTTTCTCAAACTTATGATGAGGAAACTAGATGCCTAATAGAGGGTATTAAAATGTTGACCTGCAATGGGCAATAAGAAGTCAACAACCAAATAGGATGCTTTAAACAATTTTTAAAAATAGTTTAATTTTGAAAACCCTCCTAAAATACAAGGTTATTTTAAAAGATGGAACAATGAGCATGAAGTTTCAATTAGTGGCTCTGACTAGGGACGTATGCCTCTCACAAGCAAGGCTACATCACCAGAATCTTAGGTTGAAGTAGACCAAAACATGCATTAAACCTGAAGGACCCAAAATAGGGAAACTACCCAAATGAGGTAGCAAACCACAAAGTGAAATAAAACCAAACACACCTATATACATGATATACAAAAATAAAGTACATGGAAAATAACATACTTAGGAGAAGTATGGATTTAAGAACTATCCATGTACTGGAAATTCAAAAAGTTTACCTTATAGGCTTTGAAGAAAATATGAATTTTCTTCGTGATTGTTGGCTATCAAGTAAGGGCCAAACCACAATGCTTCAAATTTTCCATGTTTTCCCTTATCCTAAACTCTTGCATTCCAAGCTAACACCATGTTTTTAACTTCAAATTTCTTGGGAGAAGCTCTTCTATCATATAAATTCTTAATACTTAATTGCATCTTCAAATTTTTATCTTGAGCCTCCCTCCTAGACTCATCCAACTGTACCAAATTGTTTATTTTGTGATGCATATCATCACAGATTTCTTCATCATATTCCTATACAAAATTGTACATCTTGAGTAGGTTATTATGTGGCAATCTTGCCTCTAGACAATACACCAAACAAAAAGGTGAATAACCAGTGGCCTTCTTCATAGTCACTCTATCCACTCAGAGTACCAATTTTAATTTTGAATCCCAGGCTCTTTTGTTTTTCTCCATAATTCTCTTAATTATCTTCATCAAGATCCTATTACTAGACTTTGCTCAGCCATTCCCTTGGGGATGGTAAGGTCGATATTAATAAACCTATATGCCATTTTTCTCACAAAATTCATTGAATTCATATGATCTAAGACACATAGCATTGTCTGAGCTAATCCTTTAAAGGACTCCAAATCTGATAAGAATATTATTCAACAGAAAATCAACTACCACCTCGCTTGCTTCCCTTTTTTTAGGTATAGCTTCCAACCACTTTCTAAAGTAGTCAATAGCAACAAGAATCCATGAGTGACCTCCACTAGATTTCTTTGGTATTTCCCCAATGAAATCAACCCCCCACTGCTGGAAAGGGGCTTCAACTGTCATAGGTCTGAGTGGAAAGTTTCTTGAAAACTTTAGTTTCCTTGAGAATCATTAACAAGAAGCACAATTTTTAACAAATTTTGGAGCATCTTTAAAAATTGTAGGCCACCATAATCTAGCTCTTAAAATCTTATGTGCAGTAGTCTTTTCCATATAATGACCACCACACACCCGATTCTACATTTCATGTAGAATCTCTAATGCTTGTTTTCCATCCACACATTTCAGAAGCACTCAATCCAAGATTCTCAACCATAACTCATTATAAATAATCACATACTTGATAGAATGTACTTTTAATGTTATTTTTTCATTTTCATTCATATCAATAGGACATTGCAAAGTTTTCATGTACTAAATAATTCTTCTGTACCACCTGCACATTTGCATATCACAAAGTGGTTCCACATCGATTAATTTAGAGTGATTTACTTGATTGACTTCTAATTTTTCCTTCGTCATCAACTTGGCTAGGACTTGTCCTCTTGCTAGCTTGGTAATGTGAACCTCAATGTTGAATTCTTGGATCCTCTTGATCCATTCACATCTTCTACCTATTGTTTCCTATTGAGTAAAAAATTCCTTCATGGCTACACTTGGTAGAAAATCAATAATTGTAGCCCCTTGTAAGTAAGTTATGAAGTTATTTACAACCTTCACCAAATCATAAGCTTTTTTCTCAATAGTGTCATACTTCAGTTTTGTAGATAAAAAATGCAATTGGTAGTTCAAAACCTCGCTCATTTTTCTATAGTAGAACAACAACAATAGTATGAAAAGAAGAAAAAGAGAAGATGTGCATTGGTTTGGAGAATTCAGGAGACTTCAAGACTAGAGCCTCTTTAATAGTTTGTTTTATCTTCTTAAAAGTGTAACTGAGCTCTTCACTCCAAAGTACCTTTTCACCCTTCTTTATCATTTTGGAAATAGGTCTCGTAATCTCAGTAAAGTTGGTTACAAATCTTCTTGGAAAATTTATTTTTCCAAAAAGGGATTGGATACCCTTTACATTTCTTGGCAAGGTAATCTTATCAATAGTTGCTACTCTCTCAGGATCTTACTCCTTTGGATACAATATGTCCTAGAAATTTTCCCTTGATAACCCCAAAGGAACATTTCTTTGGATTCAAAGATATTCCATATTCTAGTGACCTGAAAAATAATATTTCTGAATGCATACAATGGTCCTCTTCTCTATTAGAATAAGTGGTCAAGTCATCTTGATACACAACCATAAATAGATCAATAAAATCTAAGAAATATATGTACATAGCCCTTTGAAAAGTATCACCAGTGTTTGTTAAGCCAAAAGGAATCCTTACATACACATAAGTACCCAAGGGAGTAGTAAATGTAGTCTTGTATTGCTCAGACTCTTCCACTTTTATTTGATTATACCCTGAAAAATTTTCTATCATTGACAATAGCTCACAACCAGTTACCTTTTGCAACATGGCTTCCATGTTGGGTAAGGGATAATTATCCTTTAATGAGGATAAATTCAAGTTCTTGAAATCAACACACAATCTTATATCCCCATTATTTTTCCTTACTGGTACTAAATTGGATACCCATGAAGAATGCCTAATGGGTTTTATAATACCAGCCTCCCTTAACTTTATCATTTCTTCATGCATCTTGGGAGCTATCATAGGATTAATTGGTCTTTTCTTTTCTCGAAATGGTTTTGCATCCTCCTTCAAAAGGATTTCATGTTGGAAAAACTCTTCTTTGTAAGCTTTCAATTCATCATACGACCAAGAAAAGACATGCCTATACTTTCTCAACAAGGAAATTAGCATATGTTTCACATTTGGTTTCATCCTTTTTCCTATATCAACCCTCTTTAGGGAATTATCAGTTCCTGAGTTTACTTCTTCCAAATCTTCTGAGTAGGCAGCAGTTGTTTTTGCCTTACTGGTTTCATGACTATCAAAGACCCTTTCAAGCACTACAAAACCTTTAGGGATTTTCTTTGTTTTTAATTGGATGACCTCATTTCCAAAAATCGTGTCTTGTCCACTAGTATTTTCTACAAACCCACTAAAATCAATCTCCTAACCTTCATATTTATCAGCACATTTTATAAATCTAAGCATATTCTCATCATCATTAAAAATTTTCTAGTTGTGTATATTGCCAGGGATAGAGGGCCTTGTCTTTATCTCAACCTTTGATATTCCTATGAAAGTTATATCATCAAGTCTTAATGCAATATTTTCTAATCGATCAACAACTTTGTTATGTCCTCTCTCCATCCAGTCTATTCCAAAAGCATCAAACTATTCAATGGAGTCCCAAACAACATTCTGGTATTGCCTTAGTCTATTATTTTTGCAAGCAAAATTAGCTCTTTCCTGGGATATTACTAACTTAGAGTCACCAATTACCATTAGTTTTCTTATTCCATATTTTTCAGCAAGTCTTAATCCCAATAGCAAGGCTTCATATTCTACTACGTTGTTTGTATAGACAAAAGATAGTGTAAAAGAAAACTTGTAAGTGTTTCTAGTTGTTTATACTAGAAAAATCCCTACAACGAATCCATATTTAGAGATCACACCATAAAAGTACATTTTCCACAATCCTTCTTTAGTAAACCCTCCTGAAACTTCATTTTATATAGGTGCAGGACATTTTTCAATTTCCTTTGGTACTTCCTCTACCCTAAACCCATCAATGTTAGTGTCTATAAAAAGAATTGTGTTATCTTTAGGGACATGTTCCAACATATGTGGGACTCTATATTCTCTCATTACTTGAATATTCTTTCCATCAATAGGAAATATGGCATAAAACATATCACACTGCATATTGCCTCCCATAGATGCACTCCATTTTTGTGATAGTAGCATTCCATAATTAAGTGGGATATCAACTATAACCACACTCATTTTAAACTCCTTATCAGGGAAAAATGCTATCCTATATGGAAGCTCATTTATCACACCTACTAAAGGGACTTCCCTGGCATCCATGGCATAACACTTACCATGAGTACTATAAATTTTAAATCCTAACGCATCCATGATTTTAACTAGAATTATGTTGTTTGATGCACCAAAGTCAATAATATAATTCTTTATGAAATTCCCCCTAACTATTAAGTAAGAAAAAATGAATCTATCTTATCTAGACATGTATTCATAGAATTTCCAAGAAAAATGTGGGGAGTCTCAGTAATTACTCCTTCAACTTCTTTACCTTTTTTTCCCTATCACTTAATTTGAAAGGAGCGAGTTTTAATACATTATTACTGGCTAAGGCAATTCTAGTGATAAGGACCACTACTTTTTTCTTATGTTCCTCTATACTCATTATTTCAAGAAAAGGTATAGACACTTTAACTTGCCTAAGTAACTAAAACATGTCAACATGAGTATATTTCAGTAACTTAGTAGAAGGAATACCTTTTTCATGGCTATTTTATTTTTTTAGGCTCCTAGTTGCTTCATCCCTGTGATTAGTATCCTATTTTATGGCTTCAGGAACTTGCTTCTACATCTTTAGTTTTTTAGCAAAAAAATTGTGTTCAGGAACAACTCTTAACTTGCCTATCATCTTGGCCCAAATTTTATCTCCCTTGTCTTCTTTCTCTTTGACAACTTCTTTATTTTTATCAGATTAATGTTCCTTTCCCTTATTCTTTTTTTCTTTGATGAACAAACCGGTAGGATTACCTTGTTTGCCTCCAATAGTTCTATTCCTCAAATGATAAGAACTTTTATCTTGAGCAGCTAAGAATGCTATATACTTTGCAATCTCTTCCACATAAGGCTTTCTCAATGAGATACCAGCTTCAATTACATCCAAATTGTAGGCCTCTTCATTACTAGTATCATCTTCATCTGAAATAACCTACTAATTATGATATGTGTTAGCTATTTTCCTTTGATTTTCAACATCTACTTCACAAGTGTCTTCATCAAAAGAACATTCACTATAGGAAACATCATAATCACCTAAAATCATAATCACATCATCTTCCTCCTCTGGATCTTGCTGATAACATTCCTCAAGCACTCCATCCTCTACCTCCACCATTTGTGCCACTGCACACTGTTATGAGGAATGTGGCATTTGGCAAGTCATACACTAAGGATTATCTTTAGAAAAGTTTCCTAAATGATTTTGTAGATGATCTAGAGGAACTTTTTTTTTAGCATTTCTTTGATTATTTAAGATAGGTTTCCCATTATACCAATTGGTATTGTAAGGATAGTCTTGTAATCTAGGGGGTCTCTCACTCCTTTGGAAATTTCTTCGTTGAGCCTTTTCTTATTTTTCAATTTTTTCATTGATTGTTTTCATGAAGCTCTCGAGCTTGTCTTCAATTTCCACCCCTTTAGCACCTAAATTCTTTTCTTCCCTTTTTGAAGTTTTGAAAAGCCTTGGATCATCATGTATGCCAACTTTACCAATTGTTTTACTGATGTTTTTAATATGTTTTTCCATCTCAAAAGCTTCTCTTAAAGATTTAGGATGATAATCTAGTAGGCGGTAACTCATCTTTCCATCAAAATCATTGCAATAATTTACCAAGCATACATGATCATTTAAATGTAAATGAGGAGGCAACCTTTTTCTAGCCTTTTTGAACCTTACATTGAACTCAACAACAGATTCATTGGACCCTTTCACAATATTATTAAATTGATTCAATAGGAAACTTAAATCATTCTTATCATCATATTGTTCTATAAGAACCTTGGTGAACTCTTGCCAAGAACCAATTCTCTTAGTAGGTAAACCTATGTACCATTATCTTGCATCCTCAATAAGAGATTGCATAAATAACTTCATCATGATGTCTTCTGCTTGTACCTCAAAATCATCCATAATATTAGAAAATGCTTTGAGATGGTGTTCACCACTGAGAGCATTATTTCCAAAGAATTTTTCTATAGCAATTCTAAAATATTTAGGGAATGGGTTAGGATAGCCAATATTCCAGTGAAAAACAATTGTTGGTACCTATCTATAAGGAAAGCTTAGGTGCAGAACAAACTCTCCTAACATCAAAACCTCAGGGAAGAATGCATATATGAATTTAAATTTTTCAATTACAGTTCAATTAGATACAGTTGAAAAGAATAATAGAAATGAGAAATGAAAACATATACAATTGGACACTAGATTTATGTGGGAAAACCCTTACAAGAGAAAAATCCACCACACCAAGAAAAGCCTCATTGTTTTACAGTAAAGAAAAGTACATATAGAGATCAACTTCACTTTCTGATGTCAATTATTATAGCAGCCTCATTCACTGATCAAACTTATATAGAAATTTTCTCTAAAAACATCCAATGAATTCACTCAGATCATTCTGTGTTCAATCGAGCAACACTTTGTTATCTCACACTATTCATCATCATCTGCCATTCTTAGAGAGTAATCCATTCTGTCATAGTCTATTCATCTCCCTCATAGGTATGGTTGCAATAGTCCAACTACCAATGGTTCTCCATCCGCTTCACTCATTGGTTCAAAACAAAACACGTCAAATAGTCATTTGGTCAAAGCATTCAAACAAAATTGCATGTCAGTGAGACACTAGACCATGTCTCCCTGATGCCTAAATGCACGATCACATAGCTATTGACAAGATCAAAGGGATTAGAAACACCCAAAGAAGTTAGAACAATAACATATCAAGTCTCCCGGATATCACAAGAAAACCAACTATCCATCGGAAAGAGTCCAGAAGATTTCATCGACAGTTAATGTCACTTTGATATGAATATCGACAAGAGTAGCACCATTAGCAAGAGATCATGCCAAATGCAAAACCATCTACTAGACCCACTCTATTAGCAAGACAACTCACCAATGTCAACTACAAAACCATTTTCAATACCATCATTGTCTCTAAGACTTCACACCAATGTTCAACTCATATTGCTCTATTAGCAAGACCATCACTATCGGTGAGACATCATACCAAACATAGAATAGTCAGAGAGACCAATGTTATCGGCAAGAGTTCTCACTAAACACAAACTTGTCAATAAGAGGAAAGCCATCGATAAGAGTTCTCACCCAAGTTGTATGCCCATTAGTGAGACTATAGCCATCGGCAAGAAATCATACTGAATGCACCAGCCTATCAACGAGAGAAACACTATCGTTTAGACTCTTATAGAGCCCTCATGTCACCCTGATGACATTTTTGTTTAAAAAATTTGGTGAGACATACTCTGTTGAAATGAATCACTCTAAAGGTTCATGCCTCTCCTTGATGCCACTCATCACCAAGACTATCCCTGATAATCACTATGAATCAACCCGTTGACAAGATAGAACCAAAGTCTCAGTGACTTTAATCTTTTCAGAAGTTTAGAACACATCTGCTAGTCAGTAAGACATTCTGAGGGTCTCATGGATTTTTCTCTTTCAGAATTTTCATGTCAATAAGCTTGAGGCACATTTTCCAACAATCTCCCACTTGATGAAGATCTTATTTACACCTCTAGAGCATAAAAAAACTACTGAAATTCATGGGCACTAAGGCCCATTGAATTGGAAAACCACTTGAACTTGTCTATGCTCCCTAGTTTTGTCAATGCATCTGCAAAATTTTTCTAGAGTATCCAATTTTTCTAAAGAGAGAGATTTTCCATCCTCCACCATATCTCATACAAAATGATATTTCACATCAATATGTTTTGTCTTGGCATGGAAAGTAGGATTTTTTGCCAAACAGATAGCACTTTTACTATCACAATAAATTGTAATTATCCCTACATCAAACCCAATGTTAGAACACAAATTTTTTAACTAGATTTCTTCTTTATAGGCATGTGTTGCTACCATGTATTTTGCCTCTGTAGTGGACAAAGAGACTATAGCCTTCCGTTTACTCATCTAACTAATTTTACCACCATTCATCATGAAAATATATCCACTGGTGGATCTTTTGCTATCAATGTCCCTTGCCCAATCAGAATCCACATAGCCTCGAATGCTGAGAGTCCTCTATGATTCAACCAAATCACCATGGTAACACAAAGCATATTCTAAAGTGCCCTCCAAATATCTAAATACTCTTTTCATAGCATCCCAATGTGTCCTTCCAGTATTTTCCATAAAATGTCTATGTAACCCCACTACTTGGGCAATGTCTTGCCTTGTATAGACCATTGCATACATTAAACTACCAACTACACTAGCATAAGGCACTCTGGTCATGTGCTCCATCTCAGTAAGAGATTTTAGACAATCTTCAATAGATAGCTTCATTCCATGCAAAACTAGAACAACTAGCTGCTTGCAATCAGTCATACAAAATCTCTCCAAAATAGCATTAATATACTTACTCTTACTGAGCCAAACATTTCTACTCTTCCTGTCCCTAGTTATTTCCATGCCCAGAATATACCTGGATGCACCAAGATCTTTCATTTCAAACTTTGTAGACAATTGAGATTTTAGATTAGAAATCATTAACTTACTATTGCCTATGAACAACATATCATCAATATAGAGAGAAATAATAAGAACACAATCATTTTCAGCTTTGTAGCACACACAATGATCAAATTTCAATCTTACAAATCCCAATGACAAAACAAAAGTGTCAAACTTCTGGTACCACATTCTAGGAGATTGTTTTAATCCATACAAAGATTTTTTCAACTTGCAAACTAGTTTTTCTTTACCTTTTTCCACAAAGTGCTAATGCTCAGAGATATGAATTTCTTCTTCAAGGTCACCATGAAGATATGTTGTCTTCACATCCATCTATTCAATCTCTAAGTCATACACTGTTGCAAGTGACAAAATAAATCTGATAGACATCAACTTGGCTAGAGGAGAAAATATTTCTCCATAATCAATTCCCTCTACCTGGGAATACCCCTTTCCAACCAACCTCACCTTATACTTTTCCAAAAATACCATCCAGACCTATTTTCTTTTTAAATACACATTTGCAGCCAACAACTTGTATGCCTTCTGGCAAGGACACCAAACTCCAAGTATCATTCTTTTCTAATGATGCCATTTCTTCATTCATGGCATCTAACCAAGAGTTTGAATCAAACATTCTAAATGCCTCTTTCATAGTCCTAGGCTCATCAATGCTCGAAAGTAAAGCATAGGCACAAGTAGAATCTAAAAAAGAAAACCCATACATATCAGGTTGCTTTCTTTCACATGTTGACCTCCTCAAAGGTTGAGGCTAAGGTTGATCTTCTTCTTCAGAACTCTCAGAACTACTTGAGCTTCCTTAGTTTCAAGTACATTTTGAATTTTCAATTCCTCTTTATCTAGTGTCAGAGGAATTTCAGCTACATCCTTTTTAGTTTCTAATTTTTTATCTAACTGTAGATCCAAAGTAGAAGGCTTCATCTCACAAAAAATAACACTTCTACTATATAGAACCTTCTTTGTATCAAAATTCCAAAGCTTGTATCATTTTATGCCAACACTATAACCAATAAAAATACATTTAACAACCTTGTTTTCCAATTTAGACCTTTTTTCATTTAGAACATATGCATATGCCTCATAGGGAAAGACACGAATGTGTCTTAGAGAGGGCTTATTTCTAGACCATGCTTCCAAAGGTGTTTTCTTGACAAGAGTGGAATTCGAAGAACGATTTATTAAATAACATGTTGTTGCAACTGCCTCAGCCCAGAACTTCTCCTCCAAGCTAGCACTGCTTAGCAAACTCTATGCTCTTTCCATCACTATCCTGTTGAACCTTTCAACAACTCTATTTTGTTGCGGAGTGTAAGGTGTAGTTTTATGTCTTTTAATCCCATGATCTTTATAGTACCTTTCAAACTCATTAGAACAAAAATCACCGCCATTGTTAGTCCTTAAAGATTTTATTTGTCTTCCAGTCTGATTTTCCACAAGGTTTTTAAATTCCTTAAAATGATTGAACACTTCTTATTTAATTTTCAAAAACTAAACAAATTCCCTTCTTGAACAATCATCAATGAACGATACATAATATCTTGATTTAGACAAAGAAGGAACATTTACTAGATCAAAAACATTAGAATGAATATAATCAAGTAAACCAAAAGATTTGTGAGGGCTAGAATAGAATGAAACATGTCATTGTTTACCATATATATAATGTTCACAAAACTCAAATTTGAGGTCACAATCATCAAGCCCTTCCACTAGGTTTTTAAACCTTTTTCTCTAATGTGGCCAAGCCTATGATGCTAGAGCATAGTCTTTCCTATTGGAAGTTTAACTTCCATAGAGTTTTCGCTATTAGGAACATTTTCCTCCTTTTCTCCATGAGTAGCCTTCTGTGACATTATAGAGACACTATTGCATCGAACAACAAATGCATCGAGCTTATACAAAGTACCTGTAGACATGCAAATTTATTATTATGCACTTAGTTTATGTTCACCTACTAATAAATTAATCAATCTCATCAAATCCATTCACCACGTAAATCATAACTATTAAATAAATCAAAGGCTCACATCAACCTTTTAATTAAATAAACAAAACTTTATTTAATTAAATCTCCAAATACATATTACATCCCTCTTTGATTTAAATAAATCCAAATATGAAGTCAAATGGGTCAAAACATCCTAATCATCATTAAGCTAATCTAATCCTAATTATCCTAACCTAACTACCCATCACATCCTCTACATAATCCTACTTGCACAAATAAATCAATTTATTGATTTATTAAATCCAACATTTTCACTCAACATGGCATCTTTGAGGAATATTCCGTCAAGTTTGAATTCAAAAAAAAGTGGACATGTACATCCAACAAAACATTTATGAGCTCTTACATGTCCCTTGCACAAGTAAAACTCAACATTTAATCTCAAATTCAAATTTGAATTTCCCCCTCTTGGGCACATTTCCCAAATCTTGCACACTCCTCAACCACTCACAAGAAGACAAGTGTCCTCATCTCATTGGTCCAATCTTAATCCCACATTTCTCTCTCATAAGAATTCTTTCAAATTGAGAATATTTAAATAGAGGCTTCATCCTTCAACAAATCCTCCACAATCTCCAAAAATCCACAATCATTCATGTAAAGTCACTCTCCTTAGGAGAACTAATTTTCACCATTGCATCATAGTAGCTTCATATCAATTTCATCATTGAGCTTAAGCAACGATTGGGAAAAGGATTATTTCCATGGAAGAACCAATCCAATATGAGATGATTTATTTCATTGTTTTCATGTGCTTATATAGCTTTCTTATGTCATTTGTTTGCATTTGAAAGAATTGATGTATCATTTCATATGGATGTTGAAATTTTTCTTTATTTTAAACTAATTATGCTAATGTTTGTTTTAAGGTTTAACCATTTGCAGATTTTCACCATCTAATGAAGTGTCCATTCATTGCTTTCTTTTTCTATTTTAGGCTAACTAAACCATTGGTTTGATCTTTTAAAGTTGGTTAAAATGAACCTTAGAAATTGACTAAACTTTACTTTTGGGCTAAAATTGAACAAAACAATCTATCACATTTCCTTTGGTGCTTAAAACGAATTCATTATTACATTGTGGGATCTAAAATGAAAATGTGCTTCATTTTTTTGTGAGATCTTACTTGAACTAACATCATTGAAAAAGGACATATGCGCTTCTCTCACTCTTAATAGTGATCTTGAGAATCAAAAAGCCTTTTTTGTGACTTTAGGGTGAGACAAAGCAATCACCTCCACACTTCGATTTCGGTTTAAAATTGAACAAGATCTTGTGCAAGTGTGAGTTAGGTATACTGTGTGTATTCTCCCTTTGTTTCTAAATGAATGTTGATCGAACCATGAATGTGCTTGCTTACTATTGTTTACCTTTAGAGGGGCCTACCTAAGAGACACATCTAAAAAGAGAACTCAAAGGTGACTCCAACTGGTTTTTCATTTGGGCTGGTATATAAATGGATAAGACTAAACTGTCAAGTCCTCATGGTATGTAGGCCTTATCCATACAGCGTCTTTTAGAATGGGGTACTACTGTAAAACATATAAGAGCCCCTAGTAGGATTGATTAAAGCCTTTAGTGGCTTACTGGATGCTCGCAAGGTGCCATGTCCCCAATGTTGTGTCATTAAGAACCTTGTTTGTAGAAGCTAACCAATCCATCGAATGAGTTTATCAAAGTGGTTCATTGGAACTTAGATTCCAAGAAGTTACTTGCCATGTCTGATCTTGGTTGAAATATAGAGGTTAATACTTCATTCTTAACATACCTTTATATTTTATCCTTGGTTGCATGTAAAATCATTTCTTCTACTATGAAGGGCATGAGGTAAGCCCACCAAGAAAAACATACCAATTGAGCTAGGATGTTATATTGCATGTGAGTCAATTTGAAATCATAGTGCTATAATAAAAAACATTGGAAAACCAACATTCAACATGAGCATCAAATCTCAAAACCTTTAGGAGAAGCAAATATCCTTGAACAAATTCACATGTTATTGCTTTCCCTTGGGATTCATGTCCTTAGAGGCTTCTAATCATTTGGATTTCATCTCAATTTTCTCATACTAAGGTCAACAATAGGTAACTCTTGCCTCAAATTTTCTTGGTTTCTGCATAATACACTTTGCGGGATAAGGGGAAAGTTGAGACATTAGACATCTAGATTCTAAATCTAACCAAGAGATTTTTTGTGGTAAAAAGAATCCATTAAGCAAAGATTAAATCAATTGGACTCCACATATGTTCTTGGAATATTTTGGTCGTATGGTTTTCCTGCAAACATTGATCTTTTGATTTTTAATTACTCTTAGAGAAAGGCATGTTCTTCACTATCTTGACCTAGTAAAAAAGTCCTTAGGTTCATTTAGGATCAAATCAAACATTCATCCATCCAAAAATTCATCATATCAATCCCACCAAACAACTTTAGATCTTTGGAAACATCATTCTGATACTTGGGTAGATCATCAAAATCAAAATCACCTTGTTTAGTTAGGTGTAGGGGAATGCATCCTTTCTCATACATTTAACTAAATTAGTAATCCTTTGAGAAAAATTCATCCTAAGATCACATCCAACATCTTGGGGTTTACACGTTCATTACCCAAATCAAACCAATCAAAATCAAACCCTAAGTCTAGCATTGATCCAAAGTCCCTAAATGTTCAAACTCATATCATTCACCCCTTTCATCCATCATCTCATCATTGGTCCTAAGAACCTTAAAGGTCACTTTTGCAACAGGGTCAAAACACAAGAGGGACATGGAATATAAACATGATCCATACATCATGAGTAATCCAAGTCAACTAAGCTATCAAATTCTTACAACGTTGATTGATTATCAACACTCACACTTATACAATCCATACATGGGATCATTACCTTCTACAAATGTCAATGGCACAACAAGTTTGAGTATGCCCAAATCAAAGATTTGGATACCTTTCCCAATGGTAGATTTAAATCAAAGTCCAAACTGACAAATCCACCAACCAAAAAAATCAATGCATAAGCCTTCAAATGAACGTCATCCTATCAAGTCCCTACATGTCGAGTGAGAATGTACCAAGTTCAAAGTTTCCAAACATGAATCCAACAAACTTTGGGATAAACATGTTTGCAAATCATATGAATATCATTCAAAACCCAAACAAGATGTTAACAACTCCAAAATAAGACAATGTGATTCCCAACATCAACAATCTTCAAATTCAACCTATCATGCAAAATTTTGAGTGTCATCCCAAATCAGAACATTATCCCAAATTAGTTTGTCCATGATCCCATTCAAACACCACAAGGGTACATTCCAAATCTACTTCAACAAAAGCCAAATCAAGGGAATCAAATGCAAAATCAAGATAAAATTTTGCTAGAACAACTTGCTTCACATGCCAAACTAATTGAATTATTGAGCCAAGAGATATCTTCACTCCAAAATCAATACACGCATCCATTGGTTAATCCATGTCATCAAAGCACTAAGTTGTGCCCACCACAACATCAGGAACAATATTTCCAATGTCAAGGAGTTGGACATCAAGATCAACCCCATCTTGAACATCAATCACCACAACTCAAAGATCAATCACCACAACTCCAAAATCAATCACCACAAGGTCAATTTAAAGTGAAAATCTCACAAGGGAACAAGTAAAAATACACATTACTTTGGAGACCAATTGAATCAGTCCTACAACAATTGGTATAAGAAAATCTCATCAAAATCCCCATTTATGTGAACTATCAATAACCAACCATAAAACCACCAGGAAATAATGAGAAGCACCTTTGTGATTATCATAGAATAAAGGGACACAAAACATCAAATTGTGTTTGACTCAAAAAACTCATCCAAGACCTAATTAATCAGAAGATAATCACTATTGGGGACAATAATAGCATTGGAAATCTCTCCACCACAACTATTGAGTAGAAGGAGCAAGATCAATCCATCACTGAGCACCTTGAAGTTGTGTCTACTTCATTCGTAGATCAGATCAACATATCTCAAGAGTCACTTTTCAATCATGATCAAATTCCATCAACCAACAATGATTCAATCAAAGAAATGTCAACATCATTTGACCCTATGGTTGAGGAAATTGGAAATCCCTCCACCATAATTGTTGAAAATAATGATCAAGATTTATCCATCAATAAAGATGTTTTCACCTCATCTAATGAGGCATCAACCAATGATCATGTTGAAAATGCCTCTACATTACCTAATGAGTTAAAGGACATATCTCAAGAATTTATTCCAAAGCAAGATCAAAATCTTCCACTAAGGTTTAGCAATGGTCCTTTCCAAGACATGTTGACCCCATTTGACCTCGTGGTTACAAATAGTGAAGGAACTCTAAACTCAAAACTTGATCTAAGTCCACTCAAAGATCAAGAGGATATTGAGCCACTTCCCATTCCTAATGGCGACATCCAAGAACCCCTTATAAGCAATCCATCCTTTCAAATTAACCCATGTCAAGAACTTGATCCAAAGCATGTAAAAAGAAATCCAGAATCATTCAAGATCAAGAATTTGTATCTTCAAGATACTACAATAATCTAATGGACACTATCCTATCTATGTAAGATGATCATATCCATGTAGCACATACTCCTCCATCTACCCATGAGATTATTTCTGTGAATGGACATGTAGATGATCTTCATTCAGAGCAGGATTCTTTTACTCCTAATATTATTACACAAAAAGAGTAGGTTATTGATTCCTACAACCAAACAAATTTATCAACATCAAGATCAGATATATACTGAATCCAAACTGAGGACATTAGGTATGTGGATATCCAACATTATCTGCTCAAGGAAACAAGTCAGAAAGAATAGTATAATTTAGAGTTAGTAGAGTAGCAAATTGAAACGTCACCTATGGTGGTCATTTATTAGAGAATTCATTCTAAAAAAGAGCTCTCAGAATAGGTAGAATCAAACCATGAAGGTACTACTATTAGCATATTGGGGGCAACTTTGTCTCAAGAAAATGTCAATATAGGGAGCACGAAGAGTCCTTATGATGAAACTAGTGTCAATACTACAACCAACCACGTCACGAATCCTCATCCATCCATCACCCCATCCATGAATTGGGACCAATGTCAAAAGAAAGAATTGAATCAAAGTACGAAGAATGTTATCAAAGAAAAAGAATCAAAAAAGCATAATGGACAAATCAAATACTTATAGATACCAAAGAATACAAAGAAAGATTATCCCTATCAAACTCCATCAGTCAAAGAAACTATGGGACAAAATAATAAAGGGAAAAGTATCCATCAACGATGTCCACAAAAGCAAAAGCAGAATTTTCAAGTGATGTACAAAGTGTATCAAGCAGTTGGTCTTAATTCCATGCACACTTTCATATCCACCCATCATTGTTCATCTTCCCCAGTTTGGAGAGTCAAAGATTCCAAACTATCAACCAATCCATCTTTTATCCCTAAACACACTCCATCCACGCCTCCACGCATAATATCCAATTCTCACATTGACCATGTATTGGCAACAGCCCTTCATCATAAGGATTTAGAAGGCACTCTATCACAATCTCCGCACAAAGATAAATTTAACTCCGTTATCAACAAAGCAGATTAGGCATCTCAAAAGTTGCATTCAAGTGCACATATCTTGGTAAGGTATCTTCTTCAAGCAGGATATCGATGGCACATTATGAAAGGGGCATCTATATTAGTAACACCTCGTGATTCAGAATGAGCTTAAAATCTTTCAAAAAAATAAAAAAATATGAAAATCCAAAAAAATCAAAAAAAGGATTTAAAATAGTAAAGAAAAAATCATCCTCTAGTGAAAACCACATGGGCGGCGCTTTGGATAGGTACCATGATGAAAACCTGGAAAATAGGCGTCGTGTGTAGAATTAAGCATCTACGTGCACTAGTTTAGGTGAAAGCATCTTATCCCATCCATAATAAATCCAGTATTTCATTCATTGTATCCATAATAAATCTATCCATCCATAAACCATTTATCCAATCCATTTTCATCCATCTACATCCATCATCCAAGTTATCTTGATTTTGATGAAAGTTTGGGGCACACTTTACACTTGCTTACGGGAAAACATCTTGACATGGGCCATTTTCATTAATCCTATCCTATGCAGGATTATCTGAGCCATGAAGCATTATCCAAATGAGCATTCTTTATCTGAACACCTTATCTAATCATAAGATAATCCTTGGAATCCTTTGCATATCCATCCATCCATACACCTATCTGAGCATTCATCCATCATATTCCATACATTGCTAGACACCAGGGGTAGATATTTACATCTTGCTTCGAGAATAAATATTGATCTATATCCTCCAACTTATGTGGTGATCCAAAGATTAACAAACATGAAATCAAATTGGTCAAGCATTTGTGATCCAAAATCCAAATCACTAGCCCATGGCATATTTCTATGAGAAAACATTCCTTATCAAAGCTTCATCTTTCATTGAACATCGATCTAAACAATCAACATTAGTCACATCTAATGCACCCTTTAAACATTACATCAAATCATCCAAACATCTTCTATTCAAAACCAAGCTTCAACAATCCTGATCAATCGAATCCAATCAATCCATAATCTTGGGATATCCTTGTCGATCATTGTGTTGCTTAACACTATCCTTGCATTGTTGTGCATCCTAAACAATGTTATCATCATCAATCCTAATCAATCCCGATCAATCCAATCCTTTCATTGTTGTGTATCCTCAATAATGTTATCATCATCTTCAATCCATCGATTTGATCAGTCAACCTTAGCTTGGTTTTCAACAAAAATCCTTAACAGAGCACTAATATCATCACACATGTCCATATCTAGAATATCAAAATCATGCGAAAATCCAAAAACATCCAAATCATATCAAAATCAAAAAATAGTCAAAAACAAAAAATGTCAAAATCATTGGAATCTGAACTACGTCGTCTCTGAGCTTAAACGTAGGCAAGACTAATCTTTGATCAGCCCCCGAGACATAAAAATCCAAAAAAATTCAAAAAACATCAAAATCTAAAAATAATCAAAAACACAAAATCCAAAACATTCAAAAACACAAAATCCAAAAACATTTGAAAAAATCAAAAATCAAAACATTTGAAAAATCTCAAAAAAATACCAAAAACAGCCTCAAAAAATTTCAAAACATCAAAAACATCCAATATGTAAAAAATCCATCCATCTCATCTCACTTGCACCTGCAATAATCAATCATACATAATAAAATGATCATCACCTTCATCCTTTGGCAAAAGAAATAGAAACAATCATAATAATCAGAAAAAGAAAAGCTTCAATGGTAAAATCAAAGCAAACAACAAACCGTTAAATGCAAAATCAAACTCTTGATCATTTTCAAACATGTCAATCAACCTTATATCAATAGCCTATCAATCACTTTATCAAACCATCATCATCCTACACAATGCATGTCCTAGGATATATCGTTCTGACAATGGGCATCATTTTGGATATCACCTTGGATTCTTATCCTATCAAAACAAATCCCTTTGGCTAGAGATATGAAGAAAATTGGCTTGTTTTCATATTTGAACTTTTCTTTTGATTTATCTTATTGTGCTCATTCCAAGGACCTCTCGATGATATCCGAATGAAGGATTTAGAGAGATAGGAATGGGGCAATGATCATTATCCTTTTTTCTACTGTGCTTGTTGGACGTTCTTGTAAAATAACTTTGCAAATACTTGCTTTGTTATGTACATCCTAGCAAGGTTTCCATATGTCAAGTCTGAACAAGAATACTCCTATCTATTTGTCGATTCAAAGTCCATCGCACTAGGTACAATGCCATCCTGATTCTTTATACCTTGATGCATTGTATCTATGTGTATTATCAAACATCAGGTTAAGTAGCCCTTTTAAAATCCCAATCCTTGATAAGAAAATCATCATCTATCATCTATCATCATCATCTCTAATAAAGTATCATCAGATCATGGACTTGTTGGATCCTCTTGTCATCATATCATTCCTATTTTATTCTTCTCCGCACTAACATCACGTCATGAATAATTAATCATCATCACCAGTGCATCCATCCTGCATTCATCAATATTTTGTACATCATCTAATCACAACATATCATCATCATAATATAGATCTATTATTCTAAGCATCTCATAAAATCATACATTTGCATAATCATAGCATATCACATCATCCATATCATCCATCTCACATCATATCATCATTTAATTTGCTTAAGATAATATAGATTTGTTATTCTAAGCATATTAAAAGCATCTCATTTGCATCATCATCCATAACCATCCATTTTGAACCTCTTTATCGTGAGATCGACCCTCAAATCGAATCTTTTCACTTGATCTCTCGAGGGGGAAATATACCAGTGTACTTTCTGCTAGGCCATCCGAAAAATTAAAAAAAAAATTCAATTTTGATCACAGCAAGTTTATTCTTTGAACCAATGCAACAAGTACATGGCTTCAAAGAGGGGAAAAATGTAGATATGAAAAATTATCATTATGCACTTAGTTTATGTTCAAGCGCTCATTAAATTAATCAAGCTCATCAAATCCATTTACCAAGTAAATTAGGACTATTAAATAAATCAAAGTCTCACATCAAACTTTTAATTAAATAAACAAAACTTTATTTAATTAAATCTCCAAATACATATTACATCCCTCTTTGATTTAAATAAATCCAAATATGAAGTCAAATGGGTCAAAACATCCTAATCATCATTAAGCTAATCTAATCCTAATTATCCTAACCTAACTACCCATCACATCCTCTACATAATCCTACTTGCACAAATAAATCAATTTATTGATTTATTAAATCCAACATTTTCACTCAACATGGCATCTTTGAGGAATATTCCGTCAAGTTTGAATTCAAAAAAAAGTGGACATGTACATCCAACAAAACATTTATGAGCTCTTACATGTCCCTTGCACAAGTAAAACTCAACATTTAATCTCAAATTCAAATTTGAATTTCCCCCTCTTGGGCACATTTCCCAAATCTTGCACACTCCTCAACCACTCACAAGAAGACAAGTGTCCTCATCTCATTGGTCCAATCTTAATCCCACATTGCTCTCTCATAAGCATTCTTTCAACTTGGGAATCTTTAAATAGAGGCTTCATCCTTCAACAAATCCTCCAGAATCTCCACAAATCCACAATCATTCATGTAAAGTCACTCTCCTTAGGAGAACTAATTTTTCCCATTGCATCATAGAAACTTCATATCAATTTCATCATTGAGATTAAGCAAGGATTGGGAAAGGGCTTCTTTCCATAGAAGCACCAATCCAATATGAGATGATTTATTTCAAGTTTTTCATGTTCTTATTTAGCTTGCTTTCATAATTTGTTTGCATTTGAAAGCATTGATGTATCATTTCATATGGATGTTGAAATTTTTCTTTGTTTTAAACTAATTATGCTAATGTTTGTTTTAAGGTTTAACCATTTGTAGATTTTCACCATCTACAGTACCAATACGAGCACCCCTATCTAGCACCATTGAGCCTTTAGTCATCTTACAACCATTTCTAGAGAACATGACTTGCACTCCAACATCATTTAGCTTACCAACAAAAAGTAAATTTCAAGCCATATCTAGTATATGCATTACATCATTGATTCCCTTCACTCTTTCATCAGGGAACTAAATTCTAACTCTTCCATGACCAACTATTTCCAGAGATGAATTGCTTTCTAAATATACCCTTCCACCATCTTATATTTTCATACTTAGTGAACCAATCTCTATGAGATTTCATGTGGAAAGATCCCCCATAATCAATCAGCCAGACCTCATCTGACGCCTATGTAGCCAAGGCTGCAATGAAAGCATCTACATCACTCTGAGAAGAATCATTATTAGAAGAATTATTCTTCTTCTTTTTCTCCTCTTTGCAATCCTTTCAGATATGACCAGGCTGCCCACAATTCAAGCACTTTACCTTGGACTTCTTACTAGGAGACTTTGATGTCTGCTTTGATTTGGATTTGAACTTCTTGTCCTTCTTCCTATCTTTTTCTTTCAATTTGCCTCGAACAGAAAGAGCCTTCTTTGCCATCTTAGAATATTTTCTTCTCATCTCTTCTGATAACAAAGAAGCAACAATATCTTCCATCTTAAAAGTGGATTTTGTACTCCCAATAGCCATCACCAAGTGATCCCAAGAATCTAGAAAAGAACATAACAATAGCATATAATGATCTTCTTCATCAATCTTCACACCCATAGATGTTAACTCAGCAATCAGCATGTTGAAAGTATTCAAATGATCAGTAACAGACACTCCTTCCTGCATTTTCAAAGAGTACAACTTCTTCCTCAAGAACAACTTATTCACTAAGGACTTGCCCTGATAAATAGCTACCAATATTTTTGACAAAGAAGGTGTTGTCTTTTCTTCATGAACATTTAGAAGAACAGATTCTGCTAAATAAAGCCTTATCATCCCCTTTGATTTTTGATCTGCAGGGTTCCAATCCTCTTGCTTCATGCCTGTAGGCTTCGTTATAGACACAATAAGCCAAAAATCATGATCAACCAATAGATCTTCCATTTTGAGTTTCCACAACTCAAAATTACTTCCATTGAATTTATCAATTTCAATCTTTCCTAGTGTGCTTTCCATCTTAATCTATAATTCAAATTACTAGACTTCTACAAGACTCTCATTAAACATAATTGACACAAATAACCAAACCTACCCACAAGGATAACAAAACTAGTCAGGCTCTGATACCACTTGTACGGAAAGCTTTGGTGCAGAAAAAACTCTCCTAATGCCAAAACCTTAGGGAAGAATGTAGATATGACTTTAAATTTTACAATTACAGTTCAATCAGATACACTTGAAAATAATAACAAAAAGAGAAATGGACACATATACAATTGGAAACAAGATTTATGTGGGAAAACCCTTACAGGAGAAAAACCCACCACACCAAGAAAAGCCTCTTTGTATTACAGTAAAGAAAATTATATATAGAGATCAAATTCACTTTCTAATGTCAATTATTACAGTAGCCTCATTCATTGATCAACCTTATACAAAAATTATCTCTGAAAACATCAAATAAATTCACTCAAATCAATCTGTGTTCAATCGAGCAACACTTCATTATCTCACACTATTCATCATCACCCACCATTTCCAGAGAGTAATCCATTCTATCATAGTCTATTCATCTCCCTCATTAGAACGGTTGCAATAGTTCAAATACCAACGGTTCTCCTTCCGCTTCACTCATTGGTTCAAAATAAACCACGTTAGATAGTCATTCAGTCAAAGCACTCAAATAGAATCACATGTCGGTGAGACACTAGACCATGTCTCCCTAATGCCTAAATGCCCAATGACATAACTATCAGCAAGACCAAAGGTATCAGCAACACCCAAAGAAGTCATACCAATAAAATATCAAGTCTCCCAGATATCACAAGAAAACCAACTGTCCATCGACAAGAGTGCGAGAGATTTCATCGACAGTTAATGTCACTTCGATATGACCATTGATAAGAGTAGCACCATTGGAAAAAGATCATACTGAATACAAAACCATCTGCTAGACCCACTCTATCGACAAGACATCTCACTGATGTCGACTATAGAACCATTGGCAAGACCATCGCTGTCGCTAAGACTTCACACCAATGTTCAACTCATATAGCTCTATTAGTAAGACCATTGCTATCGGTGAGGCATTATACCAAATGCAGAATAGTCAAAGAGACCAATGCTATTTGCAAGAGTTCTCACCAAACATAGACCTGTAAGAAAGGGAAATCCATTGGCAAGATTTCTCACTAAAGTTGTATACCCATCGGCAAGACTATAGCCATCAGCAAGAGATCATACCGAATGCACTAGCCTGTTAGGGAGAGAAACACTATCGTTTAGAATCTTATCGAGCCCTCATGTCACCCTGATGACATTCATGTGTAAAACCATTAGCGAAGCATAATCTATTGGAATGAATCACTCTGAAGGTTCATGCATCTCCCCATTGCCACTCATTGCCAATAGTCTCCCCGATAATCACTAGGAATCAACCCGTCAGCAAGATAGAACCAAAGTCTCAGTGACTTTAATCATTTTAGAAGTTTAAAAAAATAGTTTCTAGTTGGTAAGAAATTTTGAGGGTCTCACAAATTTTTCTCTTTTAGGAGTTTCATGTCAGTAATCTTGAATCACATTTTCCAACACTATCTACTTGGAGTAGTCTCCTAGTGTGTATATCCATATGATCATCTCTGCATTCATCATACTTCCTTTTATTAGAGTAACTATCGTCCCTTTCTTTACCACTTTCACCATCACCTCCTTCTTTCCTACCTCCTTCATCATCTTTGAAGTGAGACTTATCATACTTTTTTCCTCCCCCACCACTATTTCCATGATTTCACCACCACTCCTCCCAAGGGTATGCCTTTCTAACTTCCTTTTCTACAAGTCACTATTAGTATGTCTAGAACTCAAAGCTTTTGGTATGTGAATAGACATTTGATGGAATGAAATATTTGTAGCAATTTCAGCATTGGAAGCCATTATTTAATCCTTTTTCAAATCTTCTCTCAGCATTTCAGCTTCTAATTGCAACCTCAATATCTCATGATTTGGAGGTGTATTAGATGGTGTTGGATCAATTTTTGCTTTATCTGTAGGGTTCTCAGTCAGTGAAACATTGGTCTTGTCATTGGTCTTGAATGTAGTTTTCTTGGGTGGGTCAACAGGCCTCTTCCCATGGTCTACAAATGATGTTTTCTTAGTAGTAACAAGAGGATCTGAAGCTTTACTGGTTGAGAGAGATGTAGTATAAGTATCCATAACTAAGGTTCCCATTACAACTATTATTCCAAGAATATCATCAGTTATTTTAGAAACAAATTTCCTCAAAGGTTTTATGCCTTGTGGCTTCCTCTCTTATTTTCTCCAATTTTTTTCTTCTAGAATCTCTCTCAAATTGCTTAGCTCTAATCCTATCTTCCTTTTCTTTCAATTCTTTCTTTCTTCTTTCTTCTTGCTCTTGGAATCACAATTCTTCTTCTACAATGGTTTTCATGTCATTGTCTATGTCTTCCCCAGTTTCCAAAATATCTCCATGTTCACTTGAGGTAGTGGTAAAGGAAGGTGGTTCAGCTGAATCTTCCTCAAGAGAATAATGGATTGGCTCATTAGGGGATTTACCTCATGGCTTGAAATTATTTTCATTGAAAATGGACCCAATCCCGAAGGTTGAGGACTCAGAGAATTTCTTATTCTTTCCCCAAAACTCCCACCTATCCTCCTCTCTTGAAATAATTTTCTCACTATCAAAAAATTCTTCTATTGGAAAACTTCCCTAATTTATGTTATATTCTTGACCATTATGTCCTTCTTCATTGAAAATTTCACTACTTATATCAACATGAAAAGTAGGATATACATCAAAATGGGAATCAATGGACTTACTTGATTCAGAGCATTTCCTGACCCATTCAAGTTGCTTTTCCTTTGTAGGTTCAGATTCTACCTTTTGCTCAGGATGCTTCTTTGCATAACTTATGGTTTTCCTCATAATGCCAAGTGCTTCAAAGTCCTTCTTGTTGTTTCCTTCCAGAATGTTCATATTCACAATAGTACTAGAGAACTCAGAGTATCCACCTAGAATACTGGGAAAGAAAAAGTGATTGCACTTTGATTTTTTACTTGTTACTCTAGAAAAGATTTTAAACATTACCTTACAGACAGTGGCAAAATGAAATAACACCTGACACATAAGACCTAGTATGAAGGGACAAATGTAATAAACTCAAAACATATTATTCCTTAAACAACAATAAATATTCACAACATACAATTGAATCTAACTGTACCTAATCTAAACTTAGAGACTTTTGGACTTAACTAGTCCCCAGTAGAGTCATCAATCTATTGGTTATTTTTTAAGAACCAAACTAATCTCTAAACATACCTATGTATTTTCTCCGTTAGACAATTATTAGTAACACTAAATGGATTTTACAATAAATGAATAGAAGTTTCTTAGACATCTGTTCCTACTCTTTGGGCTTTGTAAAACCCAGGAGGGAAATCCCACATTGTATACCTAAAAATCCTTTACAATTACAACCAAATAAATTTTTAATAATAGATATCTCTCATAATACCACTTAATAGAAACACTAAATAAGTTCGTAGCTTATCATGCTAATGTTATATAAGTTGATTATGAGAGTGATAACAACACCTTAAAGAATGAGGAACAATAGTTTTCATTCTAAAATTTTATAGTTAAAAGATTGAGTAGTAATGAATTAACAATAAAAGTGTAATACTAACATCCCACATGAACTAGTATCTTTATCTAGAGCATAGATTCAATATCTTTTGAAATAAGCTGATAATAATTCAAATAACAACATATATAATCTCAAGAAATCTTGCATTACAATATTTCTCTATGACTCCAAGATTATCACTTCTTACAAATATCCTAGCATGTGGTAATTATAAGTTATCACTCTCATATAAGCATTAAATCAATTCATTGAATGGATAGGAAAACATGAAACTGAATATCCATCAGGAAATGACAGAGAAAAATGAAAGAAATCCTCGACTACTTTCAATCATAACTCATAACACACATATAGGTAGAAAAAATAACCATGCAACCAATATTAATGTGTATCATAAATGTTATATCATTATTAGTCTTACATGCATAAGTATGAACTCCAAACTAAACTTAAAACAAAGACCCTAAAACTTGCTTCATTTTTTCTTCATAACACTAATAGTATCAAATCAAAATTTTCTAACTCTCTATACCTTTGGTCCTAAATTCCTTCTTATAGAGATGGAGGAGCAAAACAATCCTCAAACCAAAAAGTACACATGTCATGATTTCAAAGGACTGCTTGCAACAACATTCCCTTCATGGTTACACTTGAGTCTTTAGGTGAAAAAAAAAAACATGAGTTATAAGTACCCTCAAATCATTGTGGAAACTAGGTCCCACCTTAAGAGACATCATTATTTTGTTACAACAGTCATGAGAAATTATCCATGTATTCCAAATTCCAACTATAAGGAAATCAAAACAACAAAACTTACAAAGCAAGGGAAAGAAAACAAAAAAAGGTAAAAACTATTTAATCCACAATAGAACCATGTGCTAATCACTCTAAGCACTAAGGAGAGAATAATATTTTCCCATGTTTTATCAAAAGCCTAATCTATATTGTTTTCAGGCTATGTATTATTCTTCTCCCATCCATTATTCTTCTTACTTACTCTGTATAATTCTCCAACCAAATATTGTACTCCTCTTTAGTGGGCCATTTGACATTCAATAAATCTTGCACGTTAGTAGTATACTAGGAGTATCTTGCATCAATTAGAATTCTAGCCTCCTTAACAAATATATCCATTTTTTACTCAATCTCTACCATCATATCAATGTCTGCATTGAGGAAGAGATAATTAGTGAATGATAGATGCATCATAGAAGCATCAAGAAATGCTCCCAATTCTTCCTTCTAGGTGTCAAATAGATATAAATCACCCTTAAAATTCAATATCTTAGGCATGCCATGGTTCTCCATTTCTTTGAATATTTTCAACTTGTTCTGCAGCTATATTCTGAATTTTCCATTGAAAGTTGTTACCTCATTTGTTGAGTCAATAGTCTTCAAGATGCCAAGAATATTTGTGGGTGCCTCAAGATATTCTTCTATTTTTGACATCATTTCTTTCAGAGCACTCACTCTAGCAATCCAATTGTTCCACTCATTCCTAGAGGCTTCTTGTACTTGAAAATACTTTACATTTTCCTCATGAAGTTTTTATATGTGACCCATACTTCATTAGCCTTGTGAACCAACTTGGTTACTCTATGTTTGAGCACATCCCTAAAAATATCATTGGCCACCTTGACTGTCTCTAACTTGTCCTACTTGACATTTTCCTCTTCAGTAGTTAACTTTCCTCTTAAATGATCAATCTTGAGGGCTAGAGTTTCCCTATCTTGCTTAGACATATCAAATGAGGAAGAGGGATAAGGTTGAGTCACTATATTTTAGGTCTCTTGAATGGTATCACTCATTGGACTCAATTCATTCGATGCCCTATTATATTCTTTGACCAAAGATTCATATTTCTTTCAATAAATATGTACGATATCAATACTAAGTATTGCAGCATGTGAAGTCAACTCAGCTACTTGGATAGGAGTTATGTCAGTAGCTTTTTTGACCGCTAATGAACCCATGAACTCTTCAATTGGCCTAGCCACCTCATGTTTGTTAGTATTTGGTGCCATAGACCACATTACAAGGGTATGCAACTTTGGACTATACCTGGAACCAAATACTTTATCCTCAAACTGATCCTCTGATATCATAGCTTGAGGGTCTTTTCTAGCTGCATCATAGGCTATGACCATTGTAATGGTACATCCAGGTAAGAGCATAATTCCACTAACCTTAACAATTCCACGAGCCTTAATCGGAGTAATGGCTGCAATTTTAGCTTTAATATTTTCTTCCTCTGCTCTTTCAACTTCCTCCTGATGAGAAGGTTCAACATTGGCTCGAGTTTCTTCTAGTCTCTCTTTTATCTCTTTACTCCTCTATTGAATCATAAATTCCTGAAACTCTTTGGTCTCTACAAACTTATCATCAACCAAGAACTCATCACACTCCCTAATCATAGGATCATCATCATTTTCTCTATCATAATGCCACTAGACAATCCTATCAGGAGGAACATCTGAACTATGAGTTTCTTCAAGATGGGGAGGAGGAAACTTCTATTTAACTTCTTCATTTTCTAGCGCATGTTCTGCCACTTGTTCTTCTCTGACCTCTTGAACATCTTCAAACCTTTATGGAATATCCATAGCTTGTTACTGTCATTTTTGTTCTAAAAGGACCTAGGCCCTGTTCACAGCCTCCTTTACTTTCACTTTAAATTGACCAAACTAATAATCCCTTATCATAGCAATGGCTCTCTCTAATGGTCTTACAATTTCATTGTATGGACTGATTTAGAAAGCTTTTTTTTTCATAATCTTCTCTTCCAAGTTTGTCATAGTTGTCCACTCTCTTTTCCTATCCATAACAACCTCATCATTTGTTAGGTTCCATAGTACATCATCTTTATAGGAGAACTTACAATGTATAATGCCTAAGTTTTTTTGTCTTCTCAGTCTTAGCCACAAATCCTTCGAGATCAGAAGTTCTAACTTCATCTATAGGAATGCTAAGATTATTTACCATAATTCCCAATTTCTCATATCCTTCAAGGGTAGTGACCTTAAAATAAGAAAAAGAGCACTGGGGAAATAACACAAAGCCCTTCCTATCCCTTCTAAACATTTCAAAATTCATGACCTCTATTTTCCACATATATGAAACATACAATCCAACCTATATGAAACATACAAAGGTAAGTGATTGGAATGGACTGTAGCTCCATAAACCCTAATCAATAAATATTTAGAATGTAAGAACTAGTCATCCCAATTATTTGTATTTAAAGAACCTGGTATATCCATGACTATAGCTCCATAAAATCCAACCTATATGAAACATACAAAGGTAAGTGATTGGACTCAACTGTAACTCCACAAACCCTAATCAATAAATATTTAGAATGTAAGAACCAGTCAGCCCAATTATTTGTGGCTAAAGAACTCGGTATATCCATGGGGTGCATAGAATTCCTAATTTCTAGAGAAAGTCTAAATCTAGGTACTACACCCAATGACTCTAAGATACCATGTCTTATAGTGCTAGAAAACATAATGTAATTAGAATTAGAACAATCCTGATCCCAAATATATGTCGACATTTGCATAGGGATGGCCTCATTTTCTTTGTTCACAATCATTAGATTCAATTTTCTTTTCAACTCATAATCTCCTTCCCATAAGAGCATGTGCATTAGTAAAGAATAATGAGGGAAAGATAGAGGGATTGATCCCTTTTTCAAATTAAGAAAATCCTCATGCATTTGTTAGGAAACAAAGTTAGCATAATGAAAACTACTATTTCAATTATACTCTTGTACATCTGCCACCATTACTAACAAATTAGGAGCTATTCTAACCTCAAAATCTTGAGCTAGAACATGGTTCAAACAATAGTAAGTTTTCTTTAAATAGTCTTCAAATTCTTCACACTCAAAAGGCTCAACATCTTGAATAGTGAACTTCTTTCTATTCTTTCTATGTCGCACAAGTATTGGTTCTTTGTATGAAAATTTTCTTTTCCACTCATAATCTCCTTCCCATAAGATCATGCGCATTAGTAAGGAATAATGAGGGAAAGATAGAGGGAGTGATCCCTTTTTCGAATTAAGAAAATCCTCATGCATTTGTTGGGAAACAAAGTTAGCATAATCAAAACTACTATTTCAATTATACTCTTGTACATCTACCACCATTGCTAACAAATTAGGAGCTATTCTAACCTCAAAATCTTGAGCTAGAACCTAGTTCAAACAATAGTAAGTGTTCTTTAAATAGTATTCAAATTCTTCACACTCAAAAGGATCAACATCTTGAATAGTGAACTTCTTTTTGTTCTTTCTATGTCGCACAAGTATTGATTCTTTGTATGAAAATTTTCTTCCTTAATATTTAGCATACAAGTTAGTACACCTAAACTTTGTAGTGTAATTAGGATTCAACCCAAATACATACAACATTAAATTATCCTTGGTAACTTCTAGAATCATATCACCATTCTCACTCTTGATTTTCCTATCAGTAGGGTCATAGTGCCTTGCTAGTTCCATCATTAAGTCAACTTCTACAAACAAATTTGGAATGACTAGATTTCCTAGGTTCAACCCCCACAAGAAGCATGCAGGCTTACTAGACTTTTTACCTTTGAAAGAATACTTAAACAATTGCAATCCACTCTAGGGTTGAGGTTTCTCACCAATCTTGCTCGCATCATCAATAAACCTAGTGGTAATAGTAACTTGTCTTATGGGCCTTTTGCCAATTTGTGACCCTCCCTCTTTGACACCTCCAGTAGATTCTTGCATAAACTTTTTTGTTTCCTTCTTTATATTTTTGGACCTTGTGGAAGCCCCAGGAGTACCAAGAAAAGGCTGAGACACAACTACTGGTTTGGGCTTGACCTCAACTGAAACATGTTGAGTTTTAAGTCTTTTGACCCTTTTCTATTTTGGTTTCCATTCTGGTCTATCACTAGACTCAATAGGCTCTCGGTCACTCAAGCTTATAACATGAATGGAGGTTAGGGCTTACAATTTCTTATGGCCAGACAAAAATCTTCACAACTACTGCAAGGAAAAATTCTACCTATGAACAAGACACTTTCCCCTCAATTTAGAGAATGCTTAATTATCAAATTGAAAACACCAAGAAAAGATCAAATGGAAGTTTTCATCAAATTTCACGTTGACTTTCATAGGAATTCATTGTACCACCTTAATTAATAAGAGGTATCATTTTTTCTTACCCAGACAAAAGTTGTGCGACCCTTGTTGTAAAAAATCTCTAGAGCTTTCCCAACAAATTCTTTGGCCTCTAATATTTACTCTATGAGCTAGTGAACTAGGATGCACAATAAACTACGTATCTACTTTTAGTTACGGCTAAGAGGGGAGAATGTCACCATTAATATTTGATAGTAAACTTCATGTGAGTGAACTGACAAGTAGTCGTTCAATTTTGAATCTTGATCATTTATCCTTTAGCTTTAAAACTATATCAATGGTAGATAATTCATATCAGTACTTTTCTTTATGCTTTATACAAAATCCTTAAGATTCTAACACATTGTTTCATCATGTAGCAGCTATCACCAGTCATTAGTTCATCTTGTTTCCCTCCACCTTTATTATTGATGTAAGCATCTTATGCAATAAAATCTTATCCCTTAGATCATTGGCTAGACTGTTGATCATCCTCATCGTCATCACTCCTCACGAATTCAATTTTGCACCATGACTTCAATCAGCAACAAGAGATGCATTCACCATAGTATCATAGTTTTACACATACACTTGCATAGTGATAAAAGACATCACAAATAGAATGTTACCAAATTAGCAAGAGAAAATTCCTCATAAGAGACCATATCACTCATTGCTAATCATCACCTTAGTGCTCAAAATAAATTTGCGAGGTGAGACATCATTGGGAACTCATAATCCCAGTCATCACTAATTGTAAACAATCCCTTTATAACATATTGGCGATGGGTGATGAAGCTAGGATAATGAAGTGAGAAGGCACCACTTATCACTATTACAACCTTAAGAACCCAAAAAAAATTAGCGATAAGTGATCCCATAAGAACCTCGCTCATCGCTAATCTCAAACAAAAGTTTAGAGAACAATTAGCGATGGATGATACCTTAGAGATATCATCTCATTGCTCATCACTAATTTAAAACATGAATCTTAAAAGTGATTGGAAATGAGCGATAAGGAATTAAGTCCAGTTGAACTTAAGTGGAAACGTTTGTGCACATGCTCAATAAGTTGTTATGATGGGGGGCTTCTTGGGATGATACGATGGATTAAAAAAATTTGAAGAGCCCCAAAGTCAAGACAAAGCTTATTTTTATCAAACTTATGATGAGGAAACCATATGTCTAATAGAGGGTATTAAAATGGTGACCTACAATAGGAAATAAGAAGTCAACAACCAAATAGGATGCTTTAACCAATTTTTAAATAGAGCAGAATTTTGAAAACACTCCTAATATGCAACAAGGTTTTTTCAAAAGATGGAACAATGAGAATTAAGGTTCCATCATGTGGAATAATTATTTGAAGAAACACTCTCAACATTGATCCAAGGAGAATAATATGTGGAAGGAGATTCATCATTTTCTAATGCATGACCTCTAGAGGAGAGTGCATCAGAGCAAAGATGAGATTCATCATCCAAAAATGCAATATCTCTAGAATAGAGGACATTGGAATGGAGAGGAGATTCATCATTCATGAATGGATCATCCCCAAAAGGGAGTACATTGGAATGGAAAGGAGTTTCATTATTCATAAATGCATCATCTCTTGGAGAGAGTGTATTGGAATGAAGAGTATATTCATCATTCACCAATGCAACATCCCTAAAAGAGAGTGCATTGGGATGAAGAGTATATTCATAATTCATGAATGCAACATCTATATAAGAGAGTGCATTGGAATGAATAGAGGGTAAAGTAACATTAAGAAAGGTACCAATGATTTCATCTTCTTAGAAAAAAATATCCTCCAAAGTAAGAGGTTTTTTGTGAGAAGGATCAAAGATACCAAGTGACATGGGTAAAGCCAAGTCACTATGACATGCATGAAATAGAATATCATTAACATTTTGAACAAAATTAGTTACTGGACTAATAAAAGAATATACAAAATCCATTACAATTTTTTTGATATTTTCTATGTTCCAGTAATTTGTGTTTTTAGAGGTCTCTAAAATGGAATTTGAGGTTGGAACTTGCATTGGTCCCTAAAATTTGATTATTGAAGGCAATAGTATTTTAGGGGCTAAACTAGTTCTCTAGGAGACCTTTCCAATGGTGCAAACAATTTTGAATTCTGAGCACCAAGTCAAAAGTGATGACCCTACCAAGTAGGGGTAAATAAATTCCTATTTTTTGTAAAACACCCTCTTCATGTCAAGTTCACAAAAATATACAAGAGGGGGATTCAGTACTCACAAGTTCTCTAAGTTCAGAGAGCCTCATAGTGAAAACTACCCTAATCTACCTTTGGAACAACAACAATGAGAGTTTCAGAATCTGAAAGAGCAAGTCATAGATATTTTCTAGATAAATTGGCAAGGTCTTGTCCAAAGGACGTCGACATAGAATATGGATGACATTGCGGTACACTGGCATACCAAAGGTGCACTGGTGTCTCGTATGCACTAGAGGAGTTTATCATAGAAGAAAACTAAGTGATCATTAACAATAGGATTGTTGAGAACTCACATAACATAATATAATAGAACTAAAATGAAGTAATATAGAAATGATAAAGATAAAGAATTATAAAGGAAAGAATATGCTTGCAACAATCTAAGTAATGAAGCCTCCAGTATGTGAATGTCTTCAAAACCTACGTTTGTAAGATCTAGAGAAAGTGTTGGGGCTGTATATGGATTTTCCTTAGTCAAGCCCTCATTTTGGTGTTCCCACCTCCATAGAAAGCCAAGAAGATAGAGAAAGAGAGAAATGAACAAAGCATGTGGTGAAAGAAAAACCCGCTCATGAGTAGAACCCACACCACCAAGTGTGAGTGATAAAAGAAAACCCCGCTTGAGGAGGAGAACCTGTATCACAAAAGAGGTGATCAAATCAATCCCCACTCAAGGAGGATTTTAATGCCCTGCCACACAACCCTAGGGGAAGTTGCAATTACCTACACAAATGCATCAATTTTTTTTTTAAGTACAATTAACATGCAAGTTCACTACCCATTGCCAACAACCCCTAATGTTACAAGACTGAGTTTACTTAAACCCAAACAAGCAACATGGATTAAAACCATAACATTTAATTACTTAACAAATTAAATACACATCCATTCCACACATGATAGAATTACATCAAAGGCATAAAAGATACCATGTGATTCCAATAAGATTACAACACTCATTCCCTGAATGAGGTAATTCCGATAAAAAAGGCTACAAACTACATCTTCCACCTCAATACAAAGAGGGGTAATAAATTAAAATAATAACTGAAAAGAATAAAGCATGAAAGTACTGGATCCCATGAGCTCTCCAACTGAAAATATCATCCACATGAACAAGAAGATGACCCAATGGATTAAGGTGCATGTTCCACCCAACCATGTGATACATGAAGGCTCACCCCCCATGCTAGGAGATAGTAACAAGGATTCCTCAGCAAGACCATCTACCTCTAGACACAGGTTACTCAAAACTGAACTGAATTAAATACAAGTACAACATCACATAACATGAAGGTTACAATGATTCCAAAGTTAAATAATCAATTGCATCACTGATACAAACATACTATTGACTTAAGAGAAGTGTCATCACAATGTCACATGGGATATCCTGGTAAGTCTTCCTAGGTCCCAGCCCCCATCTTGGGGTATCCTAGAAACCTCTAACGACTTCCAACCCCTCATGCAAAATAATTCAGAATCAGTTATCTCTTGTAGAGATGAGGCAATGATCTTTTTGTTCTAGGCCTTCTCATCTCATCCCAAGTCTATATAAGCCCTTGTGTCCATGAGCGAGGAAAAATTAATCTTGTTAAGTGTTTGATGCAACCTAAATATCTAATAATTTTATTACGTTATCACTTAATTAACTAACTTACAAAGAGTTTCCCTGACACCACTTTGTATGTCGACCCTCATTTCAAGCCACTCCTCTAAGACAACACTTGGAATAACTCCACACCCAAGGGTACACAAGTGCAACCTAAGGAGAATGACTCCCTATACATGACATATAGTCCACACATCTCATTCCTAATAACTGGGTATAACACTAGATATGTTTAGACACACTACCCAAGGCAATATGACAACCCCTAACCTCAAAGGAAACCCAATCTAGAAGACTCACATAACAATAGAAACAATTTCCCAACACTGAGAATGAACAAGAACATCACTAGAAACCATTTCAAGCAATTTAAATATACCAATGTTAGGATTTCCTAAATCCAATCAACTTAATCAATGTTACTTACATTTATCCAATAATAAATAAGATTTAATTCACAACGCTGAGAAATTTAAAACCAATGAATTAACTTTGTGTTTCTCAATCATACAAAACAATCAAATCAACTTGCTAGATAAAATCATTTGATTTTTAAAAAAAAAATATTTCAACTTTGATACTGAAATAATCAACTTAAAATTAACTATATTTAAATAGAGATATATATTAAATATATATATAAAAGTATATACTTGATGTATATACAATACTTATACATATATATTTAATATATAATTACAAAAAAAAATTTATTAAATCATATTATAATACATATACATTATATATCTAATATAAAATTATTAGATATTATATATATAATATTAAAAATAAAAAATAAAAAAATTTAAAAAGTAAATAAGGCAACCCACGTAGGGTTGTGGGCCCCTCCCAAAGGGAGAGGCCAGGCTACCCACACAGCCTCCCCCTTTGGGGGTGCGTTGTGTGGGCAGCACGAGGCAACGGTGTTGCCTCCACAACGCCTCCCATGGGGGCGACTATTGGGCAAGGCCCAACCCCCCACAATAAAAAAATATTTTATTTATATTGTTTTTATAATTTCCTTTTAAAAAAAGACACAAAAAAAAACAAAGACCAAAGGTCCATTTTGGGTTTTTCTTCAATAGAAAATCTATGTAAATTTTTTTTGAAAAATGAAATTTCCCAACATAAAATTTAACAGAGTTTTTGCAAGTTTTGAAAATAAATTTGACATGGGTTTTCCTTGAAAATCCAATAGAATTTAAATATTTTCCAACAGCATATAGAAATTTTAAAACATTTTCAAAATGAAAGCAAAATCATAGAAACAAACCTGATTTTTTCTCCAAAGCTTGAAAGATTTCAATGGTGCTTTCAAATCTTATTTTGTTTTCAAGCTCACCCAAGAAAACCAATATTATTCTTCAAATCCAAAACAAAGCCACAACAAATCCTTTTTCTTTTTCTCCACAAATTCTGAATTTTCTTTTTTTTTCAATGAAAAATTATGAAAAAATGCTCTCATAGAGTTTCCCCAAATTTAGTCAAACCCCTAAAAATATCTCATCCACCAAATTTATTGCAAATTTGGAGATATTTTCATTTGTAAAATTTAAAACAAAATTGCTTTCCAAATGGAATTTCATGCATTTCAAAATTTCTTTTTACAAAAAGAATTCAAAATTTTGTAAAGAAATTCTTTTACATATTAATTTTCAAAAAGTGTAATTTAAAAAATATTTTCATTTTTTTTTTAATTTAAATCTAAATATCCAGTAATGCCAAAACAACTAACTTAATTCAATTTATCACCATTAACATAATTAATCAATAAACTAAATCAAATCCAAAATTAGATTATTTTATTAATTAAATTGAAATAATCAATAAAATAACTAACATTTCAGCATTGCAACCAGATATATTTAGTCATCATTTTAACTACATCCACAATTTAATAACCTTTATAATTTGAAAATAAATAAAAACCAAGGTGAAATGGACAATATTAAAACAACTAAACCTGACTACAAACCGACGACACACTATGACTAGGGTAATGACTTGGCACGAAAAACCTAGCTACTATCTCCCAATCGATTACCATTGGTCAATGGACATGCTCAAACTTGTGAAATCAGGTGGAGTCAATGTCTTGTACCTGTCAACTTATGAACAAAGAGTATATTGAACCTGCATATATATGATATAATAAAACACACCGTGAAGAGGAGATCTTGGAATCGTAGGGTGCTCGCAAGTGAGTGATACAATCTCGTCCCCTTCACCAATACAGACTTTCTAACTATTGAGTCTAACATCAAGAATATAATCAAAAGCATAGGCATCATTAATTACATATCTACTAAGCTAATTAAAACATGCCATAATGATAACATCAGAGTAAAATTCCATCACAAGAAAATATTACATACGCATAGCTTAACAGTTGTGATCAAATAGAGCCAAGTACCATAGTCAAGGTGCTAACAAAAATAAAGCATATATAGAAGAACATTGTTTGATCAAAAAGAGAAAAATGGAGGGGTGCTACAAGGAGAACCTATATCACAAAATAAAAACGCAATAGCTAGGGGATTTGGAATCTCAAGATGCTCACAAGCATAAGGCAAGGGAGATAGATGTAAGAGCTAAGGAGGCTACAAAGAGTATTGTTAAGAGAGCTTGAGAGAGCTTGAAGCTACTACAACAAGCTATATTGAGTTGTGAAAGAAAAAGCTAAAAATGTAAAAGGATAGAGAGAACCCAAAATTAGAAGAGTCCTTCCAATGAAGTGAAAAGACTACTCTTAAGGAGGGAAAAGAAGCTTCCTGGGTGGTTACAGGGAATCCCAAGTCATTACCATTGACAAAATTAACTCACAAGTGCAAACATGATAAAAAATAATCATTTGAGCATTGAAACATGGTAGGATGCTAACACGAGGCACAAAAATCTATGTGGTAGGCTAGTGTCTAGACATGTCATGCTACAAAACAACAAGAATGGGAAAAGCCTTAGGGTCGATGAAAGCTGAGGCACAGAGGTAGCTACTGGAAAGGGGTGTTGGAGCATCCTAAGAGGGAATAAGGCTAATGTAGTGGCTAAAATGAGCCTACTCAAGATGCTAAGGGAGTGGACACTAAAGCGAAAGTAGGAATGTATGTGAAATTGCAATAGGTGTAATTTTATTATTATACAATTATTAACAAGGCTATATTCTAATAAGTATTAATTTAACTTCACACATAAAAGTTTTATCACTTTATAATAATATCAAAATTTACCCACTAATAATATTAGATTATAAGCAACACTATTTTTTGATCATCAAAGCTTGTGCCTCTCAAACAATCTTATGGAAAATTGAGTGAGTGGGGGACCAATTTGTGCCTCATTGAATACCTCCCATATTTTTATAGAAAGTTGACTCTTCTTTGGGGATTTGGAGTAAAGGGTAGAAAGAAATGTAAATATAAAACATAAAAAGGGTGATACACCAACACTTTTACATCATTTCAAACCCAACCATTCCTATGATTGATATAATTAGACACAGAATGCCACAACCCTTCATTGTTGGAAAGAGAACAAACATCAAAGGATAACAAGCACAGTGTAGACTTTCAAATCTTCCTGTAGGAAACGTTCATTAAGGTCCAATCAAACATAAAGATTTCTAAGGGTAATAGAAAGAACATTAAAAAATTGCATAAGCTCTCTCTCCTAATAGAACATAATATAGTGAAACAATAACCCTTCGAAAAATAGAGAATTCCAATGACATAATTTAGTTTTCACAAGTCACTATTCTACCATATGAGCATACAGCATGGAAAACAACTACTTAAACTATTTAGATTCAACTTGCATGACATATTGTTTCATTCAAAATGATAATATAAAGAAAGAAAGTTTGAAAAAGGTCATACATGCATAGTCTCAACAACTTCTCCTCAATATTTCATGCTTTAAATATCAAATGAACTTTGAAACAAAGGTCAAATGCTAATCCAACAATAGTTTAAGCCTTAAAAGGTATAACAAGCCAGAGATAAGTAGCTCTCCAATTGTGCTTCTAGAAGTAATTATATATCCTAAGAAAACTAAAGAAACTTTCCTTATCCAAGGAAATTGAAACTTGAAATCCGAACCCCTCATTGTGTCCTCACCTTCCTTATATAGCTGCAAAAAAGGAAAACACCACCTCAACACAAATGTCAATATTACTAAGTGTTTGATAGTTAATGGCACATGATCCGATCATAGATCTTTGGTTAGGTGACAATGATCTTTGCTTATCAATTCTCAATTTTTGCATTATTTTTTTAGATATTTATCAAAGATAGAGGCCCATAAATGATCAAATCCTAAAAGAAACAACCTAGAAAAATGGTCTAGTTCACTGATCACATCACCTAAAGGAACCAACTCAAAAATTCCATCCCAAAAACTAAGAAAGAAAAAGACCAGTCAGCTCCAACAAACTCCCTAAAAGATATCAATTCATAGGAGACGCAATCTGCCCACGACGAAGAGGTGACATGTCAACAAGGTGGACACTTTCGAGCTCATGAATATAGCTATGTAGAAAATCCTTGATAAGTTAGCATGTGTTCCAAACTCTCTCCCAAAAGGGAGATGAAATATGAAAGTTGCATAGTCACCACGTGGCACATTGTGCACCTTTCTGATAACTCTACTTGAGTGTGGGCACACCCAAAACTAAAAACATTGTACAAGCTAAAAATTAAAATGATTAAGGCACAAACACTTCACACTATTATTTTTATTATCATTTCACTTCTTTGGTTAATAGCAATATTATTTCCACTATACCAAGACATTAATTTAATATAAACTTATTATTTAATCATATATTAGCAATATTACTATTACCCTTATTATTTAGAATAATAATATCAATAATTGGTATTTGTCTCCTCAACCTTGATATTACCTTCTCTACCAAAAGATTTAAAATATTAATGTTATGCATTTGATATGTAGTCAACATCAATATCAATAAATCATATTAATATTAATGTTACTCCATTAATTCTTAAGATACTATCATACTTATTCCTAGATACACTATACTCTCAAGTATTAATATATCGTAATAGGTTACCATGAACGTACCCTAAGATGCTTTATCGTTAAGATCAAAATTAATTTCATAAATACATTTACCATAATTTGTGATATCATTATTTATTATTACAAATCTACCACCTATAATTCATGATAAAACCAATCCGTAATATCAAATTGATGTTAATATTAAAAAAATAATTAATAATTTAACATAAATTAACATCTTATTAAATTACGTAATGAAATTATTAATAAATTATTTATTATTAACACTTTGCTAACTTAATTAACATTTTAGTAACTTTATTAAGGAAATTAGTAGAGGGTTTGAATTGTAATTTAGATTCCCTTAAAGGGACACAAAAATCTACTTATTTGAATTTTTCCAAACCTTAATTTCTTTATAAAATGAAAATGTAGTCTTTTTTTTAGCAAAAAGGTAGGGAAATTACCTGAATGATAAAAAGTATGACGAGAAAATAATTTAATCCTTAAGAATTCCCTCATATGTTTTAAGGATGACTTTTGTTTCCCTTAGTGAGGCATAGACTTTACTCTTATCTACAGAGAGTCTTCATTTAATTATTGATTTTATTTATTTTACTTTGATCTTACCTTTGTAAAACGTGATTCTATTGATTTTGGGGAGTGGATGGCGTTGGACTAATGAAATTGAGAAAGTATATATTTCGTGCATCATTATGGAAACCAGAGGCGAGCAAACTTAATTTAATGAAATTTATACGTCCATTTTGATTGCATCTCTCCACCAACATTTATTTACCACCTAAGTTAACTATCGGATGCAGCGAACGACTCAGATATACATTTTAATTTAATTAATCTTGGTGTCCATTTTAAATGCTTTTCAAGCGTGGAAAGGAGAGGTGAAAAGTCAATACCAGCGAAGAAGATTCTGGAGGAACGGGAAAACCAATAGATAAAACAAGGGGCGGTACAGCCAAAACAAACGATGAAAAAGTAATGAAGGGCTGAGATTCGTTTAATTTTCTTCTATTGATACAGACGCAGGACAGTCCTTGATGCTTTTCTTTCCAGACCACTACTCTAAACTGATCTTCTGGGTTTGATTTAATTATTTATCGTTTGTTTATGCAAGCTTTTGGATTTAACTGTGTATGTTTTTGGTCGACATTTTGGATCACACTCAGTGATTGAACAATATAAGGTTTAGTGGAGAAGGTAGAGGGTCAAACACCTTCTCAGGAAGATGTTACTAGTGCAACCAATTTGGTCATCCAACATGGAAGTTCCCATACAAGCAAGCATCAAGTTCACATGGAGGTGAGTGAAGAACCTAAATTGTGCATGAGGAAGACAATGCAAGTCTTAATTCACCATTTCAACATGTTGCTCCTGAGATAGGTGAGTCTTTGATGAGGAGAAGGACACTCATTAAGGTGCCAATATTCAAAGATTCTCCACAAAGGAAATCATTATTTAGAACCACATACAAGTCAAATGGAAAGGTATGCAAAGTAGTTGTTGATTCACATTTCCTTAGAAATGGTTGAGAAATTGAACATGAAGAGAATCCCACACCCCACACCGCACACCATACAAAGTATCTTGGACAAAGAAGGGTCAACAAGTCTTGGTCAATGAACAAACATGGGTGGAGTTTAATATTGGGGGGTATAAAGATAAAATTCTTTGTGACATCATCCCCATGGATGTTTATCACTTGCTACTAAGAAGACCCTGGAAGTATGACAGAAGCCAAGCATGTTGGCCAAAAAAAACATTTATGTAATAGATAAAGATGGAGTTTCATTCACATTGACACCCCTATAAGCTGAAGAATTTGACAAACAAGTTGGGTCTAGTGTTATGGTAGTTGGGGAGAAGTAATTTTTGAAAACGTTGAAGGATGAAGGTGGACAAGGATTTGCTTTAGTAATCAGACCTAAATCTACTTTAGCAACAAACAAGATTGAGGATATACCTAGTAAGGTTCAAGCTTTGTTAGAAAATACAAGGACATTGCAATTGATGAGTTACCTAGATCTTTGCCTTCCATGAGAGATGCAAGACATCATATAGACCTGATCCCCAGTGAATTTTTTCCAAATAAGGTTACATACAAGATGACTCTCAAATAGAATGAGGAAATAAGAAGGTAGGTCCAAGAATTGTTAGATAAAGGCCTAATAACGGGAAGTTTGAGAGTGTGTTCTGACTCAAGGGAAATTGATAAAATTACCATTAGATATCAGTTTCTAATACATAAAATGGAGGATTTAATGGACTACTTGGCAAGTGGATCTTATTTTTCAAAGATTGACTTAAAAATTGGTTATCATCATATTAGGATAAGAGAATGGGATGAATGGAAAATTTCATTTAAAACCAATGAGGGTCTGTATGAGAGGATGGTAATGCCCTTTGGATTGTCAAATGCTCTGAGTACATTTATGGGACTTATGAATGAAAGTTTGAATCCTTTAATTGGAAAATTTGTTGTTGTGTATTTGGATGACATACTTGTGTTTAGCAAGACAAAGGAAGAGCACTTTCATCATGTTGACATGGTTTTGTAGAATTTGAATGAAGAGAAGTTGATGATAAGTCTCAAAAAATGTGAATTTATGAAAGATGAGCTAGTATATCTTGGTTTTGTGAACTCTAAGGGTTTATTAAAGATGGATACCACCAAAGTAGAGGTAATTCAAAGTTCACCAACTCCAAAATAGGTAGGGGAGGTAAGAATATTTCATGGTCTTGCAAGTTTCTATAAGAAATTTATCAAGAATTTTAGTCACATCTGCTCACCAATTATTGAAACCATTAAAGGAGATAAAAGGAAGATATTTTAGTAGATTGATGAGGTAGAAAGAATCTTCAAATATCTAAAAAGTAGAGTGGCACAACAACTTATCCTTTCCTTACCCGATGTCAACAAGGTTTTCACTATAGAGTGTGATGCAAGTGGCTTTGAAATTGGTTCAGTCCTAAGCCAAGAAGGAAAATCGGTGGCTTTCTTCAGTGAAAAGCTTAATGAAGCAAAAAGAAGGTATTAGTCATATGATTTGGAGCTATATGCAATGGTGCAATCCCTTAAGAAGTGGAGACACAACCATTTTCCAAAGGAGTTATTGTTTTCACCAACAACCATGCCTTGCAATTTATAAATAGTCAAGACAAGTTGAGTCACATAAATGTAAAGTAGGTAGAGTATTTGCAGAGCTATACCTTCACCATCAAACACAAGAAAGGCCAACCCAAAAAGGTAGTTGATGCTCTAAGCTAGAGTTCAATGTTTGTGCATGAAATCCAACTACAGAGTGTGGGAAAAGAAGCCTTGAAGGATATGTATGCATAAGATGAAGACTTCAAAGAGGTATATTCTATTTGTGATCAGTTTAAAGATGATTTTCATAATGAATATTCATATTTTCTATTGCAAGATTTCTTGTTGTTTAAAAGTACTCAATTATGTATACCAAGGTGCTCCATGAGAACTAATTTGATAAAGGAGAAACATTGTAGAAGTTTAGGACATTTTGGAGTTCATAAGAATTTGGAATAGGTAATGAGGTTTTATTTTTGGCCAAGAATGCAAGTAGATGTCAGAAAGTTTGTGGAAATTTGTGTAATCTTCCAAAGAGCCAAGGGTTCTACATTCAATGCAATACTTTATCAGCCCTTACCAATACCTAACAGACCATGGGAGAGTCTAAGTATGGATTTTGAATTAGGTTTTCAAAAACTCAACAGGGTTATGATAGTGTATTTGTTGTGGTTGATAGATTTAGTAAAATGGTTCACTTTATTCCATGCAAGTGCACAAATGATGCTTCTCATATTGCAGGGTTATTCTTCAAAGAAATAGTTAGAATTCATGGTCTTCCATTAATAATTGTATCATACTAGGATTCAATGTTTATTGGTCACTTTTGGAGGACCCTTTGGAGGAATCTTGGAACTATTTTTATCTATAGATCTTCCTATCATCCACAAATGGATGGGAAAATTGAAATGGTCAATAGATCACTTGGAAATATTTTGAGATGCCTCACAAAAGAGCATGGACAAAAATGAGACTTGGTTCTTCCTCAAGCTAAATATACCTACAATGATTCAGTCAATAGGAGCATTGGGAAAATCCCTTTTGAAGTGGTGTATGGTCTAAAACCTAGAGGTGTATTTGAGCTTAGGGATTTGAAGGGAATGGAGAATTGGAGTGTTGAGGGAGATACACCAACAAGTTAGAGACAATTTGCCGAAAAGTGTTGAAAAATACAAGAAGCATGTTGATTTGAAAAGAAGGGATGTACAATTCAAAGTGGGATACTTGGTCCTTGCACATTTGAAGAAGGAAAGTTTCCAAAGGGAAAGTACACCAAGTTTCTGATGAAGAAAATTGGGCCTTGTATATTGGTCCATAAGTTTTGGGCCAATGCATATGAGATAGAACTCCTTCCTAGAGTTTCTATCTCTCCTATCTTTCATGTTTTTAACCTATACCATTTCAAGGGATTTGTGGATGCAAGTATAGGTGTTGATGAAGATTGGGTTAGAGATCTACCACCTACTGAGCCATTGAAGCTTGAAACCATTTTGGACATTAAGGAGGTGAAGAGAACAAGGCACAAAATCTATAATGAATATCTTGTGAAGTGGAAAGGTCTACTCCTAAAGATACAACCGAGATGTATGAAGAGGATATTAAGAACCATAGAATATTAGTGCAAGATCTGATCTTAGCTAGAACTTGAGATTATTTTCTCTCTAAGTGTATTGTGCAGGGGCACCATGGAAATTTTGGTCAAATAATACAAATGGGTGTCTAAGCTTGTGTTTTGTGTGTTTCATCATTTTTTATGTAATAAGTTCTAATGGAGACCATTTTTGATGTATTTAGGTCATATGGGGTCTAGTTGTTGAGTTTTGTAAATATTGCTAAAATGTTGCAAAAGTTGCTTGTGCAACTTTACATTCTTTGTCATTTTGTGAAGGTGAACGGTTACAAGTTCAAAAAATAGTTGTGGACTATTGGTTTTCTATTGGAGCATGTTTAAAAATCCTCACAAACTACAAGGAAATTTTTTTTGAAGTGATTTTGGTGGAGAAAGTAATAGAAGAACATAGTTTTCTATGAAATTCAAGTGTTTTACTGTGTTTTTAAGTTTTGTACGACCCCGTACAGTTGATTTAGGATCTGAGACTCATGTGAATAGTTTAAGCAATGAATCCCCTATAATTTTATTTTCATTGTATTGAATTTCATTGTGATTGAAGGTAGTTAGAGGGGTTTTCTAAAAACTATCTATAGAACCCTAGGTTTAAGGGTTAGTGAACAAAATCATGCTTTGCGACCCATTCCACTGTTGAAACTTGGCCAAACACAGTGGAATGGAGGATTTTAATGTTCTTTTATGGATTTTTATGTTGGGTAGAGAAGGAGATGGATTTTGGGGCATATTTTTCCAAACCCTAGCCTAAGATCTTCATGTGTTAGGCTTAGGTAGGTTAGAGATTTTGTAGGACAACAATTTGGTGATGAAAATTGTTTGAAGGGACCGAATGTGAGATGTTAGAACTTCTAGAGTGAAGACTTGGTGATTGGTGTTTGGTTTCCATACACTTGATTTGGAAAAGTGGCCTAATTTAGCCTTGGAGCAGCATAGAAGACCTATTTTGAAGGATTTGTTCCAAAAGAAGACTTGTCCCTATTTGAATATGTTGAAATGGAGCCTAATGGGTATCTGAAATGGTATTTGAGAAGTGGTTTTGAGGCATGCTCTAAAATATATGCAAAGGAAACTAGGTTTGGAGACCTATAAGGAGAATTGAAAGGTTGTTTGTGAAACCACCATTGTTAAGGTTTTGAGAATTGAAGAAATTGTTAAATTGTGTTATTGGAACCTACTCCACCCTACTCTACATCATGTGATCATTGAGGAATTTTTACTTTTCCATGAACTTTGTCAAGATCAATATGATAAACTGAAAGCATGGATCAAGAAGCACAATGGTTTTGCTTGCCATATGATAGGATCAATCACCTTACCATTTAAAATAGGGACATAAACATTAGATTTCACATTTTCCATCATATTATAGTCAGATCAATTTCATGTGAAGTTATGCCACCCATGGCTTCACTCCATGAAAGTCGTACCTTTGGTTGTACATAAATGTTTAAAGTTTTCTTTTGACAATGAAATATTCACTATCCACCATAGTAGTTTTAACTCCTTGTATTCCAAAGGAAAATTTTCCCTAGATGCCTTTTGGCCTGAACCCATGGAACCTATAAAACCTCGAGAATACTTCTTTTTCTTATCCTATCAAAAGTTCAAGGCAAAGAAGATAGTTGAACTGTCTCTCTGAAACATATCCCCATCAATCTCTCAACCTACCTTCTTGACAAAACCATGCTTGAACCTAAACAAGATCCAAGCAATCAAGACCAACCAAAAATAGAAACTTCACCTACATCAAATAAATGACCAAGAGATAATGAAACCAACCTTGTAGCACCTCCTAGAATTAAAAAAAAATTACAAAGTCAAAGAGAAAGTGGTTAAACAACCTCTTGTGGTTCCTTTCATTCCTCCCCTTAGGAAAGAAAAGAAACATTTAGTTGATCAACCTTCTCCTACACAAATGTATCTTGATAACAAAACCAAAAGAAATAGAGGTGCTAGAGAGTGTAGGCATTGACATCGTGCCCTTTCTTGCAAGTTACACAAAGAATTAAAGAAAGAAAATCAAAATATGAACTTGATTGAAGTAATGCAAAATGACCCTCCTCCCCAACCAAAATAAAAAAATTCAACGCAGCATTCACAACAAGATTTGAACTCTTCCATGGAAATTATCCTATGACCTCCTATTGTGATCAACCTAGATAATGATGAAAAGGTTGCTAAAATCAGAAAAGAGGTGCATAATGAATTGAATACATTGTTTTCCTCTTCCATAAGCTTAAACAAAAAATCTCTTATAAAGAGTGTTGAACTTTGTGCTTCTCCTAGTTTGTCACTTGCTCTTGTCCCTTTGGCTAGTTTCCTGCCTTTGGTATACACAGAACATGATTGGGAGGTAGATGACTTTCTTATAGGTTGACTCATATTTTCCATACTAGTCTTTTACATTATTTCCTTTTTCTTCTTTCCATGATTTCATGTGCATAGTATGATCCCCTATGACATTATGTTTGATGTTCTCTCTCTTTGTGACATTCCTCTATCTATACCTTCATTGTTCTCTATGTCGTGCATCTCTTTCAATTTTTATCTTTTGTTTTCCTTTTGGGGATGATGCTAGGAATAAAGACAACCTATGCCTCTTCCATGTTGACCCAAAAAGCTCTCTTTTTCTTTTTCATTTTCTCTTTTTTCTTGTGTTTTCCTTTTGGGGATTACGTAAGGCATCGAGACACCCTATGTCTCTTCCATGTTGACCCAAAAGGTTTTTCTTTATTTTTTCTCTGTGTGTGTCATTCTTCCAGTTCTATGTGTATTTGGGTGATGATGAAAATTCCAAGCTCTCTAAAAAACATTCTAGCAAAGAACAAATTGATCACAAATCCATAGATCCCTTGTGTGTTTGGTGTTTTCATTTTGGGGGAAACTCCTCTCTTTTATTTTTCTCTTGCATGGCATAGCTTTACTTGGAAACATATGACTTGGCATAGGGTTTTCTAAGTTAGATCTCATGTCTTCCTCCTTGTTAGTATTTTTCATTTGCTACTTTAAAGTAATTTCTCACAATACGGTGTTTAGCAATTTCTTTAAAGTTGGGGTATACATTGGCATTATTCTTTTGCATTTCCTGTTTTCATGATTTTTAGTGCAGCCTTCTTACTTCATACGATACATTTATCGCTTTGTGGGTGACATTGTGTGTAATTTCCTTCAAGAGCATGATCTCTTTTAGCATATTCTATTCCTCTTAGTGACTTGATGCAATGCACTGCATCCCTAAGTTGTGAATTCTATATTCTCTAATTGCTCCTCCCTTTGAGACATTAGGCACAATGTTCCCTAAGTTAAAGACCTTGCATGAACTAAGAAAGACTCCTTTGAACATTATTTTCCTATTGCCTATTGCACTTTTCATTTGTTTTTATATGGCCACCTTACATAACATAGCTTGCATGCCTGTAGTGCCATCATGTTTGTTCATGAGCTCCAAGCATACAAAGTTTTGCTTGCCTCATGAAGCTCGAAAATCACTTTTTTTGTGGCACCTTATTAAAGTTATCAGGAGGCATAACTTTGGTATGGTTGAGCGGGAAGCCCAATCTGAGGCATGAATTTCCCCATAGCCACTTGTGTGTGTGTGAGTGCATACTATCTATGAGTGTATGTTTCTCACCTTTTAAGCCTTCTCACCTGGCAGATAGCCAGGAGTTCCATCACCTCAAAGTGAGTATGCATTTTTTGAACAAACACCTTAGACTTAATCCACATCGTGATGGACAAACAATTGAAGCTTGAACTGATTCTTTTATTTTATTTTCTTCTTCTCTTTCTTCTTTTGTAGTGTATGCTTGGCCTTATCATTTTTGTTTATATCATTTTCATGTGTGTTCCTTTGTGCTTATGTTGGTTTTCCATGGGATTTTGATCTTGGGGGCTTGATGACCCCTCTTGATTGTTTTCATCTCATCTTGCTAGAATTTTTTTATTGGAACCCCTCTTGGTGTGTGTCTATCTACTTTATTGTGAGTTTGAAGCAGGTTCACCCTCTCACTAAAGTGGGAGCTAAATGTAGTGTCAAAAAAGGGTCCTTTGACATTTTCACACTCATTTGGGTCCTCCTAGTGGATTTTGGCTTAATGTTGCCTTGATTTAGTGTTGTAATGTGGATAACACATTCACATTAGGTCTTGGGCACTTGAAAACTTATGGAATATAATGGTTCCTTTCTAAAGTCTTGTGAAGTGTTGTAATACATGTTCACACTTTTCTAGGGCTTTATCAAATTAACTAAGCATAATAAACATAATTTAAATAATAATCAACATTAATCTTCCCTTATTTGGAGTGTTGTAAAGTATTTTAACACACTTTCAAATTCCTATAGGCTTGTCATTAATAATTGGGATTTCTTATGCTTTAATTGGCCCTATTTTGCATCCACAAGCCTTATTTATTGCATATTTTCAAGGATAATCCTAACAGGAATCAATAACCAATCATAATTCATGTGTTTCCTAGCTTGTGTGGCCCAAATTTAGTGTCTAGGACTCATTTTCCACCTTGGGTGAATGAGTCACACCTAGGCCTTTTTGGCCCCGATGTAGGTTTCATACATTTCTAAGAATTTTTTTCATTTTTCGGCCCATGCATTATGTGTGATGGGACTCATTAGCCACCTCGGGCGAATGATTCATGTGTGACCAAAATCCAAATTTAATTCAAATTTATGGCGGGATTTTATTCTCCTAGATTTGGTGTCAGCTTGTAGTGTTGTAAATTCAGGAATTCTTGCATAATTAAGTATAAATAAAAGGTTGTTTCACTCATTTTCATCCTAAGTATTCAAGTATTCATACCTAGAATTCAAGAGTTCACAAGAGAATTTGATCATTCACAGGAGCATTCAAGGAATTTCAAGGTATATTATCAAGCATTCAAGAGCATTCTTCAAGTTCCAATAATCATGTCAAATATTGTATTCTTCATGTTTGTTATTGTGCTAACATTTGTGATGAAGAGTTCATGATCCAATCAAGCATTACATTAAAGATCTATCTCCTTCAAGCTAAATTCAAGAACCACATACATTGTATCCATTTCAAGCTTATTTACAACACCTTATTGCTAGGGTTTGGTGAGTTGAAGCATTTTTATTTGTTCATTCATATTCTCCTTTTATAATTTCTTTCATTTCAAGGTTTAATTACAAACAAGGGGTTTGACAAAGGTAAACCCCTATTCACTAACCCTCACAACACTTTTCCATCTTGTGTGTGACTTTTAAGGCTAGGTTGCAGGTTTACCAAGAGGTAAAGGTGGAGAAAATTTTTCAAGTCTTGAAAGTTTTCAAAGTTGTTATCAAACCATGGAGAAGCTTGAAGATATACAGGTGGCATTTTGTAGTTTCAGATTTGAAAACTAGACAAAAAGAGCAGAGTAGACTAAGAGGCACATAATCCAATCAAAACTTCTAAAAAATAAAAGTGGAATGATTCAGCACTATTGGTGAATGAGCCCCTCGGTATAGGCCTAATAGAGATTTTTACATATCTAGATACCATTTTAGCTTAAACCTGTTCCTACACATTTTCCCAAAAATTGAACTGATTCGCCCAACTTGGAAAATGAGTCTTAGTTAACATCAACAACAAATTTCTCACTAATCCAAACCTCCATTCTATCTTATTTAGTCTTCCAGGTGCACACTTTCATTTTCATATCTTTTTGTTACATTTTATTCATCTTTCTTGCTCATTTTGCATATCACACTGTGTTTTCCAATTCATTGTCTTTTCCAATTTTACACTTGGTGGTGAACCTATCATTAGATATCATTCATTCCCTAGGAAAACCCTTTGCAATATTTGAATCTCCTTTGCATTTAAATCTCAAGGGTTTGTCCTTGAATGAAGAGTAAGGTAATAACCTCTCTCCTTTTAGGTCCAAAACCCTAGAAGTGAACAAGAGACCCATATTTTCATCTTTTCACAAAGGAACCTTTGGATCCTCTTGTTCATTTTCCACATGTTCATTCATCCAAATTTTACATGAGTGTGGGTAGTTTTGAGTAGCATTTGGAGGAGGCATCTTTGTCTTCAGAGGAGATATAAGAGTCTTTGGATCTTGTTCTACATACATCTCTACTAGGTTCTAGATTGTCATCTTTTATCATTGTGGCCTAGAACACATGATTTGATGGTGGAAAGTTTTGGAACTGAGATGGAGACACATGAGAATTGTTTTAGATACTTAATACATTTTTTACTTTATTCCTTCATATTCCATTCAAGAATGGGAAGATGTTCTTCATATACATTTGGTTTTGTTTCTTCCTAAAGGGGGAAACATTGTTCGACAATCATGGACCATCTTATACATCCAATTTCAAGCATCAACTAGTGTTATAGTTGACTACTTGGGGGAAGACTACATTTCTCATCCTTTCAATTTTTGAGGGGACTTCTTCCTTGCATGGGATTTTCTCTTGTGTGTGGAAAATTGTTTTCTTTTGTTTCTTTTTGGGAGTAGTTTTGTCCCACTAGATTTTCTCCTTTTCTTCGATTATGAGATATTGCATTTATACATGGGTACCTAACATGGACTAGTATCCATGACCCATCCTTGAGCTTTTCACCCACCTAAGATACACTTAAGGGGGGTGTTAGTGTAGGCTTTTTGTTTTCCTTATGTTAGGGAATATTTTTTTTTCTACACACATTATTATGCTTTCTTAGGTTATATTGGAATGGATAGGGTGAGGAGATGTGGCATAATCCATCACTCACATGTGTCACTCACACCCACCTTTGGGTAGTTGAGTCTCACACAATCTTTTGGTGTGTTGTTACACCTCTCATAACCACTATTTTGTCTTTACCTGAGTAGCTTATGTGGTAGTTGGGTCTCTCACCCTCTTTTGGCTTTATATGGCACATCCTTTTTGTCTTCAACTAAAAAGGTTCTGCAACATGTTTTTACATTTAAAAAGTAGGTAAAACTTCCCACCTATTATGGGTAGTAGGAATTAATCCACATATTTGTTGTATTTTTCCTTATTTTTCTATATAATGAGCACTCTCCTACCACCTTCACTAGTTTGACTAGTTTGGTGATATCTTGGTGAGAGTATTGAGAGTATTTTTCAATTTATCTTGACTTGTCTCTTTTTTTCTCTCATTTTAGATTTCTCTTCATTCTGCTATTTTGATCTCTGATCATCTATTGAGTGGAGTGGCATGTGATCTATGAATGGCATTAGATCCTAGCACAGTTCTCGCTTCTCATATAACCTAGCAATCTTAAAATTTATGAAACTTTGTTCACTAAGAAATTTTTTTTGATCGTTTTAAATCCAAGCAATCTAATATAGATGTGGGTTTCTTCTTCTCACAAGCTGCATTTTTCTCACCATCTCTTTCAAAACCAAATTTTAATATTTCCATTATTAATGATTAGACTACATTCCTTCCCTACATATTTTCATCTTGTCTTAAAAAAACTCTTCCTTTATATTGGTCCATTTCCATCATTCAACATGCCTCACATAGTAATCAACAATTCTCCTCTTTTAGATTCTTTAGAGTGTGATGACCCTTCATCTTATTCATTCATGTTTGATTCTCTACCATCATTTTTAGGTCTCTTATAGGTCCTTTCTTGATTGTGAGGGTAATCATATTCTCTATGTGCCTCTTCTTAACATCAAAAATAGGTTCCATGGAAGTCACCTCTTCCAAATCCTCTTCTGGGTCTTCCTCTACCTCTTGGATTTTGATCTGTGGTAAGGTAATAATTTTTTTTTTTGGATTTTTGTTGTTGCCTTGGTCTTCAAACTTCTGATTTTTCTAATTTCCATTATAATTCCTTCCTCCATTCCTTCCACCACAACCTCTACCTACATTTTTTCTCTCAAATTTTCTATTAAATCTTTCTTCTACCTTCAATGCAACCTAATATGCATCCTCAGTTGTGTAAATTCTCACTAATTCCAACTCTTCTTGCATGCTAGGCTTTAACCCATTAATGTTATGGGCTACTTTCTCCTTGTTTACTTCAAAATTTCATGTTCTAATTAGAACCTTATGGAATTCTTTTATGTAATCCATAATTCTTGTTCCTTGTCTCAAATGTTGCATCTTTCTAAGCAGCTGCAACCCACAATATATTGGAATTAGTTGTCTCTTAATCTTCTCCTCCATTCTATCCCATCTAGAACTTTTATCTTTCCCTATTCTTCCTCTTTCAAGCTAGATTTCTTTCCACAAAATTCTAGCATACCATTTGAACTTTATTTTTTCAAACCTCACCTAGTGAGCATCTTCAATCTCCTAAAACTCAAATAACTCCTCCATTTAATTAATATAATCTATCAACTCTTCAAGATTCAAGCTTCCATTAAAAGTTGAAACCTTCATCTTTGGATTCCTTCAAATTTGAGAGATATCTCTCAACAATGTTATTTTCCCTAGATCCATTTGATCATGTTCTTTCTCTTCAAGTTCATCCTTAGATTCATCTTCACTATCATCTTCTTCTCTATGCACATTCCTTTTGCAAATCTCTTACTACAAAACCTCAATTTTCCTTCTAAGGGCTCTAAGTTCATCTCTAGGAGTATCTCTTCCTCCACCTCTACCTATACCTCTACAACACTAGGAAATTCTTAGAAGGATTATAATCTTCACTGAAAACTCATACGTCCTGCTAAAAATTGCCTCTCTTCGGAGCTCTATTTACAAACTAAAGTCAATTTGCTCTAATACCACTCATGAAAAGGTTCACTCTCCCTTTAAAATCTAAAATCAAACACACATAGTATACTATACAAGAAGGAAACATATTACAATGTAACACAACTTATGAAAGAGAAGCATGCAACATATATCATATTCAAAACCTAAAAATAGATTACATAAACATGCAGCTCATTGGATTCCTTACAATCTAAGCTCACTACATATAAAAGTATATAACATTTGAGTCTTCAATATCCCATCTTCATTCTAACAACATCTAGGTATGCATTCATAAACTCTCCAAACGTCTCCTCCAAATGAGAAATCATCAATATATAGAGAATGTGTGAGGAGAAAACCATTATTGATTTCCCAAAATAACCTTCAAATAACATCTTGAAATCCCCTGCCCCACTTTGAGGGGACTAAAATATTAAATTACAAATATTACCCGCATATGGGCTCATAGCTCTTGACCAATAAAATTTCCCAACTATGACACCTTCATCGATTCATGGTGGCTCTAATGGATATAAATGAAAATATGTAGCAACATGTAAATCTTATGGAAAAAAAATGTAAATACATGCAAGGAATGAAATTGAGAATGGAAGAAAATACAAATGGTTTCCATCAAGAAATGGGATGCCCAAAATTAATATTTCCCCATTTATGCCTTGTGAACATTTATTGGAACATAACTCAACCAAATTTACATTTAAAATTTTGGTCACAAGGGAATTCAGAACGTTTCAAATTAAAATAATGATTCTCCTAACCCCTATGCCCATATTGAAATTTAAAAAATACAAATAACAATATTTTTAGTGATACAGTATTTCCATTTCACCTTGAATGCTCTTGCATTAGATATGAATGGTAGCACTTGACATCAATCCCCTACATTGTAATAGTGAAAATCAGTTAAATGCACATGTATTAGACTTTATTCTAATATATTTGGTAATCTTATATCCAAATACAAAAAGTACCTATATCACTGTGTCATAGAAAAATGGTGCCTTGAAATTTTCATGGTCTTTTAGGCCTTTCTTCATGATGCTTGGCCCATTTTGATTTGATTTAATGTTGCAATGTGGCTTAAACATTCACATTAAGTCCTTAAAATTCAAATAATGACATATTGTGAAGGTGTTGTGAAGTGTTGTAAAACATTTCTAGACTCTTTTCATTACAATTTACCTAAAAATCACCTTTTCATCACTTATCAAGTCCTATTTTGAAGTGTTGTAAAGTCTCGTGACAAGATTTCACATTTTTCTATGCTTGATTTCACTATTTACAAATTTCTTATGCTCTATTTGACCACTTAATGACCTTATAAGGCTTAATTAAGTGTGTTTTTGAATGTAAGCCCGACAAACAACATTAAATGCAAGACAATTCCCAACACCCACTTTCAAGTCCAAGGCGGGACCTATTCACCATGGGTGGTGAATGAGTTCCTCTTGGCTCAAAATTCAAAATATTTAAAATTTTCTTTCAGATTTTTATTTAAAATCACCTTATGTGGCCTCTGATGAGGTATCTTCGGGTTATTAAGGCACAATTGTGTATAAATAAGTGTTTTTACGTCCATTTTAACCCCCATTCATCAAGTTCACTAATTCAATCATTCATTCAAGCATTCAAGCACTTTGAATCATTCAATCAAGCATCAATCAAATATCTTAGAGCAACCATTGATATATCTTCAGATTTCTTCAACAAGGTTGGTGAGTTTAGGTTATTTCCATGTTTTTTATTCATCTTTCCTTTTTTATTTCATTCCCTTTCTTCATTAAGGGTTTGATTACCAAAACGGGATTTGACCAAGGAAACTCCCTATAACCTAACCCTTAACCATTTTCCCCCTTTTGCATGTGTGTTTGCAAACTTGTGTATGTAGATTTATCAAGTATTTAGGTGTTGAAAGGTGGTCAAGAAGTCAACAAAGTGTTTCAAGTCAACTACAACCTATTTCAAGCTTGGAGACAACCTACAATCCATTTTTTACATATTTGACTTTGTCAACCCGACAAGCAAACAACTTCAGATCTGGTCCTAGAGAATTCATCCCTGATTTCACAAAATTTTGGGAGAGTACTAATTCACCATCAGTGGCAATTGATTCCCAACTTAAGGATGGAAAACTAGATTTTGTTAGATTCAAAATCTTGACACTCAAACATGTTTTCAAAAGTTTTTATTAGAAGTAAGATCGATTCACCATCAGTGGAAAATGAGTCCCACTGGTGATTTTCAGTGATCTCTATCAACATTCAGGACACTCCAAATTATTCATTCTTTTCCTAGGTGCACTCTAATTCAACCTTCTTCATTTTTGTTTTGCATTTTTTCATGTTTAGTTCATGCTTGTATATCACATTTTTTCAAACATTGCATATTTCTTAAGTTTTGTTTTCATAATCAGTTAATTTCATAGCTTAGTTGCATTTATATAATCTCATTTAGCCTTAATAACATCATACACATCTTAATTTGAGTAAACCACATTGATGTTTTCATGAGGTTTATCTTTCTCCTTTTGGGTCAAACATCGTAAGAGTGCAAAAGTAGCCTATAAGCCTCACACCCAAAAATCTATGGTTCAATCACAAAGATGGACAAATACTAGTCAAGATGGCCTAGATATAGGCCATAAAAAGTGATCCATGAACCTATGCATTGGATTCTATAATTATTGAGGTAAAATTAATAAAAAATATGTTTTAGATGAGTTTACCTCTATTCTACAATATTAAAATGATGGAGATAGGGTGCTCCACCTTTTAGGAAATAGAACACTAGGGGTTTGGGTCCTAGACCTATTTCCCTCTAGTTTCACTCAAGGATACCTTAGAGATCTTAGTCCAATGATAGAATGAGGAAAAGAGATCTACAATAAGGTGTCCTAGGGTATGATAAAATACTAAAAGCTGGTTCACCACCAATCTAGGGCTTGGAATGAAAAGTAACATGCAAGAATTAATGATCAAATGTAATAATGTGCAAGACTTGAATAGATTACCTAGAAATGAATGTAAGATATAAAAGTAAACTGAAAGAGTACAAAGGGGCACCTGGAAACCTATAGAAGCTTGAATCACACTATGAAATGTTTAAGGTACACTAGGACTCATACACTAGGATAGGAATATTAGTTCCAAATTAGGGTTTCTAGGATGGAAAAGGAATCTGGTGATGACAAGTCTAAATCTTTAGAAATTTGGAAAATTCACTATACTGGGGCTCATACACCACAAGTGGTGTATCATTCCTATTCTACTTTTTGGAAAGTTAATTTCCAAATCTACTCTTCTATCCCTACTCATCCTTTTGAACCTAATTTTTGGATCAAATCCCACAAAATACTTACAAAATAGAATATAATGTTGATTTTCTTATGGGGGGTTCACCTTGTTTTAACCCCTAGTTGGGTAATTGAACCTTGATAGAAATAATGGATCTTAAAAGTAAATGTGAATGAAAACCCTAATCTTAATTCTATCTAATATTAGGAAATCCAAAATGAAATTCCACCTTATTCTAATGTGCTAGAATAAGAAGAATGAATGAAACATCCAGAGATGAATGACTCACTTTGGGAGATATCTAATTACCCTAATACGCCATCATAATACATGTACCTTCCTTTATGTTGAACACAGAATGGAAATGGAGGATGGAATAAATTAGGAAACAAGTCATTAGGCTTGGACTGATTGCTAGTTGCATCTCCCAAACCTAGAATCCATCATGATTCACCATAGGTGACAATCATCAATCCTTGACAATGCTAGATATTGAATGAAGGTGAGATTGAAAACTTGCAGAAACACTATAATGCGAATCCAAGACTTCAAATTTGCTTGCTACTTACTCTTGAATTCTCTTCTGAAAGTATGCTTGAATTCTTTTGAATTTTGAAATCTTGAATTGCTTTTCTAGATGAAAATAATGACTTGAAAAAGCTTGTTTATATAGGAACTTCATCTAATTTACCAATTATTTATATCTCAAATACCAACACCAACAAGAAATTTGAATTAAAAACTTGAATTTCCCACTCAAACCCTAAAAAGGGGCCACAGGCGACTCATATGCCACTTGTGGTGTATGGGTCCTGCCTAGTGGGACTCATACACTAAAGATGGCGTATGTGTCCCACCCTAGTTTTTTGGTGTGGGCCAATGATGGGTTGTTAGAAAATTTAATGCTTTTGTTGATTTTTTCAGGATTTTAGTTGAAATAAGCCTTGAGATCCCATATAAAGGGTCTTAGGGGCCTATTAAGTTGATTTAAAGGGGTCATCAATGCAAGGGTACCAAAATAGGTCCAAATTAAGTGAGAAATTGTACCACCTCCAAGAAGGAAGTACAATTTTGTCACTACATCTAGCCCCCACTTTAGCGCCCATATGAAAATACATGGATATGTTGGAAATAGAAGGGAAGACAACTAAGAGGAGGGGGTGAATCAGTTGTCATATAATTTCAAACTTATTCAACTTATTAACCTTATTCTTAGATCTGATCAATAACCATGAAAGCATAAATGAATAGCAGATCAGAAACACACATAATACCAAGATTTTTTATGTGGAAACCCTATTAGGGGAAAAACCACAGTGGAGGTCAGTCCACAAAATTATACCATTTTAAAAGTATAAGGAAATATGAAAGGGGAATTCACATGCATTTAGGCACACTGCCTAGAGCTCACTACTCAATTACAAAAGGAAGACACACTATCTTATAGAAAGATTTTGATTACGTCCATCAAATTTGAACTAAGAAAAATAGTGCATTTGCTAATGCCTAATTACAATTTTGGTTAAGCTCATGAGCATTTCTTCACTATTATTTACTCTTCTTCACACTCTGCTCTACCTTCATATGATTTAAACAATATTCACACATAGGAATCACACACTTCATATTCTCTACTTCTTCAAATTATAAAACAATCACTTATATATCTATGACAAGAAATTACATCTCTATAAGTCAACTTCAATAAAATAATAAAAAGAATATAAATTTTTTTCCCAAAACAATAAATATTATTCATGTGAATCAATCAAGGTCAACCATAATATAGTGAAGATCCAAAATAACATCCTCAAACACAAACCACTTCAATTAACTACTCCTCAAAGATCCACAACGCGCTACAAACACCTTGTCGATCAAGGACATGAAAAGCATGAACATGCAAGAGAAAATCTCATATCATGAGCACAACGATCAATGCAGACATGCAATACAGATAAAGTACAATCTACAAACATCCACAAACATTAGGAATCATTAGAGAAGCATCAACAGCAGCTGAACTTACTAAAATCACATAATCTTCATTCAAGAACACAAACTGAAGTAACAAAAAACTGTTAGAATACAAATCTTCATAACTTGATCAAATCTTCATGGGGATCTCTAAAACTCAATGTGGATAAACTAGATATACTTAACAAGAAACCCTTTAGTCCACAACCTCTTAACAACAATGTAATGAACTCACAGATAGACTAAACTTCACTTCACCACTAACAACTTGCAACTCTTTTTTATTAAAATTTTCTCAATATCCTCGACATATAAAACTTCTAATACATTAATACTAATAGTGTTGACATCAATGACAACCACGTATCAACAACACAACCACAACATCCAACAACATATGCAAGATAACAAAATATGAACAATAAAATTTATCTCATAAAAGGATACTCATATGAATTCATTCACAATACGAGAGAATGAAGCCCTCACTATAGCTATCTAAAAAACCATAATGTTAGGAATCGCATCCTACAACACAAATTCATTAGTCATTCAAAAAACCTCTCATCTAACTTCTTTATAAAATCAAATTCAAGGGTAGATGTATGCCCCCCTTTGATTATGCTTGCTTTATGGAGGTGGAATCAAGGTAGCAATCTAATTGCATTGAATTACATAAGTTCTATCATAGGGTATTTCAAAGTACCATACCACATAATGATAGACATTTGATGAGAATATGAGTAGAATCACAAATCCAATGCAACAAATGACATTCAAAATAGAGTTCTCTAGCCCCTAGTATGCTAGTTTGAATGAAAATCACTTTTAACCCTAATATTCAAAAGACATAACTTAAACATATATAAGAGTAAAAAGTGAAGCATTTTTTAATAATTTTGTCTTTTTACCTTCTTTTAGTTTGACCTCGTTACAGAGTGAATGAAAATTCTGAGCATTTGAAAGTACGTGCCACCGAGACTTGGGAGCCTGAGTGAGGAGGTAGCGCGAGGTGACCTTCAACATTAGGTGAGTGAATTCTTTTGTACCTTATCTTTGTTTTGATTAAAGGTAAAATATGGGTTTTGAAGGGGCATGAAACCCTATACAAAAGAGAAAATTTGACAAAAAGAAGAAACCATTAACCAACAATCAACCCAGAGACAATAAACACACAACCAAAAAATAGCCAAAAAGACAGAAACCAGATGATAGCTCTACATATTATTCAAGTTCTCCACAGCTTCCATTTCATTCTTAGCCATCTTATGCACATTCTCTACAATATTAGAGGCCTCAATAGAGGCACTAGCCTAAGCTTTCATTTTTTTCTTGGTTCTAACCCCCGGCCTATCAGTCTTTATCTCTTCACTTAAAAAATTACCTTTACCCATGACTTTCTCACCCTCACCAGCCATTGTCGACAGCTTACCAATAGCCACAACATCATCCCTAGAGACCTTCTCCTTTTTCTTTTTTGTCAGAGGGGAACTAACCCTAACAGAGACTAGAATGTCCACAATAGTAGGAGCATCAACCTTTTTCATAACAACATTCCTAATATCATCAATTTTTTCCTCAAGAGCAAAAAATCTACTTTCCCAATTCTTCTTCAAATTAGTGGTCTCTTCAACAATAGTATAAGAAATAGTATTTAGGGTCTCCATAACATGATCAATCTAGCTTTAGACAGAAACATCCTTAGCCTTTTGAGTAACACCTCTAATTCTAGTATTAGTCCTATTGATCTCATGAAAACACCATTTAAATAGTTTAAACAAAACATTAGCAGAATCACAGGCTGAGCCCAAAACATCAATCTCCTCATTGTTGAAATTATCAATACGCTTTCCCACAACCACATCCTCATCACAAGTACAAGGATGAGCTTTCTGATTAGAAACATCCATACCTTTACCAATAAGAATAGGAGTCTGTAGCATTCGAATGGAGCAAGCAATTTACTTAGCAATAGCCTTCCTTTTCTGCAACCTATCCATTTCCTTTTTATTAGTACCCACCTTAGCAGCACCAACACCCCTTTCCTTAATTTTCTTTGGAAAATAAATCATAGAACTAGGAGAAGATTCACCATAAACACTACTAGCCAGGGTGAGAGGGAAACCCTTCTCCAAGAGAAGGTCCACACTAGAGACTTTACATTTTTGGCTACCATCCTCTACAACCTGCATAGTTCTGGATGCAAGGGGAGGAGATGAAGCTTCCCCATAAAGGTCACATTTTTCCTTTCCCATCCTAATAGGAATCTCCTCCACCTCATCACTACAAGTCATGTAGCCTGCTTTGTCCCCCAACTTCTTTTTAGCACTTTTACCCACAACAAGGGAAATGGGGCCCTCCTCTAGAGATGTGTAAGAATCTAGAACATAATCAACATCACCATCCCTATTTGACTCTAAGTCCTCATTTAAAATAAGCTTCCTCCTCTTGGACTTCTTGTCACCCCTTTCATTCCACAAATCCATCTCATAGCCTTCCCAAGGCTTAGCAGTATTTTCGCCTATCGCAGTAGGGGTTTTATGCACCTCATGGGCTTTAACATGCTCATAAATAAGAAGAGTCAACCCCACATGCAGAATGGGGTTCTTGGGGTTTTTCAAATGCTCATTAATTCCCAAATCTAGAGACATAAGTAGATAATAGGTGAAGGAAACCCATTTCTTATTCCTAAAATGGTTAAGCAAAAGAAAATGATAAGTATTGAACATAGTGTACCTTCCTTCTAGAGAAACATACCTCATTATTTCCTCAACTACATCACCCTAGAGCACTTTCAAAGAGCTACGTAGGTACCCACCACTTTTAGCAAGCTTCAAGTCAACCGCTTCATCCTTTCTAAAGAAAATGGCCATCACAGTCTGCGCTTCTTTCTTATCCCTAAAAACCTTCATACCACACACAACAAGACCAGTAAGTTGGGCAATAAGTTCTTCATCCACCACAATATCCCTCCCTCCTAGGTTCAAAAACCTCTCCTTCCATCCTTGAACAACTAAATCTATGACTTGGGGATTATTACCATGCAATTTTTCCATGTAGGGAGTAAGGTCACCCTTCTCAAGGACTTCCCAAGCTCTTTCTTTTGCCTCACAATATCAGTGGACTTTGGCTCAGCTCAATTTCTATCCCCACCCATCGTAGAAAACTTAAGACACAGTGACAAAGCACTCAACCAAAAGCACTTATGACAAAATCCAGATCCAACCAAAGTAGAATAGATTAATTGAATACTCTCGAAACAAAGGAAAAAATTGTCCAGAATCTGTGTGAAGCCAGCCTCTAGATAGATATGTAATAATGAACAATGAGCCTTGTACAAGCCATCACTTCTAATCAAATCTTTAACATCCTTAGTCATGAAGAACCACGTGACCAAGGAAAAACAACCTTTCATTCTACAAAATCACCCCAAAAGATTAGCATTCATTATTAATGATGGTAGAGGCCTCAAACGGGATATCATCATTTAACTCCCATTCCTTACTCTCACGAACACCATAGTTGGCAAAAAAATCTGCCAGCCTATATCCTTCTCTCAAAACATGGGAAATATACACATTATCAAAAGAGTTAATAATATTAATAGAATCCCTAACCATAGCCTCAATGGTCCAAGAAGTAGGGGAAATGTTCTTCAAATTATTTATAATATTCAAGGAATCACCCTCCACCCAAACCTTCTAATACCCTTTCCTTTGTGCCAAATTGAGACTATGATAAGCTGCTTGTACCTTAGTTTTGTTTTTATGCATTTATTTTATGTTTTTATGCATTTCTAGATAGATTTAGGACCCTAGAAGAAAAGGTCATAAAGCATCCTTTTTTTTGAAAGTGTCCCATTTTTTTCAATGTGTCCCACTTTCTCGCATAGTCTCACTTCTTTGCGAAGTGTCCCAAATAAGGAATAAAGTGTCTAGCACCCTTACAAAAGTGATCTAGAGAAAATTTAGCACACTTTCTAACTATTGATGTATAAATTTAATATTTTAGAATGCTTATAGGTGATATGTTTGATTTTTTGTTAGATTCTACCTCAGTTGTGACAACTTCTCAGTGGTAGATTGTTATGTTGTCTATAAGACCTCATCTCAACATTATTAGAGGTGCAAACACTGATATTTTATAGACCATTGGGATTTATTTGGCATACCTCATACCTCCCATGAGGTACCATGATGCCATGTTGTTGGTGCTAGAAAAGAGATGAGATATCAATACTTACACATTTCATCTATCCACCAGCAAGATGACGATCACCATAGAGGATGTACATTGCATCCTTCAAGTTCCCATTTGAGGTTAGACTATGCATGTTGTAGGGGATCGTACATACACAAAGATGTAAGTAGATATAGGATATTTACTTCAAGGACCAATTCAAGAGGATATCGCAAGGCCATTTATTGAGTTAGTGTGGCTACTCTATGAATGATCATCACTCTAGAGATAGATTATGATTTTCATAATAACACTAGTACTCATCGTTGATGTCTGGGGAGCACACCTAGATGGAGGTGTAGTTCACATGATATGGTAGATAGAGTGCCATAGGATCATCTATGCATGGGTCCATAGCCTTCTTGTTGATGTAGGAGGATCCAGTGGTGTAGGGAAATATTGGATCACCCAAAAAAATTGTTTTTCCTTAACCTTTTATTTTGGTGTTCCATGATGGTACCTAATGGTTGTAAGATAGTTAGGAGTCAGAAAAGGTGAAAATGGTAACTTACTAATTTTAGTAATTCAGCCTAAATGGGCTCATATGGACCTTAAAATTTACCCATAGGAGTACAACTAAAAAGCATTTCTAGTTGCGAAAGAATCATCTCAATACCATACACAGTTTGGGAGATATTAAAGTTTCCATCCTAGGAAATTTATCCAATGCAACTTCAAATTCAGATATGAAAACCTCAGAGGCCCCAAAATAGCTCAAAAGGTCGAAGAATTTACATTCGATGGTCTGGCATTATAGATCTCTTTGAGAGCTTCCAATGATATGTCATAATAGCCAATTGAACACCTAGATCAAAAGTTATGGCCCAACAAAGTTTCCCCTCTATAAAGTAAATTTCATTAAAATTTCTTCATATGCCATAAATCAAATAGTGAGACTTTTGACACCAAAACAAAAGGGAAAGTTGAAATTTCTAGAACATTCTAGGGCAGTTATTGGGTAAAATAAAAGGGCTAAGTGGGTGTTGCAAAAGGTGGCTCCAATAGTTCAAATTGTGGCTTTGAATAATACATTTTGTTTTCAAAGTTGATTTTGGTGTAATGAATCATGCCCATGAGGCTATAGCATGTAAGTTTTGAATATGTAATTTCATTATTTAGAAAATAATTGAAAGTGAGTTATTTTTCTGTCTTCCATATTTTTTGTTGGTATCTTTTGTGGTGAATTGTGTGGGTTTCAAGTAATGTGGGCCTCATCAATTGGTATTATACTAGTAGTTCCTAAGTATGTAATAGAGTGCTAAATGTGAGGCAGTTGTAGTAAGACCTATGAGTGTGGGTTGAGTTCAATATGTCTCCAAGACTTTCCCAACATGGAAGAGGTAGAGGTCGAGGTGGTGGAGGAAGAGATCCACCTAGAGATGAAATTACAGCCCTTACAAGTCAATTAGAAACCTTGCAGTAAGAGGTTCAGAGAAGAGATGTGCATCAAGAAAGAGATGACACTGAAGATGAAAAAAATAGGAAATGGAAGGGGAAGAGTAGGATCCAATGGATCTGGGAGAAATAAGATTGTTGAAGTGATCTTAAGCAATCGAAAGAGACCTAAAATAGAGGTTTCAACTTTCAGTGGAAGCTTGAGTCTTGAGGAATTGATCAATTGGATCAATGAAATGGAGAAATTTTTTGAGTTTGAGGAGATTGAAGATCCTCATATAGTGAGGTTTTCAAAGAAAAAAATGAAAGTTCATACAAGTATATGGTGGAAAGAGGTCCAGTTAGAAAGATGAAGACAAAGAAAAGATAAAATTTCTAGATGGGAATGAATGGTGTCAAAATTGAAGAAACAATTTATCCTAGACAATTATGAATTAGAGCTACTCAAGAAGATGTAGAGGTTGAGGCAAGGAACAAGGACAGTGAAAGAATACATAGATCAATTTCACAAGGTAGTGATTCAAACAAGAAATTTTGAGGTGAATAAAGAGAAAGTTTCTCGTTATATAAATGAGTTGAAGCCAAGCATACAACAAGAATTAGCATTGGTAAGAATGACCACCATTGAGGATACTTATCAATTTTCCCTAAAGGTTGAAGAATGATTGAACAAGAGGTTTGAGAACAAACAACAAGGTGGAGGTCATGGAAGAAAGATTGGTGGATGGTCATATGGAGGTCGAAATGAAGATCATAAGAAGGGTGAAGGATCAAGTAGCAGCCAAAACTAGAAAAGAGATAACACCTACCATCCTCATGATCAAAATAATGGAGGCCAAAGAGGAAGAGGAAGATCTTGACAAGGATTGAGAAGAGGAGGCTTTTGTGGAACCTATTTCTAGTGTGGAGAAGAAGGACATAGAGCCTATGAGTGTCATCAATATCAAGGAAGGAAAAATAGAAGACCTAATGATATGCATGAGTTGCACATATAGATGAAGATGTTGATTCTTCACATTCTAAGGATACAGAAAGAGGAGAGGTACTTGTAACTAGCAGAGCTTTACTGAATGAGAAGGAACCAAATCAAAGGAAGAATATGTTTCACACCCAATTTAAGTGTGAAGATAAAGTTTACAATATTATTATTGATGGAGGTAGTATTGATAACCTTGTTTTAGAATAGATGGTTAGTAAGTTGTAGTTGGAGAGAAGAAGGTACCCGAATCCATACCAGATTTCTTGGTTCCAGAAGGACAATAAGGCTTTGGTAAATGAAAAATTCTTGGTAAAGTTCAAGATTGGAAATTACCATGATGAGGTATTGTGTGATATTATGCCTATGGATGTTTGTCAAATGTTGTTAGGAAGACCGTGGTAGTTTGATCGATGAGCGGTACATGATTGACATGCCAATACCTATTCTTTAATAGAGGATAAAGTTCATCATAAGTTGAATCCCTTGAAAGATGCAGAGGAAAAGGTATGTAGTAATGCAAGAATTTTTTTTGTTGATGGAAGAAAGTTCCTAGAAAGTATGAGGCATGAGCATATGTGTTTGTCATTGATCCCTAGAGTTGATAAAGAGGATACGTATAAGTACCTGTAGAGGTTTAAAATATGTTGAATGAGTTTCAAGATCTTTCTTTTCATAACGTAGTTGTATCCAATAAAAAATATTAGTCATCAGATGGACTTAATTCCTTAAGTGAGTTTACCGAATAAGGCATCTCATCGTATGAATCCAGCAGAGAGTGAAGAGTTGAACAAACAAGTACAAGAGTTGTTGTGGAAGGGATTGATCAGATAGATTTTGAGTCCAAGTGCAGTACCTACAGTACTAGCACCAAAGAAGGATGGGGAATGGTAGATGTGTATAGATTCTAGAGTGATCAACAAGATCAACATCAAGCATAGATTTCCCTTGCCAAGAATGGATGACATTATGGATTGTTTGAGTGCAGTTGATTACTTCATGAAGATAGATTTGAATAGTGGATATCACTAAATCAAGAATAGAGGATATGAATGGAAGACAACCTTCAAAATGAAGAAGGGCTTGTACAAGTGGTTAGTCATGCCTTTTGGTCTAACCAATGCACCGAACACATTTATGCAGCTCAAGAATGAGGTGCTAAAAGAATTTCTTAGTAAAAAATGTTATTGTTAAATTTGGATGATATTTTAATTTTCAGTAAGATATTGGAGGAGCACTTGATGCATATTCAAAGATTTTTTGAGAAGCTAAGGGAGGAGAAGTCATTGATTAATTTGAAGAAATATAGTTTTTTGAAGAGAGAGTTGGTGTATCTGGGATTTTTTGTCTTAATGGAGGGTCTTAAAATGGATCCTAAAAAGGTGAGAGCTATCATTGAATGGCCTACCCCAAGGAATGTTATAGAAGTAAGATCATTTCATGGGCTAACAATTTTTTACAAAAAAAATATTAGGAATTTTAGTAGTATTTTTGTACCTCTAACTGAACCAATGGGAGAGGGTAGAAAAGAGTTTAAGTAGACTACAAGAGTAGCAAAAAGTTTTGATATCATGTCGAGGAAGAGATTTACAAAGCAACCTTTTTTGGCACTTCTAGATTTCAATAAGGTCTTTTAGGTAGATTGTGATGCTAGTGGCACTACCATAGGAGTTGTTTTATGTCAAGAAGGTAAGCATGTTTCCTATTTTATTGAGAAGTTAAATGATGGTAAGAAGAAATATTATGTCTATGATCTAAATTTTTATGCTATAGTTTAGGCTTTGAAGAAATAGAGACACTATTTTCTACCAAAAGAATTTGTTTTATATACTGACCACCAAGCTTTGTAGTATCTCAATAGTCAAGGAAAGTTAAATCAAAGGAACTTAAAATAGGTTGAGTTTTTGTAGAGTTATACCTTTGTTTTGAAGCATAGGAGTGGAAGTTCAAACATAGTTGTAGATTCCTTGAGTAGAAGGAATCATTTTTTGATAGAAATGAATATAGAGGTTGTTGGGTTCAAAGAACTCAAGAGTTTGAATCCTAAAGATCCAAACTTTGAAGAATCTTGGAAGGCTTTTTTGGAACTTGTTACATTGGATAGAAGAAGATGGTTGTATTTCTTAATCCAATATGAGATGTTGTTTAGAGGAAGCCAATTTTTCATTCCAAGGAGTTATATGAGAGAGAATCTAAGCAACAAGAAGCATAATGGAGGATTGGCTAGACATTTCAGTAGAGATTAGACCATTGCTCTTGTCAGTGAGAATTATTATTGGAAACAATTACAACAAGATGTGAAGAAGTTTGTACAAAGTTGTAGAGTATGTCAGATGGTGAAAGGAACAAATTAGAATACTAGATTGTATCAGCAATTACCTATGACTAAGAGGCCAGAGGATATTAGCATGGATTTTGTTCTTGGGTTTCCAAGGACATAGAGAGCGCATGATTCCATGTTTGTGGTGGTGGATATATTTTCAAAGATGGCACAAATCATTCTGTGCCATAAGACTAGTTATGTTGTTCATGTTGTAGAGTTGTTTTTTAGAGAGGTGGTAAGACTATATGGTCTACCAAAGAGTATAGTTTCTAATAGAGATACCAAATTTGTTGGTTATTTTTGGAGAAATTATGGAAGAAGTTGAAGAAATATTTGAAGTTTAGTTCTTCACACCATCCATAGACTAATGGACAAACAGAGGTGGTGAATAGGTTTTGGGTAACCTGCTAAGATGCTTAGTAGGAGATAATCCCAATGGATGTGATTTGATTATACCACATGAAAAATTCACTTACAATAATTATGTCAATAGGAGCACTAGTAAATCAACATTCTAGATTGTGTATGGGAGTATTCCAAGAACTACTTCTTAACTAAGAAAGATGGATAAGGGGGAGAAGAGTAGTGTTGAGGCCACCTGAAGAATTTGCATGAAGAGGTGAAGAAACATACCAATAAGATGAACTCAAAATATAAGGCTAAGGAAGATCAAAAAATGAGGTATAAGGAATTCTAGGTAGGAGATGAAGTCATGGTTCATTTGTGAAAGGAAAGGTTTCTAGTTGGTACATACAAGTTAAAGATGAAGTTTCAACCATGCAAGATCCTGAAGAAGCGTGATTCAACAAATGTATATGAGGTAGCAATGCCTGATGAAATTTATATTTCACCTGTATTTAACATTTCAAATTTAATAGAATATCATGAAGGAGGAATTGATGAAGAAATAATAGAAGAATAGTGGAATATCCTAGTACCTACTTCAATAAAGGAGGAGATAAAAGAGATTATGGATAGTCATGCGGGTAGAAGCACAAGAAACATGAAATATACAAAGTACTTGGTGAAGTGGAGAGGAAGGCGTGTTGAAGATTCATAGTGGCTTTCTAAGGTTGAGGTTAACTATCTTGGTTTTCCTCTAACTCCTAAGAAGTGATTGGGTAATTTTTTAAATTACCTTGGGTGTTTGATGTAGGAGCATCTAATCATGTATGACAATCTTTCATCACCAAAAAAAAAAATGTTTTTCCTTAACTTCTTCAGTTTTTTTGAGTTCCATGATGGAACTTAAGGGGTGTAAGACAATGAGGAGTCGGAAAAGGAAATAAATGGTCACTTACTATTTTTAGTAAGTCAGCCTAAATGGCCTCATATGGACCTAAAAATTTACCCCAAGAAGCAGAATTGAAAAAAAAAAATTGATCACAAAAGAATCATCTCAATACCCTACATGGATTGGGAGATATTAAAGTTTCTGTCCCAAGAAATTTCTCCAATGCAGCTTCAAATTCAAATAAGAAATCCTTAGAGGCCCTGAAACAACTTGAAAAGTTGACAAACTGACCTTCGGTTGGTTTAATGTTGTATATCTATCTGAGAGCTTCCAATGATATGTTATAATAGTCAATCAAACACCCAGATCAAAAGTTATGGCTTCGCAAAGTTGCCCCTCTAAAAATTGAATTTCATTAAAATTTCTTCCTAGGCCAGAAATCAAATTGTGGGATGTTTGGTGCTAAAACAAAATGGAAAGTTGAACTTTATAGAACATTCTAGGGTAAAACCAAAAGGTTAAGTGGGGGTTGTAGAAGGTAGTTCCAATAGTGATGATTGTGGCTCCAAAAAATACATTTTGTTTTCAGAGTTGATTTTGGTGTAATGAATCAAGCCCGTGAGGCTATAGCATGTAAGTTTTAAATCTATAATTTCATTGTCTAGAATATAATTGAAAGTGAGTTATTTTTTTGTCTCACATCTTCTATGTTGGTATATATTGTGGTGGTTTATGTGGATTATGAGTGGTGTGACCCTCATCACTTGCACATCTATATTATGATTTAGGGTGATTCATGTACTGCAAGGTATATAGCATGATGCATTATACATTACTACAAGTTTGGTGTCTCGAGCATATCACATGGACCAGGTTGATAGGGTTTCCATCTATGTCTACTCTAGTATATCCATGTGCATTCAACCATCCACTGAGATGGGTGTGGAAGTATGGGGATTTACATTTTTGGAGAGGCCAATTTGACTGACTAGATCAAGAGGAGGTCCCTTGGAGATCTTACCAATTGGTACCACAGTGGACAAATGAGACCCAACAACTAAGGAGGATGTAGAGGGATAGGTTTCTTCTAGGGAGGCATGATTATGTAGAAAGACCATTCTAATATTCAATCATGTCATGCAATAGTTTAGGTATATAAAAGTACCACCAGTAGCACAACCTTTTTAGAGATCATTGCAGAGTTCTTGGAGGCTAGGAGGTACCAAATGATTGACAATGGATGATGTTAGATCTAGTGATTTAGAAAATGTTCTCGATATTTCCCTAGTCTCTGATGCTGATGATGTCAGTTCTATAGATGCATAAGAGGAGTGGTAGGTAGTAGCATGCGAGCTCCTATATTTCCTATGGATCAGCCTATAGGATTTTCAAAACTAATTTTTCTTCTGAGGGATGAGGAGGAGGAGAAAAGTGAGGATACAAAGGTCAAGGCTTTGGACCTATTTGGAGATGCAATAGATGAGGACTACGATGAGGAGGTAGAACCAAGTTATGAGGGAGAGGAGGATGAGGAGGATGAGGAGGAGCAACTGATGAGTGAGGGTAGTGACATAGTAGATGAGGGTCTAGTTAGCCGCAAGTGGAGGTATCTAGCTCCCACCCATTTAACTAGATAACATTCAGTAGTTGTGGCACACACCAATACTTATGATCATGGAGAAGGTAGCA